>JASVEL010007323.1:0-68236 GCA_032618575.1 Nicotiana noctiflora
CAGAGGGTCGCTTCAGCAGTTCCAGGCCTAGCCGGCCAATTCCGCTTCTGCGAGAAAAGGACCGCTTATGCGCGTCCGCTTCCGCGATTGAACCTCCGCTTTTGCGAAAACAACCGCTTCTGCACACCAGAGTCCGCTCCTGCGGACTCGCCCAGGCGGTCAAGCATCCGCTTCTGCGGATCTTCCCATTTTTCATCAAGTCCGCTTCTGCGGTCACCCAGTCGCACCAGCGACGCCGCTTCAGCGGAAATAATTCCGCTTCTGCGATGCCAAGCGCTCCTGCGCTCCTCGGTCCGCTCCTGCGGACTCGCCTCCGCGCCCACATTTCCGCAGGGGCGAAAATGACAGAACCAGAACTCTTCAACCTGCAATTTCCATGATTTTCTTCCGTTTAACCATCCGAAAACACCCCGAGGCCCCCGGGACCTTATCCAAACACACCAACACATCTTAACACCTTATTCGAACTTGCTCCAATCCTCAAAACACGTCTAATAACACCAAAACCCATAATTCACATCAAATTCAAGCCTAAATTCCTTAAAACATTCAGAATTACACATTCAATCAAAAACCCGACCAAACGACGTCCGAATGACCTGAAATTTTGCAGGCACATCCAAAATCACCTAACGGAGCTACTGCAACTGTCGGAATTCCATTCCGACCCCCGGATCAAAATCTCACCTACCGTTCGGATTTCGCCAAAATTCAACCTTAGCCAATTCAAGCCTATTTCTACACGGGCCTCCAAATTCAATTCCGATCGCTCCCCTAAGTCACAAATCACCTCCCGGAACTAACCGAATCATCCGAATCCGATTCCGAGCCCTCTAACCAAATAGTCAACTCCGGGTTGACTTTCCTTATTCAAGTTTCCTTCACAAAGGCTATATGCCTCATTTTCAATCCAATTCACTCCTAACTCACCCGATAGACTTTAACATCTGATATAAAAGCATAAAACATACAATTTTAACATAACGGGGTGGTAATTCCCGTGACGACGGGCCGGGTCGTCACATTCTCCCCCTCTTAAGCAAACGCTCGTCCTCGAGCGGGTCAAGAAACATACCTGAAGTCTCAAACAAATGAGGATATCTGCTCCGAATCTCCCGCTCGACCTCCCAAGTGGCCTCCTCCACGGGTCGACCTCTCCACTGAACCTTAACTGATGCAATCTCCTTAGACCTCAATTTTCTCACCTTGGCGACCCAAAATAGCAATAGGCTCCACATCATAGGATAGATCACCATCAAGCTGAATGGTACTGAAGTCTAATACATGAGACGGATCTCCGATGTACTTCGGGAGCATAGACACATGGAATACTGGATGAACGCTGGATAAGCTGGGCGGCAAGGCCAACTCATATGCCACCTCTCCAACTCTCCTAAGTATCTCAAAAGGACCAATGTACCTGGGACTCAACTTTCCTTTCTTCCCAAACCTCATGACACCCTTCATAGGTGAAATCTTCAACAATACTCGGTCACCAACCATGAAAGACAACTCCCGAACTCTACGGTCCGCATAACTCTTCTGACGAGACTGTGCTGTACGAAGCCTCTCCTGGATCAACTTTGCTCTATCCAGAGCATCCTGGACTAACTCAGTCCCTATCAATCTAACCTCACCAGGATCAAACCATCCCACGGGGGATCTACACCGCCTGCCATACAATGCCTCATACGGGGCCATCTGAATACTCGACTGATAACTGTTGTTGTAGGCAAACTCAGCAAGTGGTAGGAACTCGTCCCACGAACCACCAAAATCAATCACACAAGCTCGCAACATATCCTCCAAGATCTGAATAGTGCGCTCAGACTGTCCGTCTGTCTGGGGGTGAAATGTTGTACTCAACTCAACCCGAGTGCCCATCTCTCGCTGAAATGCTCTCCAAAATTGAGAAATGAACTGAGTACCCCTGTCGGATATGATAGACACTGGGACTCCATGCAACCGAACAATCTCTCGAATAAAGATCGATGCCAACCGCTCCGATGAGTAGGTAGTACTAGCTGGAATGAAGTGAGCTGACTTGGTCAGTCTATCCACAATCACCCATACAGAATCAAACTTCCTCGCCGTCCGAGGGAGTCCAATAATAAAATCCATGGTGATCCTCTCCCACTTCCACTCAGGAATATCAATGCGCTGAAATACACCACCGGGCCTCTAATGCTCGTACTTAACCTGCTGACAGTTGAGGCACCATGCTACATGTCTGACAATGTCCATCTTCATCTTCCTCCACCAATAGTGTTGTTTCAAGTCTTGATATATCTATGCGGCCCCTGGATGGATAGAATACCGCGAGCTATGGGCCTCCTCCAAAATCAACTCACGAAGGCCATCAACATTGGGCACACATATCCGGCCCTGCATCCTCAATACGTCGTCACTATCAATGGTGACATCTCTAGCGTCATCATGCTGAACTCTGTCCCTAAGGACAGCCAAATGTGGATCATCATACTGGCGCTCGCGAATACGATCATATATAGATGACCGAGATACAACACAAGCCAATACCCTGCTGGGCTCCGAAATATCTAACCTCACTAGCCGATTGGCTAGCACCTGAACATCATAAGCAAATGGCCTCTCCTCGGCTGGAATATATGCCAAGCTCCCCATACTGACCGCCTTCCGGCTCAAAGCATCGGCCACCACATTGGCCTTCCCCGGATGATATAATATAGTAATGTCATAATCCTTCAACAACTCTAGCCATCTCCGTTGTCTCAAATTAAGGTCTTTCTGTTTGAACAAGTGCTGGAGACTACGATGGTCGGTATACACCTCACAAGACACACCATACAAATAGTGCCTCCAAATCTTCAATGCATGAACAATGGCGGCTAGCTCCAAGTCATGAACGGGATAGTTCTTCTCATGTGGCTTCAACTGCCGAGAAGCATAAGCAATTACCTTACCTTCCTGCATCAACACACAACCTATCCCCAGTCTCGAGGCATCACAATAAACGGTATATGAACCCGAAGCCGATGGCAATACTAACACTGGAGCTGTGGTCAAAGCTGTCTTGAGCTTCCGAAAGCTCTCCTCGCACTCATCCGACCACACGAATGGTGCACCCTCCAGGTCAATTTAGTCAATGAAGAAGCAATGGATGAAAATCACCGAACAAACCGGCGATAATACCCGCCAAGCCGAGAAAACTCCGATCTCTGTAGGCGAGGACGGTCTAGGCCAACTACGCACCGCCTCTATCTTTTTCGAATCCATTCGAATACCATCACGAGACACCACGTGTCCCGAAATGCTACGGACTCGAGCCAAAACTCGCGACTTGGAGAATTTAGCATATAGTTTCTCCTCCCTCGATCTCTGCAACACAATACTCAAATGCTGAGCATGCTCCTCCGACTACGGGAGTAGACTAGAATGTCATCAATGAACACAATCACAAATGAATCCAAATAAGGCATGAACACACTGTTCATCAGATGCATAAATGCTGCTGGGGCGTTGGTCAACCCAAACGACATCACAAGAAACTCATAATGACCATATCGGGTCCTGAATGCAGTCTTCATAATATCCGAGTCCCTGATCTTCAGCTGATGATAGCCCGAACGAAGATCGATCTTAGAAAACACCCTCGCACCCTGTAACTGATCAAACAAATCATCTATGCGCGGTAGAGGGTACTTGTTCTTCACTGTCACTTTGTTCAATTGCCTATAATCAATACACGTTCGCATGGAACCATCTTTCTTTTTAACAAATAATACCGGCGCACCCCACGGAGACACACTAGGACGGATGAAACCTTTATCCAGAAGTTCTTGAAGTTGCTCTTTTAGTTCTTTCAACTCGGCTGGTGCCATTCGATAAGGAGGAATGGATATGGGCTGAGTGCCCGGCACCAAGTCAATGCCAAAATCAATATCCCTGTCCGGCGGCATGCCCGGCAGGTCTGAGGGGAATACATCTGGAAAATCCCTCACAACAGGTACAGAATCAATGCTAGGAGATTCAGCTCCCACATCTCTCACAAAAGCTAAGTACGATAAACACCCTTTTTCAACCATCTTCCGAGCTTTTAAGAACGAAATAACACGGCTAGGGACGAAATCAGTCGAACCCGCCATTCAATCTGAGAAATACCAGGAATGGCCAACGTAACTGTCTTAGCATGACAGTCCAATATAGCATGATACGGAGACAACCAGTCCATACCCAATATAACATCAAAGTCCACCATCCCCAACGATAACAAATCTGCCTGGGTCTCCAGACCCCCAATAGATATAACACAGGATCTATAGACATGATCCACAACAATCGTATCACCCACGGGGGTGGATACATGAACAGGTAAATCAAGACTACCACGAGTCGCACCCAAATGATGTGCAAAATAAGAGGACACGTAAGAATATGTGGACCCTGGATCAAATAGAACGAGGCATCTCTGTGACAGACAGAAATGATACCTGTAATCACTGCATCGGAGGCAACTGCATCACGCCTGTCGGGAAGTGCATAGAACCGTGCCTGGCCTCCACCAGATCTCTCCTCGCCCCTGGGGCGACCACGAGAAGACTGACCTCCACCTCTACTAGACTGAGATGGTGCTGAAGAGGAGGGTTGATCCCTCTGCTGAGTCCTGCCCCTACGTAGTCGAGGACACTGTCTCCTCATGTGGCCAAACTCACCACACTCATAACATGCACCTGGTGCTGGAGAAGTAGGTGTTGCACTCTGGGCTGGGAGGGCACTAAGTGATGACCGACCCTGCTGAAACCCCTGTCGACCACGACCATAAGAACCTCCGCTCCTGCTCTGGGCGGCCTGAATGAGAAGGTCTAGATGAGCGACCTCGGCTCTGCTGGGAATGCCCTCTAGATGGAGCACCGCTGAAACTGCCAGAACTGCGAGGCCTCTTGGCCTCCCGCTCCTCTCTCTCTCGGCGACGATCCGCCTCGATGGAGCGTGCCATATCGGCAACCTGCTCAAACGATGATGACAGAACTCGCTCGCTGGTCATAAGAATACAGATAGAGTAGTTGAGGCCATCAATGAACCTCCTGATCCTCTCCCTATCGGTGGGGATCATCCATGTGGCATGCCTAGCCAACTGAGTGAATCTAAGCTCATACTGGGTCACAGACATGTCGCCCTGAATCAACCACTCGAACTGGCGACGTAGCTCCTCGCGATGAGACCGAGGTACATATTTCTCTAGAAAGAGAGTAGAGAACTGCTGCCATGTGAGAGGTGCTGCTCTAGCAGGCCTACGCCTCTCAAACTCCTCCCACCAATCAAATGCGGGACCATGAACTAAAATGTAGTAAATGAAACGCCGCTGGACTCAAGAATACCAGCCGTACGCAGCATCTTCTGACACTTATCCAAGAAACCCTGGGCATCCTCGCCCTCGGCGCCACTAAAATGGGGTGGCTGAAGTCTACCAAATCTCTCAAGACGACGCTGCTCGTCATCGGGCATAACCTGAACCATATGCTCTGGAGCTGGAGCTGGTGCAGCTGGAGGAATAACCGGTGCAACCACCTGAGCGAGGACCGCCTCTGGCGTCTGAAGTCCCTGAACAACCGGCTCGGGTGTGCGAGCTGCAGGGGTCTGCTGACCACCCCCTAACTGAGATGTCGCTACGGTGGCGGTAGCTGAAACTACCTGAGCCAAACCGGAACATACTGATAATATCTGAGCAAGAGTCTCCTTAAGACCAGGAATAGCAATAGATACAGTCTGGCCCTGAACTGGGGCTGCTGGAGCATCAACCACTAGGGGCTGCTTCTGAACTGGTACAACGGGCGGGTTAGCTGTCACTGCCTCAGCTGCCCTACCTCTAGCACGACCGCGCCCACAGCCTCTAGCAGGTGGCAATAGAGGTCGTCCACCTCGTCCCGATGCTCGCGTTCTCGCCATCTGCGAGAGAATAGAATATAGAAGTTCAGTTCTCAGAACAACAAGATCGCACGACAGAGTTCAAGAAAAGTGAAGTTTTCCTAAAGGTTCGCGGCCTCCCGAGGATAAGTACAGGCGTCCCCGTACCGATCCACAAGACTCTACTAACCGGCTCAAGACTCATGAGGCCTAGTAAACCTAGGCTCTGATACCAACTTGTCACGACCCCAAATCTGGTCGTGATGGCGCCAACACATTGCTAAGCCAGCCCGACCAATCAATATAAACAACGGAGCTAGAAGCTCTCTTTAGCCCATTTAAGCATATTAATATATGAAACAATAATAATACTTATACCAACAACGGGGAAACCAAGTCCCAAAATATACTAACTCCCATAGACCGAAGGGTCAAGAGTCATGAGCCTCTACCGAACATGAGTGTATAAAGGTTTACAAGATACCAAGTGCGGAAAGAAATGTCAATACAAAATCAAAAGACGATAGGAAGGAATATCGGGTCCTGCGGACTCGCGGCTACCTCGTATATCCCACGGATGTCGCCTCGCACGGCTCTTCGGATCAGCTGTCGAGAGGTACACGGATGCGCACACAAGGTGCGAGGAGTAAAATGAGTACTCTGCCGGACTCGGTGGTAATAAACAAGAGTAAGACAGCGCGAGATAAGAAATCCGCGATAAAGCACTATGTAAAGCTATAATCAGCTACCCTGTCATAGAATCAATCTTCACTGTGCCTGTACCAACAAATACCAATAAATAGCATAACAGCTAGGAGATGTAGCTAAATGCAATGCAATGCATGATATGACCGCTACGGCGCGTAGCCGGACTCCGATTTTGGGTACCCGTGCTCACTGTGGGGGTTCGGACTCGGAGGGGCTCCTACAGCCCAAGCACGTCTCATAGAGATATTCTGCGGCGTGCGGTCCGATCCAACATATATCTCGGCGTGCAGCGCGCGGCCGATCCACTACTAGTCGGCTAATATGCGGATACGAGCCTCGCGAGGCTCAAAAGTAGTTTTTGAAAACTCTTTTTATCATTTTTCGGTTGGAAAACAGTAATATCAAGTTCCAGAGATTGGAATTAGCATAATAACAGAAATATCTGCGGACTAGTAGTAAACTAGCATGTCTATATGATAAGACAATGATAATGATCCTCGCGGGATCCAATAACTGGCTCACGGCCCACAAGTATACTCAACCGCCCAAGAAGGGAGTTCCTCGGCTCAAGAGTGGCCATTATCACAATATATATATATGCAACCATCCGAGAAGGAGGTTCGACGGCTCGAGAATAGCAAATAATACAGTATCAACAGGTCGGACTAATATATAGTCTCCAGTTCATGATCGACCCCGCACTCTCAAGAGTGTGCGTGTCTCGCCGCTATACAGCGTCACAAAGTGGTATATCGGGGTTTCGAACCCGCTGGTCATCACCCACATCTATTACTCACCTCAATACGGCGCGACGACTACTCCGCAATGCCCTTGCCACGAGAATCAAGCTCCGCACGCGTAGAATCTGATCCAATACAGTAGAAATACAACAAATTAGGCCAATGGGACTACACCCAATCAATACAACTCAATTTACATCAAAATTCCCAAAGTTGTCAAAACCCGACTTTCGGTACACTTCTCAAAAAATCACGAAAGTCACATATTCGGAACCCTCGTCTCGATACGAGTCTAAGCATATCAATTTTACCAAATTCGGACTCCGTTTGCCCATTCAAAACCTTGATTTTCTAAAGTTCAAGCCTAGGGCTAAATCCTCCATAAATTACCCCAAATTCCTCCATTTTCATGATATAATTGCATAATATTATCAATACTAATCATAGTTTAAGTCCATAGTTGATTACCGGATGATTTCCCTTGAATTTCTCTTCAAAATCGCCCAAATCGCCTCTAAAGCCGAGACCCAAATGTGTGAAATGTTCTGAAATTTTTCTAACTTCTGATACACTTAACTCACAGCGATTTTCGCTTCTGCGGATAAAATTCCGCTCCTACGAGTCCGTATCCGCGACCAAAGGGTCGCTTCAGCGATTCCAGGCCTAGCCGGCCAATTCCGCTTCTGCGAGAAAAGGACCGCTTATGCGCGTTCGCTTCCGCGATTAAACTTCCGCTTCTGCGAAGACATCCGCTTCTGCGCACCAGAGTCCGCTCCTGCAGACTCGCCCAGGCGGTCAAGTGTCCGCTTCTGCGGACCTTCCCATTTTCTTCTCGTCCGCTTCTGCGATCACTGGCTCGCACCAGCGATGCCGCTTCAGCGGAAAATGTTCCGCTTCTGCGATGCCAAGCGCTCCTGCGCTCCTCGGTCCGCTCCTGCGGACTCGCCTCCGCGCCCACATTTCCGCAGGGGCGAAAATGACAGAACCAGAACACTTCAACCTGCAATTTCCATGATTTTCTTCCGTTTAACCATCCGAAAACACCCCGAGGCCCCCGGGACCTTATCCAAACACACCAACACATCTTAACACCTTATTCGAACTTGCTCCAATCCTCAAAACACGTCTAATAACACCAAAACCCATAATTCACATCAAATTCAAGCCTAAATTCCTTAAAACATTCAGAATTACACATTCGATCAAAAACCCGACCAAACGACGTCCGAATGACCTGAAATTTTGCAGGCACATCCAAAATCACCTAACGGAGCTACTGCAACTGTCGGAATTCCATTCCGACCCCGGATCAAAATCTCACCTACCGTTCGGATTTCGCCAAAATTCAACCTTAGCCAATTCAAGCCTATTTCTACACCGGGCCTCCAAATTCAATTCCGATCGCTCCCCTAAGTCACAAATCACCTCCCGGAACTAACCGAATCATCATAATCCGATTCCGAGCCCTCTAACCAAATAGTCAACTCCGGGTTGACTTTCCTTATTCAAGTTTCCTTCGCAAAGGCTATATGCCTCATTTTCAATCCAATTCACTCCTAACTCACCCGATAGACTTTAACACTGATATAAAAGCATAAAACATACAATTTCAACATAACGGGGTGGTAATTCCCGTGACGACGGGCCGGGTCGTCACAGCAAACGTGCTTACAAAATACAAAGTAGCAAAAGACATAGATATTAGTAAAAGAAACAACACTGAAATTATGGTGTTGCAATAAGGCGAACTTTGATGATTAAATTGTGACATTGAGCTTCTTTTATAGAAGTATTATGGTACACAATTATGTTAAGCTTTTTTATGTAATTTAGAACGTGACAAATACCAATTAATGAAGGAAAATTTTAATAATAAATTTTTGAAGAAAAATTACCAAAAAAAAAAAAATCAGAAACCTAAATTCACTTAAGTGAACTTTACTTTGTTCGTGGAGATTTTTTTTGGTTAAGTTCCTTATTAGGTAAGAAACATGACAAAGTTTTATTACCAATTAATTAAGGAAAAGTTTAATAATAAATAATTGAAGAAAACTTTCCAAAAAAAATGAAGAAAACTTTACCAAAAAAATCAGAAAACTAAATTAATTAAGTGTTAAGCTTTTTTATGTAATTTAGAACGTGACAAATACCAATTAATGAAGGAAAATTTTAATAATAAATATTTGAAAAAACATTTACCAAGAAAAAAAAAATCAGAAACCTAAATTCACTTAAGTGAACTTTACTTTGTACGTGCAGATTTTTATTTTGGTTAAGTTTCTTATTAGGTAAGAAACATGACATAGTTTTATTACCAATTAATTAAGGAAAAGTTTAATAATAAATAATTGAAGAAAACTTTTCCAAAAAAATGAAGAAAACTTTACCAAAAAAATCAGAAAACTAAATTAATTAAGTGACATGACAAAGTTTTATTACCAATTAATTAAGGAAAAGTTTAATAATAAATAATTGAAGAAAACTTTTACAAAAAATGAAGAAAACTTTACCAAAAAAATCAGAAAACTAAATTAATTAAGTGTTAAGCTTTTTTATGTGATTTAGAACGTGACAAATACCAATTAATGAAGGAAAATTTTAATAACAAAAATTTGAAGAAAAATTTACCAAAAAAAAAAAATCAGAAACATAAATTCACTTAAGTGAACTTTACTTTGTACGTGCACATTTTTTTTGGTTAAGTTTCTTATTAGGTAAGAAACATGACAAAGTTTTATTACCAATTAATTAAGGAAAAGTTTAATAATAAATAATTGAAGAAAACTTTTCCAAAAAAATGAAGAAAACTTTACCAAAAAAATCAGAAAAATAAACTAATTAAGTGAAAAGTTAAGATTCCTTATTAAGTAAGAAACGTGACAAATTTAAACCAATTAATTAAGCAAAAGTTTAATAACAAATAATTGAAGAAAAATTTACCAAAAAAATCGAAAAACTAAATTAATTAAGTGAATAGTTTTAAGTATTTATAAAATAATTAAATTACTATATTGTCCGGTGTAAACTCTATTTTAAAAGGGTAAAAAAGGCGAACGATATTTCGCTAAGGGCCTTCGTGCTTTTAATATAATATAGATGCAATTGTCATCTTGTTTGTCAATACGATATACCAATAATGAAATCTCTATTAAATCAAAGTTATTTATATAGCGAGTGAATAACTTTTCTGTTCTGTTTTTTTTTATTATATTAAATAATATTTAGTATTCGCTTTCTTTTTCTAATATATGAGAAGATATATAATATATTACTATTGAAATATTTTTTATTTTAAAGTTTATTTTGTTGTTCTGAATAATATTATCAAAATTTTAGTGAATAAAATCTATATTAAACTAATGGGACTTATACAGGCAGCGCAATATTTTTGTTAAATATTTTTCTCTGTTATATCTTTTAATATTTAATACTATTAAATTGTTAATAGAAAGTTCATTAGCATATTACGTTATTTTTTCTTTATTTTTTAAATAATTTTAAAACTCCAACTTAAATTACACCCCAATTTTTTTGATTTGGTACCGGATGTCCGAGTCTCTTCGAGCCCCAACTAATCCCGGGGGTGCACACTCGACAAGGATTTTCCCGCAAGTGCACCACGATTAATTCAGGTTATACCCAGTCCGATAGCCCTCAGAAATTATTTGCACCCGGTGGGTTTCGAACTTGAGACCTAAAACTATTCCCCAATTTCAATTGATAATTTACTATTTTTTTATTTTGTTTTTTATGTAAAAATTATTTTAAAACTCCAACTTGAAACTACTCTCCAATTTGAATGGGTAGTTTTTCTTCTCCTTTTTTCATTTTCTATAGCTTTATTTTCTATTTTTTTATTTTAAAATAATTTAAAAACTGCAACTTGAAACTACTTCCACCCAATTTGAATGGGTAGTTATTTTTCTATATATTTATATTTTTGTTTTTTTATTATAGTTCATTATAAGATAACTATTTTTATTTAAAACTCCAACTTTAAACTACTCCCGATTTGAATGGGTAGTTTTTCTTCTCTTTTTTTCGTTTTTATATATTTTTTTTGCTTTTTTATTTTAAAATAATTTAAAAACTCCAACTTGAAACTACTCTCTCCAAATTTGAATGGGTAGTTATTTATTATATATTTATAATTTTTATTTTATATAGTTTTTTATTATAGTTAATTAATTATAAGATATCTATATTTATTAATATAATTAAAGTAACTAATATATATATATATATATATATATATATATATATATATATATATAAAATTCAAAAAGAATAACCAATAAATAACTATTTAATAACTAACTATGTCATGTGGCTTTTTCTAAAGGTGTCACTTGACTTAAAGAGAAGGTTTTTTTCTCTCATTTTAATAATATATAGATTTCTTCTCTTTTTTTCGTTTTTTATAGACTTTTTTTTTGCTTTTTACTTTTAAAATAATTTAAAAACTGCAACTGGAAACTACTGCCACCCAATTTGAATGGGTAGTTACTTTTTTAATATTTATATTTTTTTTATTATAGTTAATTATAAGGTATCTATTTTTATTTTAAAAGACCAACTTGAAACTACTCCCCGATGTAAATAGGTAGTTTTTCTTCTCTTTTTTTTGTTTATTTTAAAACTCCAACTTGAAACTACTTCCCGATTTGAATGTGTAGTTTTTCTTCTCTTTTTTTCGTTTTTATAGATTTTTTTTCCTTTTTTATTTTTAAATAATTTAAAAACTCCAACTTGGAACTACTCTCACCCAATTTGAATGGGTATTTTTTTTTATATTTTTATATATTTTTTATTATAGTTAATTAATTATAATATATCTATATTTATTAATGTAATTAAAGTAAACAATATATATATATATATATATATATATATATATATATATATATATATATATATATATATATATATATATATATATATATATATATAATATTCAAATTCAAAAAGAATAACCAATAATTAATTATTAACTAAATAACTATATCTAATAACTAACTATGCCACGTGGCTTTTTCTGAAGCTGCCACGTGGCTTAATGAGAGGGCTTTTTCCTTGGCTTTTAATAATATATAGATATGTACAGACAACTCACGTGTCAATAGTATCATTATATGGACACATACAACTCATGTGCCAATAATAGCAATTTATGAATTCGCACAGATAACTCACATGTTGCACAGATAACTCACGTGCCAATAACATAATCCGCCCGGCATAGTCACAAGCCACTAGTCCAAACATATCACACATGAGCAGTTAAGCAAGTATACTCTTATGTGATGAATGAAATACGATTCTCATGTTCCTAGACTTGTATAAATGACATGCTAAAGTGCAAGCAAGTGCAAAGTGTGTTATCGTAACTCAAATCGATAATTTTATCACTTATAAGCATTTATCAAGTTCGTTCAGGAATTTTTTTTCCTTATGTAGCCTCAGCATGGCTCAAATAGACCACATAAACTATCACAATGTGTGAGATATCATAGCATTAAGCTTAACAATCACTCATGGGCTTATAAGAGCCCGAGTATAACCCGAACATGAATATATAACCCCGGTGCATACACGTGGGCCAATCCCAATGCATGTGGGCACCCGATAACGCGTAGCTATCACTACAATTTAGATAACTAGTGCCTCAACTGAATTTAAATAAGATACTTACTTCAAGCAAATTGAACTACTCTGCTAGCAAGTCTTTGCCTCGCGAATCGACCTCAAAACGCCTCAAATAATCCATAAACATTTTGATACAATTAACATAAGTTATAGGAATCAATTCCATATGAAAATGCTAAGTTATTAATTTAATGTCAAAAAGTTAACTCAAAAGTCAACGTGGGGCCCATACCTTAGAATTCGACAAAAGTTACAAATTCCGAACACTCGTTCTTCCACGAGTCCAACCATACCAAAATTACTAAAA
Source organism: Nicotiana noctiflora (assembly GCA_032618575.1). Classification (NCBI taxonomy): domain Eukaryota; kingdom Viridiplantae; phylum Streptophyta; class Magnoliopsida; order Solanales; family Solanaceae; genus Nicotiana; species Nicotiana noctiflora. Next base: position 13,285 of record JASVEL010007323.1, read on the forward strand.
TCTGGCTTCGATTCGGTCTTCAAAACCTCAAATCAAATTTGGAAAAATTTCTATTATAATCCCCCGAATCACAAAAATAGGTGTTGAAAATAGTGTTGGATTCATGAATAACGACCAAACCAAGTCAAGATTACTTACCCCCAATCCAATTTGTGAAGTTTGCCTCTGAAAATCGTCCAAACCGAGCTCCCCAACTCTAATTATGTTAAAAGGGGCGAAACCCCTAGTTTTAGAAACCTCTCCAAGCAAGTCGTATTTGATACCTTAGACTTATAAATCACATTAGACACCCGAGACTTATAAATCGCGTTTGACACCTGAGACTTATAAATCGTATTTGATACCTGTGATTTGCATCTGTTCCCTCAAACACCAGAAAATAGCAGTCTTTCCTGACACGGAAATTGGCATAACTCTCGGAATGCGATGATTCTTGTTGCTATGGTTTCGTAATTACAATTCGGATATGATGGTTCTCGAATCACAAATCAAAGGTCATTTGCACAATGTGGTACCTTTTATGCCAAAAGAAACGACGTTAAAACGTCAAATAAGAGTGCGGCACAATCCAAACCCATCTGAAACTCACCCAAGCCTCATGGGACCCCAACCAATATACTAACTAGACCCACAATATGATACGAACTTGCTCGAAGTCTCAAATTGCCTCTAATAACATCGAAACTACGAATCGTACCCCAATTCAAGCTTTATGAAAAACTATCGAATTCTAACTTTCGTCATTTCAAGCCAAAATAAAATACGAACTTCCAAATCAATATCCAGACATACTCCTAAGTCCAAAATTACCATACAGAGTTATCGGAACCATCAAAATTCTATTCTGGATTCGTTTACACATAAGTCAACATCCGGTTAACTTTTTCGACTAAAGCTTCCAACATTGGGACTACGTGTTCCAATTCATTCCGAAACACCCACGGAACTGTGACGACCCAAAGGGTCATCACTTATTTAATTAATCATTTCGAGCTTCTAAGGCCTTGAAAACCTCATTCTATGTTGCCTCGATTTGCGTGCACAATCCGGACACAAAGCTGAAAAATATTTATGTTGAAATATGTGAAATATGTGAAAAAGTAGAAGAATTTTGATATTAATATTGATATGGTTGACTTTGGTCAACATTTTTGGTAAACGGACCCGGATCCGTGATTTGACTATTTCAGAAAATCCGTAGAAAAATATGGAACTTGGGCATATGCCCGGAATTGAAATCCGAGGTCTAGAACCCCGGTAAAAGAATTTTTCTGTTAAATTGTTTTCTGAAAATGTTTAAGGAAAATGAAACTGAATTTTGATTAAAAAGTACTGGTATCGGGCTCGTATTTTGGTTCCGACGCCGGTACAGGTCATATATATTGGTTAAGCGCTTCCTGTAAAGTTTGGTTGAAAACGGACGTCGTTTGATGTGTTTCGGCCTTAAATTGGAAAGTTTTGAAATTATGGAATTTTAAAGAATTCTTGAGTTTTAAGGCTCTATTCATTGATTTTGATGTTATTTTAGCGATTTGATCGCGCGAGCAAGTTCGTATGATGTTTTTGAGTTAGTGTACATATTTGGTTTGGAGCCCCGAGGGCTCGGAAGTGTTTCGGAAGTGGTTCGGGGTGTTTTTGGACTTAGAAAACTGGCAGATTTTCTGCAATTTTTACACAGACATTTTACTCTACGCGATCGCGGCCTTGTACACGCGATCGCACTTCCTTGTCAAATTACTCAACGCGATCGCATCCGTCTGCACGCGATCGCGTAGCTTTCTGTTCTTCTTCAACGCGATCGCAGCCGTCTGCACGCGATCGCGTAGCTTTCTGTTCTCCTTCAATGCGATCGTGACCCTGTTCACGCGATCGCGTAGTACAAACAAGCCACCCCCTTCAACGCGATCGCCGCGATCGCGTAGTACAAATGAGCCACCCAGCGAAATTCTTCTACGCGATCGCAGCATTGTCCACGCGATCGCGTAGTGTTGAATATTTGCCTTCCGCGATCGCGACCCAATTCACGCGATCGCGTAGAACAAAATTTCGCCCAGTGAATTTAAGACAGAAAACAGAACAGAAACGGGATAAAAATCCCATTTCTGTTCAAACCCCTTCTCCACATCGTTTTAGGCGATTTTTGAGGCATTTCTTCATCAAAGTTCATTGGGTAAGTATTGTTAACTCGTTTTCTTCATTTTTTATCAACATCAATCAAATCCTTAGGCTTAAACATGTATAAATTGGTTGAAAATTTGAGAAATGGGTATAGTTAGGGCTTTCAAAGAATTTGCGATTTAGACCTCGTTTTGGAGTCGAACTTAAGAAAAAATTGTATATTTGAACTCATGGAAGATTAGGTGAACTTATTTTGGTTCGAAACTTGAGTTTCGATTATGTGGGCCCGGGGTCGGTTTTTACTATTCCGGACAGAATGTTGTAGAAACCATATTTAGCAATATGAACTAGTTTGTTGAGTAGAATTGATGATATTAAATCAATTGTGTATAGATACGATTGGATTGGAGTCAAATTCAAAAGGAAAAGGCATTGCTACGGATTGAATCGTTCGTAAATTTTCGAGGTAAGTGTTTGTTCTATCTTAGCTTGAGGGAATAGGATTATGTGTTATGTGTTATGTGATCGAGTGCGGTGTATGGGCTGTGGTGACGAGCATCCATACACTGGCGTCTAGTATGACCGTGAGTCGTTGGAAAATGATATTTTGAGATATATTACAGATGAATCGTTATTGTTCTCCCTTGTTGGGACTTGTTGTGAAGATAATTATTGATTGCCCTTGATGGGACGATTTATGAATTGTTGTTTCTTTCTCTGCCCTTAACTGTGATTGTTATTTGGGTGAGGAAGAGTGATAATGCACGAAGGGTGATGCCGTGCCATGTTTATTTATTTATGCACGAAGGTTAATGCCGTGCCATATTTATTTATTGATTATGCACGAAGGATCATGTCGTGCCTTGTTATTGAACCATGTACGAAGGATCATGCCGTACTATGGATGTGAGGATGAGAGTAAAAGCACGAAGGGTGATGCCGTGTACTTTATTTGTTTGTTTGGTGAGGATGAGAGTAAAAGCACGAAGGGTGATGCCGTGTACTTTATTTGTTTATTTGGTGAGGATGAGAGTAAAAGCACGAAGGGTGATGCCGTGCAATTGCTTGCTATTTCTTGAAGTGATATAATTCGTGTTTACATTATACTTTGTTTTCTTTGTGAAATTATTAACTGTGGTTAATTGTTGAATTCTTTAAGATATTCCTTATTGTGTTATTACTTGATTATTTCTTGTTATTTTGTGGTACACATATCTATATATTGAATTGCACAGGTTTATGTGAGTGTCTGGTCCTAGGCTTGTCACTACTTCGCCGGGATAGGCCAGGCACTTACCGGCACATGGGGTCGGTTGTGCTGATGCTACACTTCTGTGCGTTTTTGCACAGGTCCAGGTTACGATCAGGAGCAGCAGCAGCGGTAAGTAGATTGCGTGGGAGCTAATCATATTTGAGACCGAGGTAGCTTGCAGACGTCCGCAGGCCCGGCGTCTCTTTCTTTATTTATGTTATTAGCTATAGTCTCTTTGTTTCGAGACAAACAGAATTATGTTATATTTCCTTCAGACTTTTATGTGTAGTATTCCATAGTAGTTCGTGAGTTGGTGACTCCACGTCTTGGGTAGAGGATGTCAGTATGATTTTTATTTTGTATTTAATTATTTCTATCTCGATAAAGTATTCCGCAATTATTTATTTACAATTGTGTTAAAAACAGGATAGTATGAATATAGTGGCTTGCCTAGCTACCACGAGTAGGCGCCATCACGATCCCGATGTTGGGGGAAATCCGGGTCGTGACAAGTTGGTATCAAAGCTCTAGGTTACATAGGTCTCACCACTCACGAACAAGCTTAGTAGAGTTTGAGAGGTAGGTACGGAGACGTCTGTACTTGTCCTCCAGAGTCTATTGAGTTAGGAAAGAGTCTCTCGTTTGTTCCTTCTTGTCGTGCGACTTGTTCCTCAAATACTAATTGAATTTCTACTCTGTCCTTTTGCAGATGGTGAGGACATGCGCTTCTTCGTCCGCTGACCAGCAGCCTGAGCCCCAGGCAGCTCCCGTGAGGGGCAGGGGCCGAGGCCGTATCAGAGGCCGTGGTAGGGGTAGAGCTCAGCCCCAGGCAGCTACCCCAGAGGTGGAGCCCCATATTGAGATTGACGAGGAGGTTCCGATTCCGGCAGCTCCAGTGGGCCCAGCTCAGGTCCCAGGAGAGGCTTTGATTACCCCGGATCTCCGGGATGCTTTGGTCAGAATAGCGGGATTCATGGACAGCATTGCCAGAGCGGGTTTATTATCAGTTGCCCCAGCTACTTCTCAGGCTGGAGGAGGGGCCCAGACTCCTATTGCTCATACTCCGGAGCCAGTAGCTCCTCAGCCTCAGGCACCAGTAATCCAGCCAGCTGTGGCCACTCAGTCAGGTACCACAGCTTATGCCGGTGATGGAGCGGCCATGACTTATGATTCGTTATGGAGGCTTGATCGGTTCTCCAAGCTATTTACCACTACATTCAGTGGTGCCACATCAGAGGATCCTCAGGACTTCTTATTCAGTTGCCGTGAGATTCTCAAGACTATGGGGATCGTGGAGACAAATGGAGTTGACTTCTGTACATTCAGGCTTGCAGGATCCGCCAAGACTTGGTGGAGAGATTATTGCTTGACTCGACCAGCAGGGTCCCCAGCTTTATCATGGGACCAGTTTGCGGAACTATTTATGGAGAAGTTTCTCCTTGCTACTCAGAGGGATGTACTTCGGAGGCAGTTTGAGCGCCTCCATCAGGGCACTATGACAGTTACACAGTATGAGACGAGATTTATCGACTTGGCTCGTCATGCAGTGGTGATACTTCCCACGGAGCGGGAGAGGGTCGGAAGATTTATAGATGGGCTTAATCAGCCGATTAGACTCCAGATGGCTATGGGTGTGGGGAGTGACATATCATTTCAGGAGGCAGCCAATGCAGCACGCAGAATTGAGATGGATCTTGCTAGGGGAGGCGGTTATTCTTCATATAAGAGGCCTCGTCATTCAGGTAGATTTGGTGGTTCTTCCTCTGGTAGCAGAGAATCCTTTGATAGAGGCCAGTCCTCCAGGCCTTTCCATTCCGCCCTTCAGGCTTCACAGGGTGGACCAGGCGATCGTGGGTTTCGTGAGCAGTATTCAGATCAGTCTCCTATTAGTGCCCAGCCTCTTCAGAGTGTTCGTGGAGGCCATTCAGGTCGTCAGGGCCAGCGGCCCCATCAGCCTAAGAGTTGCTACGGTTGTGGTGACCCAGGTCATTTTGTCAGGTTCTGCCCTCGAGCGACGGGCAACACTCAGCAGCGGGGCCCTCGTCCCATGATTCAGGCCCCAGCTGACCCTCAGCCTGCCCAGCCAGCCAGAGGCGGGGGTAGAGATTATAGAGGTGGAGGTCAAGACCATAGAGGTGATGACCGTCCTAGAGACGTAGCTCATAGGGGAGGTGCAGATCCCCGATTCTATGCTTTACCGGCCATGCCAGAGGCAGAGGCATCAGATGCCGTGATTACAGGTACCATTCTTGTGTGTGGCATAGGTGCTTCAGTATTATTTGACCCTGGATCTACATATTCCTATGTGTCTTCCTACTTCGCACCGTATTTGGCTGTGCCCAGCTATGCTCTAGATATTCCAGTTTATGTGGCTACGCCAGTGGGTGAATCTATTGTAGTCGATCGGGTGCATCGTGCGTGCATAGTTATATTTGGGGGTCTTGAGACCCGTGTTGATCTGTTGCTCTTGGATATGGTAGATTTTGATGTCATATTGGGGATGGAACTGGTTGTCCCCATACCATGCTATTCTTGATTGTCATGCTAAGATTGTCACCTTAGCCTTGCCAGAATCACCCCGATTTGAGTGGAAGGGTACCTCAAGCCACTCCGTTCGCACTGTTATTTCTTATGTTAAGGCTCGACGTATGGTCGAGAAGGGGTGTCTAGCTTATTTGGCTTATGTTCGTGATTCCAGCGCAGAAGTTCCTTCCATTGAGTCGGTCCCTATTGCACGGGAGTTTCCGAAGGTTTTTCCTTCAGACCTGCCGGGCATGCCACCCGACAGGGATATTGATTTCTGTATTGATCTGGCACCGGGTACTCAGCCTATCTCTATTCCACCCTATCGTATGGCCCCGCCGGAACTAAAAGAGTTGAAAGATCAGGTTGCAGGACCTTCTTAAGAAGGGCTTTATCAGGCCCAGTGTTTCCCCCTGGGGAGCCACTGTGTTATTTGTAAAGAAGAAGGATGGCTCGATGCGGATGTGTATGGATTACCGGCAGTTAAACAAGGTGACTATCAAAAATAAATATCCACTGCCGAGGATTGATGATTTGTTTGACCAGCTCCAGGGAGCGAGGGTATTTTCTAAGATAGACTTGAGGTCAGGCTACCATCAGCTGAAGATCAGGGCGGCTGACATTCCTAAGACAGAGCCTTTCGCTCTAGATATGGGCATTATGAGTTCTTGGTCATGTCCTTCGGGTTGACCAATGCCCCAGCAGCATTCATGGAGTTGATGAATCGGGTATTCAGGTCTTACTTAGATCTGTTCGTGATAGTCTTCATAGATGACATCCTGGTGTACTCCCGAGCCAGGAAGAGCACGAGCAACACCTCAAAGTGGTTCTTCAGACTCTGAAAGATAACCGACTATATGCCAAATTTTCTAAATGTGAGTTCGGGCTGAGTTCGGTAGCATTTCCGGGTCACATTGTATCGGTGGAAGGTATTCGGTAGACCAAAGAAGATTGAGGTACGTCCAAAATTGGCCTCGACCGGCTCAGTGACGGAGATTCGGAGTTTCTTGGGATTAGCGAGTTACTTACCGCAGTTTTGTAGAGGGGTTTTCTTCATTGCATCCCCGATGACCAGGTTGACCCAGAAGGGTGTCCAGTTTCGGTGGTCGGAGGAGTGTGAGGCGAGCTTTCGAAAGCTGAAGACGGCCTTGACCACCGCGCCGGTGTTGGTACTACCTACGAGTACGGGGCCTTATACGGTTTATTGTGACGCATCTCGTACGGGGCTTGGAGCGGTATTGATGCGAGATGGTAAGGTTATCGCTTATGCTTCGAGCCAGTTAAAGATACATGAGAAGAATTATCCAGTTCATGATCTTGAGTTAGCAGGAGTGGTTCATGCCTTAAAGATCTGGAGGCATTATCTATATGGTGTGACATGTGAGGTGTACACTGATCACAAAAGCCTACAGTACTTGTTCAAACAGAAGGAGTTGAATCTACGACAGCGGAGATGGTTAGAGTTGCTAAAAGACTATGATGTTACGATATTATATCACCCAGGTAAGGCCAATGTGGTGGCCGATGCATTGAGTAGAAAGGATGCCAGCATGGGTAGTCTTGCATATATTCCGGTCAATCAGAGACCATTAGCTCTAGATGTCCGGGCCTTAGCCAACCGGTTCGTGAGATTAGACATTTCTGAGCCTAGCAGAGTGTTAGCCTGCACGGTCGCTCGTTCTTCTTTATTAGAGCGTATCCGTGAGAGGCAATTTGATGATCCTCGTTTGCGTGAGTTGAGAGATACAGTACAACGGGGAGGTGCCACACAGGTAAATCTAGATGATGATGGGGTATTGAAATTGCGGGGTCGAGTTTGTGTGCCCAATGTCGAAGGAATTCGAGAGTTGATCTTAGCAGAGGCCCACGGTTCGCGGTATTCTATTCACCCGGGCGCCGCGAAGATGTACCGGGACTTACGGCAACACTATTGGTGGCGCGGAATGAAGAAAGATATTGTTGCGTATGTCGCTCGGTGTCTAAATTGTCGGCAGGTGAAATATGAGCACCGGAGACCTGGTGGTGTGTTCCAGAGGATTGAAATTCCGAGTGGAAATGGGAGCGGATCACTATGGACTTTGTTCCTGGACTTCCTTTGACTCGGAAGAAATTTGATGCTATTTGGGTCATTGTTGATAGGTTGACCAAGTCGGCACACTTTATTCCAGAGTATCTGTCTCTACTCGTCGGAGAGGTTAGCGGAGGTTTACATTAGGGAGATTGTTCGTCTCCGTGGGGTGCCGGTATCTATTATCTCCGATCGGGAACGCGGTTTACCTCGCGGTTCCTGGAGAGCGGTCCGGCGGGAGTTAGGCACCCCAGGTTCGGTTGAGTACGGCATTTCATCCTCGGACGGATGGCCGGTCCGAGAGGACTATTCGGATTCTCGAGGACGTGCTTCGAGGTTTGTGTTATTGATTTCGGAGGCTCGTGGGATCGGTTTCTACCATTAGCGAGTTCGCCTACAATAACGGTTACCAATCTAGCATCCGGATGGCTCCGTATGAGGCGTTGTATGGTAGGCGATGTCGATCACCGGTCGGATGGTTTGAACCGGGAGAGGCTCGGTTGTTGGGTACAGACTTAGTTCGGGAGGCCTTGGATAAGGTCAAGACTATTCAGGAGAGATTGCGTTCAGCTCAGTCCAAGCAAAAGACTTATGCGGATCGTAAGGTTCGAGATGTAGATTTCATGGTTGGTGAACGAGTATTGCTCGAGTGTCGCCTATGAAGGGCGTTATGAGGTTTGGGAAGAAGGGCAAGCTCAGCCCTAGATATATTGGTCCATTTGAGATTTTAGACGGAGTGGGAGGGGTGGCTTACAGATTAGCTTTGCCGCCTAGCTTATCGGCCGTGCATCCGAGTTTTTCATGTATCTATGCTTCGGAGATACCACGGCGATCCCACACATGTGTTAGACTTCGATATTGTCCAATTGGACAATGATCCATCCTACGAGGAGGAGCGGGTGGCTATTCTAGACCGGCGAGTTCGACAGTCGAGGTCGAAGAGTTATCCTTACGTGCGTGTTCGGTGGAGAGGTCGGCCTGCTGAGGCACCGACCGGGAGTCTGAGTCGATATGCGGAGCCGTTACCCACACTTGTTTCCGACTCGGGTACTTCTTTCTTTTGTCCGTTCGAGGACGAACGGTTGTTTTAGAGGTGGAGATTGTGACGACCCAAGGGTCATCACTTATTTTATTAATCATTTCGAGCTTCTGAGGCCTTGAAAACCTCATTCTATGTTGCCTCGATTTGCGTGCACAGTCCGGGCACAAAGCTAAAAAATATTTATGTTGAAATATGTGAAATATGTGAAAAAGTAGAAGAATTTTGATATTAATATTGATATGGTTGACTTTGGTCAACATTTTTGGTAAACGGACCCGGATCCATGATTTGACTATTTCAGAAAATCCGTAGAAAAATATGGAACTTGGGCGTATGCCCGGAATTGAAATCCGAGGTCTAGAACCCCGGTAAAAGAATTTTTTCGTTAAATTGTTTTCTGAAAATGTTTAAGGAAAATGAAACTGAATTTTGATTAAAAAGTACTGTTATCGGGCTCGTATTTTGGTTCCGACGCCCGGTACAGGTCATATATATTGGTTAAGCGCTTCCTGTAAAGTTTGGTTGAAAACGGACGTCGTTGACGTGTTTCGGCCTTAAATTGGAAAGTTTTGAAATTATGGAATTTTAAAGAATTCTTGAGTTTTAAGGCTCAATTCATTGATTATGATGTTATTTTAGAGATTTGATCGCGCGAGCAAGTTCGTATGATGTTTTTGAGTTAGTGTACATATTTGGTTTGGAGCCCCGAGGGCTCGGGAGTGTTTCGGAGGTGGTTCGGGGTGTTTTTGGACTTAGAAAACTGGCAGATTTTCTGCAATTTTTACACGGACATTTTACTCTACGCGATCGCGGCCTTGTACACGCGATCGCACTGCCTTGTCACATTACTCAACGCGATCGCAGCTGTCTGAACGCGATCGCGAAGCTTTCTGTCCTTCTACAACGCGATCGCAGCCGTCTGCACGCGATCGCGTAGCTTTCCGTTTTCCTTCAACGCGATCGCGACCCTTTTCACGCGATCGCATAGTACAAATGAGCCACCCAGCGAAATTCTTCTACGCGATCGCGGCATTGTCCACGCGATCGCGTAGTGTTGAATATTTGCCTTCCGCGATCGCGACCCAATTCACGCGATCGCGTAGAACAAAATTTCGCCCAGTGAATTTAAGACAGAAAACAGAACAGAAAAGGGATAAAAATCCCATTTCTGTTCAAACCCCTTCTCCACAGCGTTTTAGGCGATTTTTGAGGCATTTCTTCATGAACGTTCATTGGGTAAGTATTGTTAACTCGTTTTCTTCATTTTTATCAACATCAATCAAATCCTTAGGCTTAAACATGTATAAATTGGTTGAAAATTTGAGAAATGGGTATAGTTAGGGCTTTCAAAGAATTTGCGATTTAGACCTCGTTTTGGAGTCGAACTTAAGAACAAATTGTATATTTGAACTCATGGAAGATTAGGTGAACTTATTTTGGTTCGAAACTTGAGTTTCGATTATGTGGGCTCGGGGTCGGTTTTTACTATTCCGGGCAGAATGTTGTAAAAACCATATTTAGCAATATGAACTAGTTTGTTGAGTAGAATTGATGATATTAAATCAATTGTGTATAGATACGATTGGATTGGAGTCAAATTCAAAAGGAAAAGGCATTGCTACGGATTGAATCGTTCGTAAATTTTCGAGGTAAGTGTTTGTTCTATCTTAGCTTGAGGGAATAGGATTATGTGTTATGTGTTATGTGATCGAGTGCGGTGTATGGGCTATGGTGACGAGCATCCATACACTGGCGTCTAGTATGACCGTGAGTCGTTGGAAAATGATATTTTGAGATATATTACAGATGAATCGTTATTGTTCTCCCTTGTTGGGACTTGTTGTGAAGATAATTATTGATTGCCCTTGATGGGACGATTTATGAATTTTTGTTTCTTTCTCTGCCCTTAACTGTGATTGTTATTTGGGTGAGGAAGAGTGATAATGCACGAAGGGTGATGCCGTGCCATGTTTATTTATTTATGCACGAAGGTTAATGCCGTGCCATGTTTATTTATTGATTATGCACGAAGGATCATGCGGTGCCCTGTTATTGAACCATGTACGAAGGATCATGCCGTACTATGGATGTGAGGATGAGAGTAAAAGCACGAAGGGTGATGTCGTGTACTTTATTTGTTTGTTTGGTGAGGATGAGAGTAAAAGCACGAAGGGTGATGCCGTGTACTTTATTTGTTTATTTGGTGAGGATGAGAGTAAAAGCACGAAGGGTGATGCCGTGCAATTGCTTGCTATTTCTTGAAGTGATATAATTCGTGTTTACATTATACTTTGTTTTCTTTGTGAAATTATTAACTGTGGTTAATTGTTGAATTCTTTAAGATATTCCTTATTGTGTTATTACTTGATTATTTCTTGTTATTTTGTGGTACACATATATATATATTGAATTGCACAGGTTTATGTGAGTGTCTGGTCCTAGGCTTGTCACTACTTCGCCGGGATAGGCCGGGCACTTACCGGCACATGGGGTCGGTTTTGCTAATACTACACTTCTGTGCATTTTTGCACAGGTCTAGGTTTTGAGCAGCAGTAGCAGCAGTAGGTCGGTAGCAGGACGTGGGAGCTAATCATATTTGAGACCGAGGTAGCTTGCAGACGTCCGCAGGCCCGGCGTCTCTTTCTTTATTTATGTTATTAGCTGTAGTCTCTTTGTTTCGAGACAAACAGAATTATGTTATATTTCCTTCACACTTTTATGTGTAGTATTCCATAGTAGTTCGTGAGTTGGTGACTCCACGTCTTGGGTAGAGGATGTCAGTATGATTTTTATTTTGTATTTAATTATTTCTATCTCGATAACGTATTCCGCAATTATTTAATTACAATTGTGTTAAAAACATGATAGTATGAATATAGTGGCTTGTCTAGCTACCACGAGTAGGCGCCATCACGATCCCGATGTTGGGGGAAAATCCGGGTCGTGACAACCAAACCAACTACCCTGACAAGTCACATAATAATAATTGAGCATAGAATAAGTAGTAAATAGGGAACGGGGCTATAATACTCAAAACGATTGGTCAGGTCGTTATAATAATATATGAAAGTTGTTCTAGAATTATGAGTTAAATATAATCTTCCAATATACGTAATAATTGTGAGCACGTGATTTTTGCCCTGCATGAGAATTACTCCCAAAAATGCAAAAAATAAAATAGCTTTGTGTTGTGTGTGATTTAGTGGATTTCCTTTTTGTTATTGTTATTTTTACTTATTGTTTGTATTTCTCTGTGCATGTTTATTTGTTTAAAATTAATAAAAAATACAAAAATATGTGTCGCGCGCGCATTTCGGAGTTTAATTGTGCGTTTAGGAATTAACTGAACCGTGTTTAATTTCTTAAAGAAAGAAAAATTATAAAATCGTATTTATTGCCTTTGTGTCATTTAATATACAATTGTGTGATTTGGTATTTAATTATGTAGGTTAATTGTAGTAAAAATTAATTGTGTTACAAGTTAATATATATATATATATATATATATATATATATATATATATATAAAATACAACATGGAGTCTAGTTTTAAGAAATGAAGAGATATGGAAATTAGATTGTGCCAAAACCCAATTCAATATAACAAGGCCCAAACCACTGAACCGGTCCACCCCCCCCACTAAACCAAACGGCCTCGTTCCACCAAGAAACGACCCCGTTCTATCACCCCTGATCGATCTGAGCCGTTCAGATCATCTGATCCAACGGCTCCGATTGATCCGTTCATTTTAGTATACCCAAACCCTCCTAGCCGTCACTACCCTTCACCCGTCTCTCTCACAGACAAATGTAACGTCGCCCTCCTCCGCCTTCCTCCGCCTGCCGGAAATCACCTCACGGCGGTTCCAGCAGGCCAATCACCACCATTTTTACACCACAGCCTCTCCGTGACTCCCTCAGTCCGACCCCGAGCATGGCTTGTCTCGAATCAAGCCCGAGCCCCTCGAATCTTCAATCAAAGATTTGGGTCCAAACCCAACCTAGGCCAATGACCTCCAAATCTACACCATATACTCGCCTCGACCTCCCCTATTCAACCATGTGCATGGTTTGTTTCGAATCAACCTGGAGATTCTCGAATCTTCATTTGAAGATTCGAGTCGAACTCAAACCATGCCAAACCGCTCCAAACTCACCTCGAACACTCCCATGACCTCCCTCATACCCCTATCAGCCTTAGCCTGGTTCGAATCAAGCCCTAACCCCTTAATCCCCAAATCGAGCCCTCAAGAACCCTAGAATTAAGAAACTAGGGATTTCATTCGAACTAAAAGAAATTGAAGTTAATAAACTTTAATTGGAATGTTTTCGTTTGAAAACATTTCAATTAAAGTCTATTTGACTTCAAATGCGCAACCTCGACTCCTTTCGAATCCAAGTCGGCCGGTTTACGAGTTTTCTGTTTAAGGTAATTCCCTTTGCTTCTCTTTTCAGTTTTCATTTGTTTGGTCGGTATAATTTCGTTTGTTGTTGCCATTTTTTATTATCGCTTTTGTTTCTGTCATTTCTCCTCTCTCAAAAAAACCTTTTATTTGGTTGATTTCTGCTTATGTTTTGTTATTTTGATTGAGTATGCTATAGAATACATGTTCGCGTCGATTAGCGTCGTCGAATAATCTAAATCCCTTGTTTGGTCTAGAAAGTCACTGGTCAAGCGATGATTATGTTTTGTTCTGCTTACGTGCGTTTAGCTACTCTATGGAGTCGATTGTTAAATGTCGTCGTCTAATTGCATAGGTTTGATTTGTTTTAAATACCGGACAGTGATTAGCACCCTTGAATTGAATTGGGGTGTTTGATTGATCTGAAATTGAAATTAGGATTCGAATTAGCTAATTAGGAAATTAAGGTTTAGCATTTAGAATATTTTAATGCCCTGCACATGAAGCTGAGCAGTGGAACCTGCTGTCGCAGCAGGACACCTAGCCATGTCTGGACAGAGATTATTGTTTAACTAATAAGGCCCATACATGGACAATGGATAGTGGGAGTTCAGAGAGCAATAGGGTCTGGGCAGAGATAGGAATGGGCAGGGGTATTAGTTTAGTTAGGGACACCATTAGGAGCTGGATTAAAAAGCTATATATATAGGCTTGGGACTGGATTTTTAAGGGGATTCAAAAACATACACAGATTTCATATACAAACATACGTTGTCACGACCCTAGTTCACCAATTGTGAACATGTCGTGATGGCACCCAGTTCCCACGACTAGGTAAGCCTAACACGTTGCGGAATATACAAGTTATAAAATACTTAAATAAGGAACAGCGGAAAATAACACAAAAAGGTATGTAATCCGTGCCGCTTGGCACATACATCCGTCACACAATAAATAGAACACTACCAAGATCCGGAACCCCACGGTAACACAGACTAAAAGAGAAATACAACTGTGGCTCTATATGTAAAGAGTATCTAACAACGAAATGAAGAGAAATATCAACTAGTACTATTAGAATAGAAGGAAAGCCTCCGGATCCGCGGACGTAGCAGATCATACCTCGAGGTCTCCCAAATGCGGCGGAAAAATCACCTAGCTCGAGCCTGCTCTGATGTACCTGGATCTGCACAACAAAAGTGTGCAGAAGAGTAGCATGAGTACACCACGGCGGTACTCGGTAAGTGCCAAGCCTAACCTCGATGGAGTAGTGACGAGGAAGGTCAGGGCCCTACTGAGAAACAATAATATAATGATGATAATAAAAATAAACAGTTTAAATGATAATAATTCTCGAACTAACAACAATAAGACGATTACTGCAAGTGTCTACAATAAAACTAACAACAATTAGTCAACTCAGCAAAACAAATCCAGGACCTGTGGGAATTGAACCCACAGTCCCATTCTCAGTACCTCTGGGTCTCCGGGAATCGAACCCGCAGCCCATGTCTCAATAATATCTCAATAGCTCAGGATCTCCAGGAATCGAACCCGCAGTCCTTACCAATAATCAATAAATCTCAGGATCTCGGGAATCGAACCCGTAGTCCACATTTCAATAAATCTCAGGATCTCGGGAATCGAACCCGTAGTCCCTACCAATATCACTCCGGGTCTCTGGGAATCGAACCCACAGCCCTGGGTCTCCGGGAATCGAACCCGCAGTCCACAAACAATATCACGCGGGGTCTCTGGGAATCGAACCCACAGCCCTGGGATCTCCGGGAATTTAACCCGCAGTCCACCAACACATCAAATAAGAAAACACACAGAGAGAATATAATGTTAAATTACAACTTCACCGAAATTAGTGCCAACAATTTGTCAAGAATTCAAGTAAATCAACTAGGCAATTAAACATGTTGAATCCTAGTTAATCATGCTTTTCTAAGTACTACCGGGTAATGGTAATGCTTTTATCAGCTAAGAGCAGGAATATCACAAATCAGACAATTCAAGTAAAGTGTGTGTTACAACAACCAGCGCATGTACACGCCCGTCACCTCGCGTACAAGGCATTTAAACTATCACATAATATCCTAGGGGTGAAAGTTCCCCCACACGAGGTTAGACAAGCCACTTACCTCAATCCGGCCAATTCAATACTCAATTTAGCTTTTCCTTTACCAATTCATCAATGCTTGGCTCAATCTAGCCAAAAATAACTTGAATACATCAAACAATGCAAGAGAAAACAATTTCAATTAACAAAACTATGATTCTTACACAATTTGCAAAAAGTCAACAAAAGTCAACTCCTCGGGCCCACACCTCGGAACCCAAAAAAAAATTACAAAAACTGAACACCCATTTCGCTACGAGTTCACCCATACAAAAATTATCTAATTACGCTACCATTTGGTCATTCAAATCATCATTTTGCATTTTTGAAAGATTTCACAATTTTCCCCAAATTTTCCTTTAGATTCTCATGAATTTGATGTTAAATCTAAGATATAATCACAAAATATAGTTGGAAAAGGATTAGAGACACTTACCCAATGATTTGCAGAAGTTTGGGTCTTTGGAAAATCGGCTATGGAGGTTTAGGTTTTGAGAAAATTGAAAAATGGGTGAAAATCCCGTCAAAAACCTCACTTAACAGGCCTCAGATGTCGCATTTGCGACCCAGGGTTCGCAATTGCGAACCCTTAGATATTGCGAACAAAAAAAGGCTGGCAGAGGTCGCATTTGCGACAAAAAGTTCGCATTTGCGAACCGGGCATCGCAAATGCGATAAAAAGTTCGCATTTGCGAACATAGCAGAACCAGCAATTTTTCCTGACACGAAAATGAGCATAACTTCCTCATACGATGTCCAAATTCGATGATTCTTTTTCCTATGGCTCCAAAATTTCGATACGGATCTAATGGTTCAAACAAAACTAAATTTGGATATCATTTGCTTAATATGATATCATTTTTTTCTTGAAGAAACGATGACAAAGTATCCAAAACGAGCGCAACATAGCCTAAACCTATCTGAAACTCACCCGAGACTCCCGGGACCTCATCCAAACATACCAACACATCTTAATACCTAATTCGAACTTGCTCAAATCCTCAAAACACGTCTAACAACATCAAAACCCATAATTCTCATCGAATTCAAGCCTAAATTTCTTAAAACTTTCCGAATTGCATATTCGATCAAAAACCCATCCAAACGACGCCCGAATGACCCGAAAATTTGCGGACATACCCAAAATCACATAACGAAGCTACAGAAATTGTCGGAATTCCATTCCGACCCCCGGATCAAAATCTCACCTATCGATCGGATTCGCCAAAATTTCAAACTTCGGCATTTCAAGCCTAATTGAGCTACGGACCTCCAAAATATATTCCGAACGCGCTCCCAACCCCGAAATCACCTAACGGAGCTAATGGAACCATCGGATTTCCGTTCCGAGATCGTCTTAACACTGTTCCGGCTACGAACCGTTTTCTAGTTTCAAAGCTCTTATTTAGGGACTAAGTGTCCCAAAATGCTCAAATTTTTGGAACCGACTCTCCCGGCAACCCACAATAGCAGAAATGAACTTAGGGGAACAGTTAAATTAGGGATTGGGGCGTAATTTTCTAAAACGACCGGTCGGGTCGTTACATACGTACACAGACTTGAGGGAGATATTTTGAGAGAAAAGTAAGGAAGAAAACATTGTGCTTCTTCTCTGGCTCACTGTTTCATTTAAAACAGGGCTGTTGGGACCCTTTTGGTGTTACTCTTAAGCTCCTGGACACTGTTTTATTAAGCTTGGATTGGGTCTTGCATTGGTTTATTGCATTTTCTGTCTTGGACTGGTTGCTGGGTGTCTGGTTTGTTTGTTGCTGTGTTTTGGCCACTGTTTTTTTTCCTTCTATTGCTGTTGTTGTCGTTGTTGGTCCTGGTGTTGGTTGAATGCCTACTGCTGTTACTGTGAACTGCTTGCCGCTTCATCACTGCCCTCCTTTTCTTTTGCCCTTCAATACCCAGGTACACATTTATGAGCTTACCTTGATGTAACTGGGAAGAGAAGTCTAAAAATGAAATGCTCACAGATTCATATGTATGGAATGGCTCTTTTGTTATCCAAATGGACAGACTGTAGTTAAGTAAATATAGTGAGCGCTAATTTTAGATTCCATGCCATACGGATAATAAACATACATGTATACCTTTGTGGGCTGTTTATCCATTTCAACTCATTCCCAGAAGTATGAAAAATCATGTTGGTAGCCTTAGTATATGTTTAGTTGTAGGACAAAATTTATGGTAGAAAGTGTTTTATGCTATTTGGAAATCATGTTGTGCCATGTAGTTAAAAGTGAGGAATGGTATGGAATTTTAAATCACCAGGTGATTGTGAATGAGTTACTGTAGGATTATATTTCATCATGGGGCGTGCATTGACATTAGGATGCATTTTGTATTTCCTTAAAGATAATCGGTTCTCGTTTAAATTTTCTGGAACTCCTTGAAGCAATGTAATTAACAATCAATTATAAGTTGAATCATGCAATTGGGCTATAGCGTGTGGCCTAATTGCTTCAGAAAAATACAGTTTCGTCACTTGCCTTTTTTGGGCTTCAAGTGAGCCCAGTTTTCTCCTTTCTTTGTGGGCTCGAGTGCTCCGCATGAGTAACTGGGCCTGTTTTGGCAATGTGAAGTTCGGTAGTTGTTAAAACAAAAACTAGGTCCACTTGTCGGCAATTGGGTTCAATTTAAGGATTTTGGTATATATATATGTTGACATAGCATGAGCTTGGGCTTCCGAGTTAGGCAATGGTGAGAATTAAGAGGTTTACCCTTTCTTGCTTGGATCTGGATTTGAACTTGAAATTCGAATTTCACATTGTTAATTAAATTAGGATAAGTAGTTTAAAGGGATAATTGATACCAGTCACTCTAAAAATTCTACTAAAGCGTTAGTGTAAGTAACCACACATTTGACATTATAAAATTTTATTAGTTTAATCGATTCGCACGAGTCATTGACAAAAATCAAAGTGGCTAGAAAGGAGAAGTTCAAATATAAGATTTAACCAAATAATGCTTAAACAACAATTAGTCACTAGATTTCACTCTCAATTTATGATTAGGGATGAAACATGTACGAATGTAGTATCTATGGGTTGACCTTCAGGTAAAAAGTGAAATGAGCCCCATTAGAAAACAAAACACACGGGGTCTTCAATTAATTGCAACAAATGTAGATTCGGGAAGGCCGTTTATCGAATTTCACGGTCTTTCACAAAGTTAACAACACGATAGACTCTTTAGGCACGATTTGTAAATAAAATACTTTCCTAATTACGGGTGCGCATTTATGTGACCCAAATCTTATTCTCGGCGAAACTGAAATACACTAAAGTCGCAGGCGTACTGGTTGCGGTGCGGCTCGAAATGTGTTTTCGTGACGTTGCAATTCTTCTAAGAATTTAAGCGGAATATAAGAGCACACAAATAACATATATAAAGAAATCAGATAGAAACAAAATTTGCAGTTGAGCGACCGTGCTAAAACCACGGAATTCGGGAGTGCCTAACACCTTCTTCCCGGGTTAACAGAATTCCTTATCCAGGTTTCTAGTTTCGCAGACTATATTATAGAGTCATAAATTTCCTCGGTTCGGGATCAAACCGGTGACTTGGGACACCATTATTTTCCCAAGTGGCGACTCTGAATTAATTAAATAAATCCCGTTTCGATTGTCCTTTAATTGGAAAAACTCCCTCGCGCCCTCGCGGGTGCGAAAAAAGGAGGTGTGACAATAATCTAAGAGCAAAACATGGAATTAGTCATCTAAAATTAATTACGAAATTATCATCCCTTAAATTTTTATTAAAGTTGAAAAAGCTTTCCTTGGCAATAAAAATAAAATTCAACCAATCAACTAGGGGTGGGCATCGGACGGTTCGGTTCGGTTTTGAAAATTATCCGTTTTTGCCTATCGGTTATCGGTTTACAAAAATCATAACCCGATAACCAAACCGATAAGATATTAGTTATCGGTTATCATCTTATCGGTTATTGATCCTTATCGGTTCGGTTATCGATTTACCCGATAAGATAAAACTAAAATTAAAAGTGCTTAATTACTCAAACTGAACATTAAAAAATTGCTACTCCTCTAACTATAAATTTCACATGAGTAGAGAAGACACCAAGGTTGGCGGTTAGCAAACAAAAAACATAAATCAGAAGCAAACCGAGGCAAAAATTAGAAGCAAACAGAGGCAAAATTCTTGAGCAAATAGAACAATTAACAAGAAGCAAATAAAAAATCTTGAGCCAAAACTTACACGATGCGATTGACGAGTGTGGCGTCTGGCGTTACACGATGCGATTGACTGTTTGGAGTTGAGGGTTGCGGCGGAAATACAATGAGAGAGACAAAGACTGAGTGAATTGAAGAGGGAAGGGAATTAGTAAAATAAAATCCTAATATATACTTAAGGGTAGATTAATAAATTACTTCATTTTTAGTGGGTTATCGGTTTTTACCCAATAACAAAAATGCAAATCGAGACCGAACATATAACCCAATAAAAAATTTGTTTTACCCCGTTACCGAACCGTTAACCCAATAACTCAATACCGATAATCCAATAAAGAATTAACGGTCCGGATTATCAGTTTTACCCGATATATGCCCACCCCTACAATCAACTCATTCTTTTTCAAATTGACGGATACAAATCCGCTTGATGAAGTGATTTTAATAGGTGTGACACATGTAGATGCTACATTCGAAAGATCGTTGAATGGATTCGCAGTCCGCTCACGAGAAAATTTTCTTGAGTAAAAAACGCGGATAAATTTATCCATCGGTAAATCCATCTCAAGAGTAAGCTACTCTATTTTAGCCACTTTTGTAACTGTACCAACTTGAGCAACAGAAATAGTGATACTGGGGATTGGTAATGCACATTTGCGAATTAGACGATAAAAATTTTAAAAGAATAATTATTTGAGTTGTCTAGCTAATTTAGTTGTAGAAAGTCCATATAATTAGTTGAACCGCAGTTTACAGCTGGGCTTCATGATAGGCCTATGTTCTACGCTCATATGTGAAGTGTTTGGACCTCCCAATTAGGTGTTATGGCCCAAAATATCACCCTTTTCCAATTGGAATTCTGAAGTTCTTTAGTTTTCAGTTTTTGATATCCTCATTAATATTTTAAGTTTGATTCATGTAAATAAGAAAATCATTCAAATCAAAATATAGGTGAACTTTTAAAGCTAATATGATAAAGTGGATTTAATAGTTGCAAGTATTTTTTTATTTTTTAATTAAATTTTTGTTTGTTTTGAGATTGGAAGTACAATAATCAATTACTTTGTTAGTTGATTTGAGAAAGAGTTGTGCCTTAATAATAAGAATATTTAATGATAAATGAGGTAACAATGTATGATCTTTACTCTTTGGAAGAAATGTTTTAAAAGTTAATGGAATTCTTGTATAATCAAGAATTTTTTTTTCCATAGAATAATTCAAAACTTTTGGGTACTAACTGACCATATCTTGGCCCACATCCATTTGACTATTGAAAGTAGGGGTGTGCATTCGAATCGGTTTATCGATAAATCGAATCGATTATTTGTTATCGGTTCATCGATAAACGAAATCGAAAAAATCGAAACCTTATTGAACAATAACGATAAGCATATGTACAAATCGATAATTGATAAGTAATTATTGAAAATGGTCAAAACCGAATCGATAAATCGAATTCACACCCCTAATTATTTCATTTACCACATTTAAGGAATGATCATATTTAAAGCTCTAGGGAATGAAGTTCAAATTAATGAAAAAAAGAATTAGCAGTGATGATGTATTTTTAATTTTTTTTTAATACCGTAGGAGTATTGGTGACATATACTTGATCCCTTACTTTAGTTTCGTTGCGTGTATCTGTTGACACAATTTTTATGTTATAAACAATGTTCGTCATATTTTAGCTTCTTTTTGTCCATATTAGTTAGGCGTGTTTATAGCGATATACTTTCTGTGGAATCCCACAAATTTTTTTATTGGTGTAATCGATAATCGAATCGATAAGCCCCAAAATTTAATAAATCGAAATCGAAAAAATCGAAACCTTATTAATAATAACGATAAGCATATGTACTAATCGATAATCGATAAATAATTATTGATAAGAGTCAAAATCAAATCGATAAATCGAATGCACACCCCTAATTAAAAGTACAAAAATTATAGTGAAATAGGTTTTATACTGTGAATATGTATGATTTATTTAATCATGTAAAAAGTTACAAAAGTATAAAGATGATTATTGTCCACTACTGAAATTAGAAGCTCAACACTAACGGCAGTGAAGTGGAGATGAACAAGAAAGCAATCCTCTTATCCCACCTTTTTCAAGTTTTTAAATCAGGATAATCATATACTATATACAATCTAATCATTTCCCAAGATAAATCACCTTCTTTTCCCATAAAATATATTATTATCAACTCTTTAGTTAATTTATTGACCAACTTTTCCACGTAAAATTAAAAACATATTTTATATATGACACTAAGAAACAAATAATTGGTCAAAAGATAGATCAAATTCCTTGCTTCAAGACAAGGTAAATATTTGGGTGGCCCCTTGAATCCATGGCTCACCTTTGATTCTCAAACTATAACATGATCTTTCTTGGTTTTCATTCAATTTTGGACCATGGAATCATGACGGATTTCGCTTCCTTTGTCGCTCAAGAGTTACCGACAATCAAATACAGAATGAGAATTTAAAGTTTATAAATTTATAAGTATTTACTATTTTTTAAATTTGAAAAGATTTTTATATGTAAATTTTTATTACGCACCGAAAATTATGTTTAATTGAACGTCTAATTAATACACTATACATACCCCCTGCTGACGAGCATTATTGGGTGATAATATCAACAATATTCCAACTTTTTTATGTATAAATATTTAAAATTTATTGATCTGATTAATTAGATTCGCGTTGTATAGAGAGAAAAGACCTCTTTCAATTTTTCTTTTCTTTTTCATATTCAGAATTTAGAATCAATGGCCTCTAATTAAAGTGAAGGCATTTCATTTGTTCCAATACGTCTCTTGATGATAGTAAAATTACCTTGCATCTTATCGGTGAAATTTTCAACATATCACTGACTCAAATTTTTCACCCTCAAAAATCGTGATGGCGCCTACTAATGAAAGTTAGGCAACCCAACTGTTTGAACAAATTATTTTTTTTCCATTTTAATCCTTTAACAATTATAAAATAATAGCTTATAAACATTAGATTTTAAACCAGCGGAAGAACCAATAAAACCATTCAAATATATCCAATACAACTTCTTAAATATGGACTACCCAGAACTGGTATCACAACTTCACAGATAGTCTAGGAATACTATAAACAAGGTTCGAAAAATAAATGCAATACTGCTTCTGAATTACATAGATGAAACAGAAAGAAAGGATAGAGGGAGACGCCAGGGCCTGCGGACGCCTACAGGACTACCTTGGATCTCCGGATAGGCTGAAGGCAGCCACCCAAGCTAAGGTTCAAAATTTACTGTGCCTGGATCTGCACACAGTGCAGAGTGTAGTATCAGCACAACCGATCCTATGTGCTGGTAAGTGCTTAGCCTAACCTCGGCGAAGTAGTGACGAAGTTAGGACCATACTAACAAATAAACCTGTACAGTTAAATCGTATACAACAAAAAATATATTTAAAAAAAAAAAGCAAAATATACAGTTAAGGACGGGAAAAGAAAACATGATGCGGGGACATCGAATAATAACAAAAGAACAACAAATAAATATGAGGATCACCACAGTTCAATTGAAGATAGGAAGGGAAAAATCATGTTGCGGGGTACTACAAGTACTAATAGGAAACCAACCATTAAATGTAAAGAAATCATAACTTAGTTATTAATAAAAATCAGGAAATCAAAGACAAGTGCACGACATCATCTTTCGTGATTTAACACTCTCTCACCAAAATAATGTACGGCATCACTCTTCGTGCTTTACATTCTTCCTCACCCAAGAAACAATCACAACACACTTTGGGCAAGGGAATCAATAACATCACAATGAACTCAAGTAACAATAGGAAATTAGTAAATAAGCGTAAAGAACACCATAACTTAATTATCAACAAGAATCGGAAATCAAACAAGTGCACGACATCACCCTTCATGCTTTTACTCTCATCCTCACCATAAAATTGATGTAATCGACATGGAATAGTATATCATGTGGCACAACATCACCCTTCGTACTTTACACTCTTCCTAACATAAATCATACACGGCATCACCCTTCGTGTTTTGACACTCTCTCACTAAAACAATGCAAGGCTTCACCCTTCATGTTGTACACTCTTCCTCACCCAAGAAACAATCACAACCAATAAGGGCAAGGAAATAATTGAATCATAATAAAATTCCTGCAAGGGAATAATATTAATATCAATAATGTCACGACAATGGAACAATACCATAATCTTCTTCTCTTTTCACGTTTACTTCACAACTCGACTCACAATTTGAGCCAATTCTCTATAAGGTTCAATTGCCAATATTCTTTTCACAAACCTTACTCAATAATAGCAATCATCACATTAGGTATGAACAATACAAATGGAGTCACATTAACCATAACATAAGACTCGCGGGCATGATTGACACCAACGTATAGATACTCGTCCCCATGCCTATATGTCGTACCCAACAATATACACATAGAAAATAGGACACAACTCATAATCTCTCAAGATAAGGTTAGACCAAACACTTACTTCAATAAAATGAACGCAATTCAAGTCTCAATTATCGCTTTATCTCTTGATTCTACCACCAATTCGCTCGTATCTAGCCACAAGCTTCTTAATTATATCAATAAATGCTAAATGAATTAATCCTAATGCATGAAAAGAAATTTTCTAAAGTTTTACCTAGAAAGTCAAAAATTGCCCCCGGTCCACATGGTCAAAATCCGTGGTTTGAATAAAAACCCGATTACCCATTTCCCCATAAACCCAAATATGTAATTTATTTTGAAATCGGACCTCAAATCGAGGTCCAAATCCCTAATTTTTTAAAAACCTAGGTTCTACCCAAAACACCTAATTTTACCCCATGACAACCAATGATTTTGAGTTGAAATCATGTGAAAAGATGTTAAGGATTGAATAAAACTAGTTATAAATGACTTATAATTGATTTGGAGAAGAAATTTTCTTTGAAAAATCGCCCTAGTCTCTGATGTCGCAATTGTGAACCTTTCAGAGGATTGCAACTTTCGCATTTGTGAAGAAATTTATCGCATTTGCGACCACCCATTAATTCTGAGGGGTTCGCATTTGCGAAGCAGGCGTCGCATTTGCAATAGGGGCCTTCCGCATTTGCAATCCAAATGGTCGCATTTGCGATCAAGCCTGCCCAGGCCTTTGTTCGCATTTGCGATGGACTTCTCGCATTTGCGAACCAGGCTTCGGAAAATTGCGAAGCCTGCAGGCCTGCAACATACCAACAATTTTTTAAGTGCTAATTCCACTTCGTGGCCTATCCAAAACTCATCTCAGCCGTCGGGGCTCCAAACTAAACATGCACACCATCCTAAAAATATCATACAGAGTTACTCGTGCATTCAAATCACCAAAATGACATCATCAACTCAGAATTTAGCATCAAAATTATTAAATCACTTAAGAATATTAAATTTTCCAATTTTTGTCAAATAAGGTCCCATTTCCATCATTTCAAGTCCGTATCTTACCAAACTTCAGAAACTTAACTTAAATCACATATAAAACTTGTACCGGGCTCCAGAATCAACATACGATAAACCATCAAATTTCAAACTCGTTTCATTTTCAAAAACTCATATATTTTTCAGAAATTAATTTTCTTTTAAAAATCCATTTCTCGGGCTTGGTACCTCAGTATCGATTCCTCATATATTTTCTTACGGACCTACCAAGATTATCGAAACACGGGTCCAGGTCCGTTTATTAAAAATATTGACCGAAGTCAACTTAAAATCATTTAAAAGGTAAAATCCATCATTATTCATAGTTATTCATATAATGGCTTTACGGCTACATACTGGACTGCGCACGTAAATTGAGATGAGGTAAAAAAGAGGTTTTTAGGCCTCAAAACACTGAATTTGTTTCTAAAACAAGTGATGACTTTTCGGGTCATCACATCCTCCATCTCTAAAGTAAATGTTCTTTCTCTAATGGTCAGAAGAAGGAAGTACCTAAGTCGGGGAAAAGATGGGGATAATGGCTCTCCATATCGGACTCGGACTCTTAGGTCGATGCCTCAGCAGGTTCACCTCTCCACTGAACACGAGTTGAAGGAAAACTATTCGATCTCAACTGACGAACTTGCTGGTCTAGAATAGCTATCGGCTCCTCCTCATAAGACAAGTCCTTGTTCAACTGGATAGTTGAAATCTAACACGCGGGATGGATCGTCGTGATACCTCCGAAGCATGGACACATGAAACACTGAATGCACGAATGATAAGCTTGGTGGCAACGCAAGTCTATAAGCTACCTCTCCAACTCGATCAAGAATCTCAAACGGGCTAATAAACCTAGGGCTAAGCTTGCCCTTCTTCCCAAATCTCATTACGCCCTTCATCGGTGACACTCGAAGCAATACCGGCTCACCAACCATGAATGCCAAATCATGAACTTTACGGCCGGCATAACTCTTTTTCTTGGACTGAGCAGTACGACGCCTATGTTAAATGATCCTGATCTTGTCCAAGGCATCATGGACTAAATTTGTACCCAACAACCGAGCATCCCCCGACTCAAACCATCTAACCGACGACTGACACCGCTTATCATATAAAGCCTCGCAATGAGCCA
This sequence comes from Nicotiana noctiflora, assembly GCA_032618575.1. Classification (NCBI taxonomy): domain Eukaryota; kingdom Viridiplantae; phylum Streptophyta; class Magnoliopsida; order Solanales; family Solanaceae; genus Nicotiana; species Nicotiana noctiflora. The sequence goes on from JASVEL010007323.1 coordinate 39,629, forward strand.
TCTGGATACTTAACTGGTAGTAGTTGTTGTAGGAAAACTTGGCTAAAGGCAAAAACTGATCACATGAGCCTCTAAAGTCAATGGCACAATCTCGGAGCATATCTTCCAAAATTTGAATAGTCTGCTCGGATTACCCGTCTGTTTGAGGATGAAACACTATGCTCAATTCAACCCGTGTGCCCAACTTTGATTGAACTGTTCTCCAGTAATGTGAGGTAAATAGCGTACCTCGATCCGAAATGATAGACACGGGTACACAATGAACGAACAATCTCCCGGATATAGATCTCAGCTAATTTCTAAGAAGAATAGAAGACCGCCACATGAATGAAATGTGCTGACTTGGTAAGCCTATCAACAATAACCCACACTACATCGAACTTCCTCTGAGTCCGTGGGAGTCCAACAACGAAGTCTATAGTGATACGCACTCACTTTCACTCAGGAATCTCAATCTTCTGGAACATACCACCAGACCTTTGATGCTCGTACATAACCTTCTGACAATTTAAACACCAATCCACATACGCAACAATTTTGCTCGTATCTAGCTCGGCTGAAGAAGCGGTACGTGACTTTGACATTCGTGAAAGGACAAGAGTAGAAGTTTCAATTTAGCAATGAGAGAACAAAATCGCACGACAAAGAAGAGTGGAAGCGAAACTTTTCCTAACTCTATATCCTATAGGGATAAATACAGACGTCTCTGTACCGATCCCCCAGACTCTACTAAGCATGTCTGTAAATTGTGAGACCTATGTAACCTAGAGCTCTGATACCAACTTGTCACGATCGAAATTTACCACCCACAGGAGTCGTCATGGGGTCTAGTAATGAAAGCTAGGCAAGCCAACAGTTTAAACAAATTAGCTTTTTCCATTTTAATCCTTTAACAATTATGAAACAATAGCTTATAAATAACAAAATTTCAACTAAGCAGAAGACCTAATAAAACCATTCAAATATATCCAATACAACTTCTTAACCATGGACAACCCAGAACTTGTGTCATAACTTCATAGACGATCTAGTAATACTATAAACAAGTTTCGCAAAATAAATGCAACATTGTTTCTGAATTACATAAATGAAACATGAAAAAATGATAGAGGGAGATGTCAGGGTCTGCGGACGCCTGCACGACTACCTTAGATCTCCGGATGGGTGGAAAGAAGCCACCCAAGCTAAGGTCCAAAAGCTAGTACGTCGGGATCTACACACAGTACAGAGTATAATATCAACACAACCAACCTCATGTGCTGGTAAATACCTAGCATAACCTCGGCAAAATAGTGACGAGGTTAGGACCAGACTATGAAATAAACTCGTGCAGTTAAATTGCATACAATGAAAAATAAAATAAAAAAGCAGAAATATACAGTTAAGGATGGGAGGGGGAAACGTGCTGCGAGGACATCGACTAATAATAGAATAACAACAAATAAATATGAGGATCACCACAGTTCATTTGAAGATAGGAAGGAGGAAATCATGTTGCAGGGTACAACAAGTGTCAACAGGAAACCAACAATTAAATGTAGAGAAACCATAACTTAGTTATCAATAAAGATCGGGAAATCAAAGACATGTGCATGGCATCACCCTTTGTGCTTTAACACTCTTACCAAAACAATGCACGACATCACCCTTCGTACTTTACACTATTCCTCATCCAAGCAACAATCACAATACAATTTGGGAAAGGGAATCAACAACATCACAATTAACGCAGTAACAATAGGAAATTAGTAAATAAGTGTAAAGAACACCATAACTTAATTATCAACAAGATCAGAAATCAAGCAAGTGCATGGCATCACCCTTCGGGATTTTACTCTCGTCCTCATCATAAGAATAAATATAAACTGCACGGCATCACCCTTCGTATTTTTACTCTCATCCTCACTATAAAATCAATGTAATCGACAGAGAATTGTACATCGTGCGGCACGACATCATTCTTCGTGCTTTACACTCTTCCTCACATAAATCATACACAACATTACTATTCGTGCTTTAACACTCTCTCATCAAAATAATGCACGGCATCACCCTGTACTTTACATTATTCCTCGCCCAAACAACAATCACAACTAATAAGGGCACGGAAATAATTGAATCATAATAACGTAAGGGGACAATATTAAAAGAAATAACGTCCCGGCAATGGAACAATACCACAATCCTTTTCTCTTTTCACATTTACTTCACAACTCGATTCACAATTTGAGCCAATTCTGTATAAGGTTCGGTTGCCAATATTGTTTTCACAAACCTTACTCAACAATAGCAATCATCACATTAGGCATGAACAATACAAACTAAGTCACATTAATCATAACATAAGACTCACGGGCATGCTTGACACCAACGTATAGATACTCGCCACTATACCTATACGTCGTACTCAACAATTTACACATAATAAATAGGACACACCTCCTAATATCTCACGCTAAGGTTAGACCAAATACTTACCTAGATGCCACGAACGAATTTCAAGCCTCAACTATCGTTGCACCTCTTGATTCCACAACCAATTCGCTCGTATTTAGCCATAAGTTACTTAATTATATCAATAAATGCTAAATGAATCGATTTTATTGCATGAAAATAAGTTTTCTAAAGTTTTTCCCAGAAATCAAAAAATGCCCCAAGGCCCACATAGTCAAAACCCGAGGTTCTAACCAAAACCCGATTACCCATTCCCCACGAACCAAAATATGTAATTTATTTTTAAATCGGACCTCAAATCGGCGTCTAAATTCCCAATTTTTAAAAAATCTAGGTTCTACCCAATACACCCAATTTCACCATGAAAACCGTTAATTTTGAGTTAAAATCATATGAAAAGATATTAACTATTGAAGAAAACTAGTTAGAAACGACTTACAATTGATTTGGAGAAGAAACTTTCTTTGAAAAATCGCCCAAGGGAGTTTATGTTTTGAGAATATGTGAAAAATGGCTGAAAATGAGTCTAAGTATTAATTAACCCGCCTCTGATGTCACAACTACGACCAGAGTTTGCAATTCAACTTTAGCATCTGCGAAGAAATTTATCGCATTTGCGACCACCCCTTAATTCTGAGGGGTTCGCATTTGCGACTAGGACCTTCCGCATTTGCGATTAAGGCCTGCCCGGGCCTTTGTTCGCATTTGCGATGGACTTCTCGCATTTGTGAGCTAGGCTTCGCAAATGCGAAGCCTGCAGGCCTGCAACATATCAGCAATTTCCTAAGTGCAAATTCCACTCTGTGGCCTATCCAAAACTCATTTGAGGCCTCGGGGATCTAAACCAAACTTGCACACCAACCTAAAAAATACAGACTTACTCGTGTATTCAAATCACCAAAATAACATCGTCAATTAAGAATTTAGCATCAAAATCATGAAATCACTTAAGAACATTAAATTTTCTATTTTTTCTCGAAAAAGGTCCGATTCACGTCATTTCATGTCCGTTTCTTACCAAACTTCACAGCTCAACTTAAATCATATATAAAACCTGTACAGGCTCCGGAGCCAAGATACGGGCCGATACCGTAACACATTTTATTTTCAAAAACTCATATATTTTTCAGAAAATAATTTTTTAAAAAAAAATTATTTCTCGGGCTTGGGAGCTCGGAATTTGATTTCGGGCACACGCCCAAGTCCTATATTTTCTTACAGACCTCTCGGGATCGTCGGAGTACAGATCAGAATCCGTTTGTTCAAAATATTAAACGAAATTAATTTAAATTTATTTTAAATGCAAAACCCATCATTTTCCAAACTTTTTCATATAATGCTACTACGCTCCCGAATTGCGCACGCAAATCGAAGTGAGGTAAAAAGGAGGCTTTTAGGCCTCAAAATACTAAATTTATTTCTACAACAAGTGATAACTTTTTGGGTCATCACACAATGTAACTCTTGTCACACCTCTTTTTTACCGCACCCGCGTGGGCGCAAGATATAAAAGAGAGTTTTTCCAATTAAAGGACAACCAAGACGGGATTCATTTATTGAGAGATTCGGAGTCGCCACTTGGGAGATTTATGGTGTCCCAAGTCACCGGTTTGAAACCCGAATTGAGGAAAGGTTTGACTCTATTTAACGGTCCGCGAACCAGAAATCCGGATAAGGAATTCTGTTAACCCGGGAGAAGGTGTTAGGCATTCCCGAATTCCGTGGTTCTAGCACGGTCGCTTAACTGTCATATTCGGCTTATTTATCTGATTTTTACAGTTATATACTTAATGCAAATTAATATCCCTTTACCGTTTTTATTATTATTATTATTTACGAAAGAGAATGTTGCCTAAAAATATGTTTCGAATCACGTCACATGAAATGCACCCGGATCCTCGACACATTCTTATTCAACATAAAATAAACTACGGATATTCATAATTATTTTACTAAACTACCTTGAGATTAGCATGGAAGATAAAAATTAGCAACGTAATCTACGTCAGACTAATCTTAAAATACCTTAGCAAATATCTTGTATACTTTTCCATATTTAAAACTAATATTTATTTTATTCCTCAAGAGATTTCTTTTATACAAAAATGACCAATCATCCAGCAACCATGAAAAAACAAATATCATTTACTGTTACATCATTTGTGATTACCATATGCTATTAATAAACAAAGAGAAGTATGCTACTGTAGTGACCAAAATGAAACCAACATCTCCAAGCCGATGAACACAATAACATAAAAATTAACATCCATAATATTCATAACAAAAACAGTAGGATCCAAATGACATTTAAAACTTAACAAAACAAATGGCAACAAACATGTGCTAGAAAGATCATTTATTCAAAAATGACACCAAAGAGATAAAGATAAGAGATGAAGGCAGAACCTCTTGTCCGCTGGATCGAACCTCAACTGATAAACTCGAATCTCGATAGACCGAACCTTGACGAAACGACCTCGAACGGACCTCAAATCTTTGATAGTCGCCTCCGAACAGACCTCACAAATGAGCTCCAAAAATGGACTCAACCTAACGGACTAGCATGCAACGATCCGGGGATAAGCTGTTGACCAGCAGCTAAAACAGCCAGTTATGGGAGTTCGACTAGTCGTTTGGTGGTCGCAATGCGGAAGAGAGGACGCAACAGGTGGAGATGGAAGATGAAAGGGTCATGGGCTGCTGGTCGTGGCTCGACGACGCAGATGCAGAAACGGGCAGGGCTGTTATGGTCGATGGAAACGGTGGTTTGGACGTGAAGGTTGTTGTTTGGCAGTTGGACGTTGATGGTAATGGGTCGTTTGGAAGAGATGATACCCCGTTTTCTTTGTTGCCGTTCTTTTCTTCTTTTTGAAGAAGATGAACAGTAGCTTTTTTGTTACCAAAAAATCTCTCCAAAAAAAATCCCCTCCCTCCTGACCGTGAACTCCCCTCCTTCCTGACCGTGAACTCCCCTCCTCAAGTTTTATGTGTGTTTTCTCTTTTTAAACAAAGAGAGATCTGGCCGTTAGCTCGAAGAAAGAACCAAAAAAAAAATGGGGAAGGGGGGTGGCGGCAGGGTCCCATTTTTGTTCTTAAAAAATCCTTTTCTCTCTTTGCCTTTCTCTCTATCACGTTACCCCCCCTTTCTTTCTTTTAAAATCAATAAAACAACTCCCCCCACTTTGCCATGTCTTTTTTTTGTCTTTTCTTTTTTGTTTTTTATTCTCTTTTTATTTTTTAATCATTCTCCCATCCCTCCCCTTAGTGTAGTGTCGGGTTATTACGGGCTATGTCCGAAAATTATAAAACCGGGTAGTTTGAACCCGAATATTATTCTTCGCCCGGAACCGAGAATGGCGTTATTTAATTAATCCTAGGTAACCAAAATAACTATAATACTCATAATTAAAACTATTTTTTTTTTTATATTTTTCAAGTTTAAAATAACTACAAAATATTAATGAAACTATTTTTTATTATTTTCGTTTTTATAAAAAGATAAAAATATAAAGTACTATTTTTATATTTTTCAAATTTAAAAATGACTACGAAACATTAATAAAACTATATTTTTGTTATTTTTCATTTTAAGGTAAAAGTAAAGTAAAAGAGTCAAAATTAGCTAAGATAGCTATATTAGGCCTAAACTAAATATTTTACGCTAAAAATATAGAAAATCTCGGGGAGGGTCAAAAATCACGTGTTTACAGTTGTCGTCATTTAGTTATATGATTTTTCCTATTAAACACTGGATAGTGATTAATGTTGCTGATTTGATCCGAAAGTACTACCAAGTGAAGCTCTTGAATTGTTGTGACTTCATATCCTTGGCTATAAAGGAATCAGGCCACGTGTAGTTCGAAAGTGAGTGAGGAAGTGGAGTAACCGAGGTGGAGAGCCAGTCGAGGTGTCGTTCCGTCGAGGTTCTGTTCCATCGAAGTTCCGGTCCGTGGTCCTGCTATTACATCAAAAATCAAAACATGAGAAAGACTAACTAAGCCTATCAACTACTAGTTACAAGATTCCTATCTATAAGTCTTCCGAAGCTTGATCTTGAGTATTGGTTGGTGCTTCATGCGGACTCTAAATTTGAACCTTGATACTTGCTAGTTGCAAGTGCTGCTTTTCGAATCAAAACCAGGTATACAGTGCTTGTGACCTCGGCCATGTTTTGAGCATGCCACATCTTTCATCAACTTCTGCATTTTGGATTGGCTTCTTGCCTCTTTTTTTCTTTTTGTTTATTGTGACTAAACTTATGTTGATCCCCTCGGACTGTTGACTCGCATTCTGGTTGCAAGCTTCTTTTGTTGCTATCTTGCGTTGCACTCGAAGTGAATTCACTTACTTGTGATCTTCGAGCTATTCTCCTTCGAAGTATGAAGCTATCTTTTCCGATCCTTGTTGCCTTCCTTCGATTCATGCTGGGGATTTCCGTTACACTATGCCTCCCCGACCAACTTCAACAATAAATCGCCACTCCGTTCTTCGGGCGGGCTCCCGACTTCGACTACTACTTCAAAATAAAATCGCCACTCCATTCTCCGGGCGGGCTCCCTGACTTCAATTACAACTTCGAAATTAAATCGCCACTCCATTCTCCCGGCGGGCTCCCTGACTTCGACTACTACTTCGAAAATAAAATCGCCACTCCGTTCTCCGGGCGGGCTCCCGACTTCAACTATAACTTCAAAATTAAATCGCCACTCCGTTTTCCAGGCGGGCTCCCTCGCTTCGACTACTGCTTCGAGAATTAAATCGCCACTCCGTTCTCCGGGCGGGCTCCCGATTTCAACTATAACTTCAAAACTAAATCGCCACTCCATTCTTCGGGCGGGCTCCCTGATTTCAACTATAACTTCAAAACTAAATCGCCACTCCATTCTTCGGGCGGGCTCCCTGACTTCAACTACAACTTCAAAATTAAATCGCCACTCCATTCTCCAGGCGGGCTCCCTGATTTCAACTACTATTTCAAAATAAAATCGCAACTCCATTCTCCAGGCGGGCTCCCTGACTTCAACTACTACTTCAAAATTAAATCGCCACTCCGTTCTCCGGGCGGGCTCCCTGACTTCAACTACTACTTCGAAAATAAAATCGCCACTCTATTCTCCGGGCGGGCTCCCGACTTCGACTATAACTTCAAGATTAAATCGCCACTCCGTTCTCTAGGCGGGCTCCTCACTTCAACTACTACTTCAAAATAAAATCGCCACTCCATTCTCCAGGCGGGCTCCCTGACTTCAACTACTATTTCAAGATAAAAATCGCCACTCCATTCTTCAGGCGGGCTCCCTGACTTCAACCACTACTTCAAATAAAATCGCCACTCCATTCTCCAGGCGGGCTCCCTGACTTCAACTACTACTCGCTGATTTCATCCTATCTTGATTACCTTCCTTTGCCTTTTGTACCATTTCCTTGTTCCTGCATTGCCTCTCGGACCACCTTCTCTTCTGAATTATCCTGTCTTGGAATTGCCTTCCCCTGGGTCGTATTACTTTTCTTCTGGCTGCTGGGGATATTTTTGGAACTGTTTATTCGCCTGCTGTTTACTTGCCTGCTGAGGATAATGATGCTGGGAATATTTTCCTTCATTCCCTCCCTTCCTTTGACTCATGTAGTTGAATTTGTGCTGGGAACTCTTGTTGTAACCCTATGCTTTATGGTGGGTTACTGGTTTCAAGACCTGCAATGTAAAGACTGAAGACTTGCCTTTTGTTATACAGGTAGGCGCCTGCTTTTAGTAGCAACTTTTGAATTAAAAATGCATGCTGGCAATAATTTACAAAATATGCATAGGACAATATAAGATAAAACATACGTAAAATATCCTATTCGAGGGCGGATGGTCCCGTCGTATCCTATTTGAGGGCGGATACTCCCATCGTATTCTATTCGAGGGCGAATACTCCCATCGTATTCTATTCGAGGGCAAATACTCCCATTGTATCCTATTCGAGGGCGAATACTCCCATTGTATCCTATTCGAAGGCGAATACTCCCATTGTATCCTATTCGAGGGCGAATACTCCCGTTGTATCCTATTCGAGGGCGAATACTCCCATTGTATCCTGTTCGAGGGCGAATACTCCCATTGTATCCTATTCGAGGGCGAATACTCCCATTGTATCCTATTCGAGGGCGAATACTCCCATTGTATCCTGTTCGAGGGCGAATACTCCCATTGTATCCTATTCGAGGGTGAATACTCCCATCGTATTCTATTCGAGGGCGAATACTCCCATTGTATCCTATTTAAGGGCGAATACTCCCATTGTATCCTATTCGAGGGCGAATACTCCCATTGTATCCTATTCGAGGGCGAATACTCCCATGAGATCAATGTATGAAAGCGAACAAACCTGAGACATCCTATTTGAAGGTGGACAAACCTGACATGTCATCTTGAATTGCCTTCCTCGTTTCTCCGAGAAAATTTTCAACAACGGCAGAAAATTTTCTGCCCCAGTATTGGTGTTCTTCCTTGTGGCATGACTTTTTGCTATCAATAGCACTTTCTTTCCCTGTTTCAAATCAAAGAAAATTTTGTTAGTTCAAAACATTGTGAGCGGTTATGCCGCTCCTGTGGTGGTTTCTTCCTTTTCTCCTTTCCCTCGCTCGGGGTTCCCAAAACTTGTTGGGGAATGATTTCATTTGCTGGAGATGATATTCCTGCTGGGGATGGGTTTTTCCTTTTATCCCTTCCCTGTTCTGTGTTTCTCAACTTGCTGGGGGTTATTTTGTTGAAGATGGGATTTCTTTGCTTCCTTTACCACTCTGTGTTGTCCGACCACCTCGGAACTTGCTGAAGATAGCATTGCTGGGGGATTTTGATTTCCTCAAAATTGATGTTTCACTCTTTTTGAAGGCTGTTGAGGATGACACTGGTTCGAAGACCATTTCCTTAAGACTTTCCTTCTTCCCCAAGTGGGTATTGACTTCCAGAAAATTTTCCAACTGAAAAGAAAATTTTCTGCCCCAGTTTAATAATCTTCTTCGCACCCTACTTCTCTGTCGTCAATGGCATTTCCTTGCTTTGCATAATAATTGGAAAGTTGGTGGCATGTTTTGAAGTCATTTCTCACTTGTTCTGACTAGACAGACTTTGATGGGAAATTTTTGATAAAAATGAGAAAGATAAAAAGAAACAAAATAGAAGACAAAGGAAAAAAGAAAATGACTCTCTAACAAGAAATATCTATAAAAACTTATCAAACGCGAATACCAACTCTACTGGTCATGACATGCACATATGGCCTATCCTTCGTCGTTAATTGCCTTTCACGATTTCTGTCTCGTGATTTCCATCTGATTATCACCTTTATTCGACTTGTAGTGGCCGAAGGGTTTTCACTTTCAAGCCTCTCTCATTTTGATTTTCTCTCAGCTTTCGTCGTCTTATGGTGCCTGTGAAGGTTTTCACCGGTAAGACTCTCTCATTTGTATCACTTTTAGTTGGGGATTGGGGTGTCACTGCCAAGACTCTCTCGTATTTCCTTTCTGCTGAGAATCAGCGTCTTTTCTGCTGAGAATCAACGTGTTATATTATGATAGGACTCTATCCCTCGCCTGACGCGGCATCTTTTGAAGACTGATCGGAAGGTCTTTCTATGGACCGTAATGTGGGATTTGGATAGGGCTAGAAAGAAAGGGTATTGAAGGCTCAAAACAAAATCAATTTTGGGTTCAAAATTTACAACCTTCGGACCTAAATTTATTTACAATAAACACAATTTTTCTTTGCCCCGATTTTTTTACTTGGGGATTCTTATTTCTTTATTTACACTATGACCGAGCTGTGAAGCGCCTACGTATCCTCTTTAAGGAATCAGGTCAAACGTAGTTCCCAATTCCTTCTTTTCATTTTTTTTCATCATTTTTTCATTTTTTTTTCTTTTCTTTTTCGTTCCTTTTTGGTTGTTTTTGTTTTTCTCTTTTTCTTTCTTTATCTTCCCCATTTGTGTTTCTAATTTTGGTACCGATTCCGAAGGAGGGGTATGAAAGAAATCAAAATAATGCTCGAAGGGTTAACGAAGGATAAAGTGTTTGGGTAGCAGAACAAAATGCCTTCGTCATTCCAATCTTCAAAACATGCCAAGTACAAACAACATATTCACGACATCTTCTGGTTGTGCTAGGAGAGATAACCATATCGTCCATTTGCCTTTTTCATCCGTCATTTTAAAGTATTGTTGGACGACACTTCCATTTCAGTATCACGAGCGAACCCCATGTCAGCATGGCCATTTTGCCCTTAAGGCTTTCTTTGTATTTTAACCGCCCCAAATTTCACGTGACTCGGGTTCCAAATAATCTCAAATCATTATTTCTTTTAAAATGCCATGATTATCTTCCAATTCCTTCATGATTAACTTTTAAGATTAGGCCACAATTATGCGTGCATGTCATGTCACTAGTGTTGACATAAAAATGACTATAAAGAAGAAGGACTTAAATCAAAGAAAAATGACTCGAAATAATGGCAAACAAGAGAGTTGCATTAGACGAACTAGAAATGAATTAATACGACAAAACAAACACAATAAACTGGGGTACACCCTTGGAACAAACCTACACGATACTAAATGAGGTATTACGACCAATAGAAAACTGGACAAAATAGAACGATGAAAGGGTTTGAGTTACATGACAATATCCTGATTACAACCCTGAAATAATCTGGACGACAGAAATGACAACAAAATAAGCCACCAAAAACTCCATTCTGGTTGACCAAGAAATGGAGAGTCTTCCTGATTACCAAGCACGATATTTTGGCCACTGAGCTTCGCATCAATATTACCAAGGCCACTTATTTTCTTCGACATTTTCAGCTTTAGTCAATACATCCCCACAAAGCGTCCATTATGGCGTGCAGGTAAAGGACTCTATGCGATATTCTTGGTGTCACTATCTTGGATCATAATCGGGTTTTCCTGGATCTTCTGTTTCCGGTTCACCACAAACCAACCACCTCAATTCTCAATAATTCAAGACAAAACATGTTAGAATGGACTCAGCCAGTCCTTATCAATTTTTTTTCTTTTTTTATTTATTTATTTATTTATATATACGTATACAGTTGTGGTCGAATCTTTTGGAGATTGCCTACGTATCATGACCCCGCATGAATCAGACCGAGCGTAGTTCTTGAAAATTAATGCAAGAAATAAAGAAATGTTTATTTGATTTTTTTTTGATTTTTTTTTTCTTTGAAGGAAAATTATAGAAGCCGACTCCAACTACAAACTTGTGTAGGAGATTTCTACAAGAAAAAGAATATTTTTTAGTGTCAATTATGACTATTTCTACAAAATTGGCCACATAATGGCTTATTTGACAAAATGACTATTTTTGCAAAATTTATTTAAGAAAGATAAACTTGAAATTTTTTTTATCTTGTGGCTCATGGGGCATCGTTCGGCATCACCATAAACCAACACAAGACTATTTTTCATAAATTGGCCATATAATGGCTTATTTAGACAAAGTGGCTCTTTTTGCAAAATTTTATCAAGAAGATATAAATTCAAAATTTAATCCTGGGGCCTATGGGGCATCATTCAGCACCGACACAGGCCAATACAAGACCTGAAGAAGTTCAAATGCCAAAAGTGGCTATTTATGCAAGGACCGGCCATGTAATGGCTTATTTGATAAAGTAATTATTTTTGAAAAGTCGAGTGATGACTCAAACTTAATTTTGCGGATACAACCTTTCAACTATTTTGAGCAAGAATAGCATCACCCGACTCATTTATAACAAAATCAAAAATTTAACATTTTTTTTTTGGTTATTTTTTGCAAAAGGGGTGTGAACCCGGACTTGATTTTGCGGCTATGGCCTTGCAACATTTCCCCAAGGAATATTTCAAGGATGCGGCTGCAAATTATTAAAAATGATTCAAAGTGGCTATTTTTGCAAAAAACAGCCTTCCGGCGTCCTTTCGGAACATTCGGTTATTTGCAAAAACGGCATCACTTTGATTTTATTGATAAAATGAAACACACATTTTTTTTTTGATTTTTTAAAGGAGTGGTTGGACCCGATGAGGGTTGCCTACGTATCTCACATCCAATGAGAATCAAACCCACGTAGTTCGGTTTTGACGAAACAAACGACATTATGTATTTATTCATTTTACTAAAGGAAGACAAATAAGCTATTTCTATCTTAAGAACAAAACATATTTTCCTTTCCTTTTTTTTTTTTTTTTTTTTTAAATCTCTAAAGCCGGTCAGCATGCAAGTCTATAACAGATAAATGCGCAGGACAAACAGGATGCAGCAGGATAGTCTGTTCATTTCAGGTCACCTGTCCTAGACGGACCCAACCCCTGTGTTGGGTCCCCTAAGCCAAATGCGACATGATGCAAATAAACGTTTCCTACTAGGGATCCGGCACGAAGCTTTGTTATTCTAGGTTTAAAAACCTGGGTTTATCTGTTCTAGACTTGGCTTACCCGAGCGGACAGCTCGAGCCGAGGAGGAGGCAGCAACCCGGGAATACAGAAGCTTCACCGGTTTTGCAACTTATCCAAACCTCATTCTAAAATGGGAATCAGACACTATACAGAAAAGAAGTCACACGAAGTGCACCCTTCTTCATGATTTAGAAGACTCAGAGAGGAGATTGGTTCCGGCACAATTTATATGTACAGTTCACAAAATATCAAAGCAGTAAAAACAATATTTTGCACATTGATGCCAACATGTAAAAGAATCAGATAATAAAATATGCCAAATACAACAGTTATTCCGAGCTCGAGTTCTAAAGATTTCCCCAGCAGAGTCGCCAGAGCTGTCACACCTCTTTTTTACCGCACCCGCGTGGGCGCAAGATATAAAAGAGAGTTTTTCCAATTAAAGGACAACCAAGACGGGATTCATTTATTGAGAGATTCGGAGTCGCCACTTGGGAGATTTATGGTGTCCCAAGTCACCGGTTTGAAACCCGAATTGAGGAAATGTTTGACTCTATTTAACGGTCCGCGAACCAGAAATCCGGATAAGGAATTCTGTTAACCCGGGAGAAGGTGTTAGGCATTCCCGAATTTCGTGGTTCTAGCACGGTCGCTTAACTGTCATATTCGGCTTATTTATCTGATTTTTACAGTTATATACTTAATGCAAATTAATATCCCTTTACCGTTTTTATTATTATTATTATTTACGAAAGAGAATGTTGCCTAAAAATATGTTTCGAATCACGTCACATGAAATGCACCCGGATCCTCGACACATTCTTATTCAACATAAAATAAACTACGGATATTCATAATTATTTTACTAAACTACCTTGAGATTAGCATGGAAGATAAAAATTAGCAACGTAATCTACGTCAGACTAATCTTAAAATACCTTAGCAAATATCTTGTATACTTTTCCATATTTAAAACTAATATTTATTTTATTCCTCAAGAGATTTCTTTTATACAAAAATGACCAATCATCCAGCAACCATGAAAAAACAAATATCATTTACTGTTACATCATTTGTGATTACCATATGCTATTAATAAACAAAGAGAAGTATGCTACTGTAGTGACCAAAATGAAACCAACATCTCCAAGCCGATGAACACAATAACATAAAAATTAACATCCATAATATTCATAACAAAAACAGTAGGATCCAAATGACATTTAAAACTTAACAAAACAAATGGCAACAAACATGTGCTAGAAAGATCATTTATTCAAAAATGACACCAAAGAGATAAAGATAAGAGATGAAGGCAGAACCTCTTGTCCGCTGGATCGAACCTCAACTGATAAACTCGAATCTCGATAGACCGAACCTTGACGAAACGACCTCGAACGGACCTCAAATCTTTGATAGTCGCCTCCGAACAGACCTCACAAATGAGCTCCAAAAATGGACTCAACCTAACGGACTAGCATGCAACGATCCGGGGATAAGCTGTTGACCAGCAGCTAAAACAGCCAGTTATGGGAGTTCGACTAGTCGTTTGGTGGTCGCAATGCGGAAGAGAGGACGCAACAGGTGGAGATGGAAGATGAAAGGGTCATGGGCTGCTGGTCGTGGCTCGACGACGCAGATGCAGAAACGGGCAGGGCTGTTATGGTCGATGGAAACGGTGGTTTGGACGTGAAGGTTGTTGTTTGGCAGTTGGACGTTGATGGTAATGGGTCGTTTGGAAGAGATGATACCCCGTTTTCTTTGTTGCCGTTCTTTTCTTCTTTTTGAAGAAGATGAACAGTAGCTTTTTTGTTACCAAAAAATCTCTCCAAAAAAAATCCCCTCCCTCCTGACCGTGAACTCCCCTCCTTCCTGACCGTGAACTCCCCTCCTCAAGTTTTATGTGTGTTTTCTCTTTTTAAACAAAGAGAGATCTGGCCGTTAGCTCGAAGAAAGAACCAAAAAAAAATGGGGAAGGGGGGTGGCGGCAGGGTCCCATTTTTGTTCTTAAAAAATCCTTTTCTCTCTTTGCCTTTCTCTCTATCACGTTACCCCCCCTTTCTTTCTTTTAAAATCAATAAAACAACTCCCCCCACTTTGCCATGTCTTTTTTTTGTCTTTTCTTTTTTGTTTTTTATTCTCTTTTTATTTTTTAATCATTCTCCCATCCCTCCCCCTTAGTGTAGTGTCGGGTTATTACGGGCTATGTCCGAAAATTATAAAACCGGATAGTTTGAACCCGAATATTATTCTTCGCCCGGAAACGAGAATGGCGTTATTTAATTAATCCTAGGTAACCAAAATAACTATAAGACTAATAATTAAAACTATTTTTTTTTATATTTTTCAAGTTTAAAATAACTACAAAATATTAATGAAACTATTTTTTATTATTTTCGTTTTTATAAAAAGATAAAAATATAAAGTACTATTTTTATATTTTTCAAATTTAAAAATGACTACGAAACATTAATAAAACTATATTTTTGTTATTTTTCATTTTAAGGTAAAAGTAAAGTAAAAGAGTCAAAATTAGCTAAGATAGCTATATTAGGCCTAAACTAAATATTTTACGCTAAAAATATAGAAAATCTCGGGGAGGATCAAAAATCACGTGTTTACAACTCTCTTCTAAGTTCTATGTTTTCCTATTCCTCTTTTTCTTGCCTCGGATCTCCTTCCCTCAAAATTTAAAGGTGAGGTTAAAAAGAAAATATCAATTGTAAAATGTATCTTCATTTGTATATGTTTATCAAAATTGCTATGATTTCTAATTATACATTTTTTCGTTATATAAAACCTCGTACCATTGAATGTTTTCCGTCCTTTCTTCGTATAATATTTTATTTTTGTAAATATGTAGCTAGAGCTCATAATACAGTTAATCACTGAACTAAGCCGTTAACTTTGGGATTGCGTGCTATGTAACATAGGTGTATAAAAGGTAAAAGGCGTTGTTCAGGGATTTGTATTTATACATATTTTTATGTTACGTTTTAGCTTGTGTTTGTTTTGCCAAAAAAATTTTTTAAGCGTACCTACTTTTTAGCATAATTTTAGCATACGGAGCTGAATTAGCAAAGTCAACCACGCAAAACTTCAGTATTCTAGTAAATAGTGCTGATAGATTTATCAATATTTCAAACTTCTTAATTGTTGTTGGTGGAATTGATTCCGAGAAATATATGATGCTACAATTTTAGAGAGATCATAATTTGATCTGTATGAGGGAGAAAGAGATATTGGTTGATTTGTATGAAAAAGAGGTGATGATTTTGGGTATTAATGGGTCTCTTATGGTGGGTAAGTACAAAGAATGATGTTTTGTAATCCTTTAAAAAAGGAGGAGTATCTTAAATGCAGGGGCTTATGTGTAACTGATACTCAATATTTAAGTTATGTTTCATTTCCTCCTTTTTTATGATTTTGTATTAAACTAGTAAATATAGATATATAAAGTAATTAACAAGGAACATAAATAAAGGTAGTAAATAGGTTTTTATTATATTATAGCTAGGTAGTAAATAAGTTTTTATTATAATATAGCTACATATATAAAGTAATTAATAGGTTTTTATTTAAATAGGTTTATATTAAAAATCCCAATTTTGTATGGGTGTTGGACAATGGTC
Organism: Nicotiana noctiflora; assembly: GCA_032618575.1. Taxonomy (NCBI): domain Eukaryota; kingdom Viridiplantae; phylum Streptophyta; class Magnoliopsida; order Solanales; family Solanaceae; genus Nicotiana; species Nicotiana noctiflora. The sequence goes on from JASVEL010007323.1 coordinate 56,148, forward strand.
CATTTATTGACATAATCTATTTTAATCCACCCAAATTCAGCACAAATCGCTCATTCGCCACCCCTAGCTATGTTCCACACTGGAAGAGTTGTTTGGTATGATATATATAAGCAAAAATAATTCTAGGATAAAAATTTAATACTGTCTCATTCCTTATTTGGTTACTAATCATGGAATAAATTATCTTAGGATTAAATATAATACTGAAATAATTCATATATATCAGGAGGTGAAATAGTAATACCAGTATAAGTTATATAAAAATAAAGCATTAAAATTTACCATCCAACAATTATTACAACAATACTAAACAATAAATAAAAAATAATACCAAAATAATTAATCCGAATATAACTAATTCTAACTCTTCAGACCAAACTAACCTCATAGTACTATCCTCTTTTTTATTGGTTCGTTAACTCTCACCGGTCACGTACAAGAAATACTAAAGAATAGTTACCTTGTTGAAGAGCTAGTGATGCAACAATTACAGCAACTTGCAGGACTGTATACTTTAGAAAAGCTGACTTTGTTACAGCCTCTTACCCAAATTTTTTCTACTCTTTTTATTTTCTTTAATAGACACGGAGGGACCACAACTCAAAATATATATCAATCCAATTCCGATGTTGAGTACTATAGATTATCCATTTTAAACTTGCAAAATAATTATAAAATTATTGTTTTAAAAGCGAAGAAGTACTTCGAGGAAAGTAAAAATGAAAATACTATACCACTCTTGTAGTCTGTTTGGCTATGTTTTTAAAATTAATTAATTTTGAAAAATATTTTTTCCAAAAATGTACTTTTGATGCTAAATAATTTATTTTTGGATAATTAATTTAAAAATATTTTAAGTGTATTTTTTAAAAAAACAAACTACTTCTGCTTGGATTCAAGAATATTTTATTATTCTTATATTTTAAATTTAAAAAGAAAAGAGACTTTTGATCGAACAAGCGGTTTTGACCAAAAATAAACACTACCCAATAAGCTATTGCTCTTTAGTTAAGTAGTAGTTGAAACCAACAAAATATTATTAAATGAAGAAGAAGAAGAAAGATAATGTAAAAAATTGCATTGACTAGGGGGGTGGTTGGAGAAAAGGGGACCAGACAGCAAGCAAATAGGATTTTTGTAGTGACAAAACATGCTCTGTTACTGTTATTTAATTACAGATCTACTGATCAGAGGTACAGCTGTACGGCAAAGATTACGGCAGACAGTCTTCTGGGAATGCGGCTTCTTCTTTACCGGCCGTTTAAACGGCTTTTTCCCCCACATGCCTTCTCTACCCCCACGCCACTCTTACTCTATTGTAGAAACTTTTTATTTTCCACTAAACATAAACTCTATTGAACGGATAATTATACTTAATTAATGATTATAAATATTTATATATTATTTTCTCCGATCCAAAATAAGTAATTTTTTGATTTTTTTTTATAGTCCAAAATAAGTAATTTTTTCGGATTTCAAGAATGACTTAATGATGTTTTTCCTATATTGTCCTTAGAGTAAATAGTATTGGAATATGTGTTAGGAGTATTTATGTGAGATAGTAAAGTTAAAATGGTCAATTCTAATGCTAAAAAATGCTAAAAGATGACTTTCTTAATATGTGTGAAAACATTCAAAAAAATTACTTATTTTGGACTGGAGGGAGTATATATATTTAAAAATAAATTCTTAAATCAAAAAAATATAATATGTCAATTCTCTATATTTTCTAATATTTTTGTACAAAATAAAAATATCATAATAAAGCAAATAAAAATAGATCATAAGGTATCATGGTAAAAGAAGCGTGAGCCAACATAACATCTTATAGAATTTGATTTCTATAATAATATGTCATATTTGTGTTAGAGGAGGATATTAGAACATGCTTTAATCTATTTGCCAATTTTAACTTTGAACCGTCTTTATTATTATTATTATTATTATTATTATTATTATTATTATTATTATTATTATTATTATTATTATTATTATTTTAAAAAAGAATTGCAATGTCGTGAAAATTTATCTCTAACCACGTTACAATCAATAAGAGTATTAATAGTATTTTAAGAAAGTTTTTTCTTTGTGAGATTTAAATATTTTATAATAGTATAATATCTTTTGTTAGGATAGTTGATGAAACTCGATATCATTATAATATTAATCTCAATTTTAATACATGCTTGACCTGAAAATTTCTACATATATTTTTGTATTGTGCTGAAATATTAGTTTTAATTAAATATTATTACTAATATCTATTTATTCTCGAAAGTTAGTTGTATGTCAATTTTGTAATCTTTGCGAACCAAAATTAATATATGATAACTATGTAGGTAAAATAATAGAGTGAGCGTAATTATTATTAACCTATCATTTCAAGTCTGTAATCTTGCTTACTTTCATTTTAATTCTCATGAAGGAGTTGTAATTAGGAAAAATTTTGATTTTCGGTAAAAAGTAATCGCTAGAGGTTTTTGCTATCTTTTAGCACAATTCAAGCAAAAAAATTATTTTGGTTTAATCGTCACGAGTTATATATCAATTAATTTACATACCATTGCGGAATATTATTGATTAATTATCTCTTAGTGAGCAAAATATAATTATATTAGCAATAAACATTTATTTCTAAGAAAAAGATATGTAGAAGCAAGGACTCTATTGTTATCACATTATCGATTCAATTCAATGATTTACTATCTTTTTTTTAAAATAAACCTTCCGAAAGGTATTTTGTTTCAACTTAAGCAATTTAAATTTTCAACAAATAAAACTTATCAATTAGTACTCTCAAATAGCAGTTTGTAGCTAGATTCTCCAATCATTGTGAGACGATATCATAAACTATACTAGAATTTAGCAGAGTACGGGTAGCAAATCTTATACGCATTGACCTTGTTGCTAATGTCGGGGATTGGCATACATCTACTTTAGATTAAAATTTATTACTAATTTGAGAACTTGTTATTATAATATTTTGTTTCTCTGTGTTTCCTAAATTGCACTTAAATACTTTTATATTAATAATAACGTTTTTTATGCAATCATAGCTACAGTAAGAATACCATTTTATTTTTCTTTCTTATTTTATCTACTAATAACTATTGTTATTAAATTTCTTAGTATATCTACTACAGTTAAACTTTTGTCAGTATTTTATTAACCCAAAAAAAAAAAAAATATTACGATCAATACTTTCATAGTCTCACACACAATTAACTGCCCTTATATTATAGTATATATTATCATTTCAATTTTAGATACTATTACTAGTATTAACACTATTACTTTAAATAAACTTAAATTTTCTTGTCATAGTTTACTTATTGCGTCATTCTTGTATATCTATTTTATTACAAGCGTGGCATAATATCATTATTATTTATAAATATTAAAAATATTAGTGATACTTTTTTTTTTCGCTTTAACACTTGTTTTGTTGCCCTCTTCATATTTTATTTCTCAGCCTTCTTATAGACTTGTTTCAAAATTTTATTATATACGTTTATCATCTACATACAATCTTTTATTATTATTATTATTATTATTATTATTATTATTATTATTATTATTGTTGTTGTTGTTGTTGTTGTTGTTGTTGTTGTTGTTGTTGTTGTTGTTGTTTTTGTTATTGTTATTGTTGTTGTTGTTGTTGTTGTTGTTGTTGTTGTTGTTGTTGTTTGATATTATAATTTTAGAAACTACTTTTCTCAACTTTATAAATTTCAATTAGTTATAACTCGATTTTCTTCAAAAGAGTTGGTAGGTTACGATCTTGAAATTGAAAGATCTCTTCGATCGCGCAGGAAAGGACAAATGTCTTCTCAAACAATATGTCACAACCTAATACTAGTTTAGGCCGTGATGACGCCTAGCACCGTTACTGGGCAAGACAATAATGAATAATCTAGTGATTTTCGCTTTTATTAAGCTTTCCAAACAGCTAGCTTTCCTGAAATTTAAAGATATTTATGAATAACGAATTTTTTAAAGCGAACAAACCAAAATCAGCTAAATAAAAAAATAAATGTAGAAAGACAACTGAAAATCATAAGTCTACTTGTGTGTGTCAAGACCGAGTGTCACAAGTGTATAAACATTCTAGTAGAATATATAAAAGAATACTAGTTTACCGTCTGATATAAAATAGATAGAAATATATAACAAAAGGGGAGACTTCGACTGCTGCAGTACGCACGGAAGGGCATCTGACATAAATCACGTAGCGGGGATCAACGATGTGCACCAGAATGGTAACCACATGCACCTACCTCAGATCATGTAAAATTAAGTACAAAAGTATAGCAAGCTAAGCATGAATTTCATGAAAAATACTGAAAGCTCAATAACAGGAAATAATAAAGTCCTCTTTGATAAATGTTAAATTCCAAGTTTATTTTCATCATTTAGCAGCTTGCATTATAATACATTTAAGGAATATAAATTATGAATAGTTTCCACATAATTATCATGCACAAATTATGCCGAGGCCTTACGGACTGATCCAACATAATATTTAAATTGTGCACTTTCGAGAGTCGAACGACACGAATCACATATGCATCTATCTGCTACTGAGGCGTTTGGCCCGCTCCACAAATAGATTTTTTTTTTAAAAGCACAAATTGTCATTTACAATGAAGTGTCCCATTAACAACTTTAAGTAAGTGAATTTAGCCTACTAAAATTCTTTTATCAAATTCCAACATAACTTAAGCAATTAAATTAACAAGTAGTGGTGCAAACATTTCAAGTATATCATGATAGACGACATCATAATTAGTAGCTACGTATGGACTCTTATCACTTCGTACGTACGTAACCTATAACGACCCGACCCGTCGTTATGGGAGTTATCGCCCCATTTTCTTTAATTTATGCTTTAACATGTTAATTTATATGTGTTTGGAGAGTTAGAAGCAAAACAGAGGAAATTTAGATAGAAATGAGGCAATAAACCTCTTTACGAGAGGAATAGTTAGGAAAAGTCAACCGAATGTTGACCGGTGAGTGAGAAATCTCGGAATAGAATTCTGATGATTCTTCTAGTTTTGGGAGATGATTTATGACTTAGGAGAGCAATCAGAATCGAATTCGGAGGTCCGGTGTAGTTTTAGGCTTGAATTGGCTAAGGTTGAATTTTGGCGAAATACGAACGGTAGGCGAGATTTTGATTCGGGGCTCGGAATGAAATTCTGAGAGTTTAAGTAGCTCTGTTATGTGATTTTGGATAAGCGTACAAAATTTAATGTCATTTAGAGGTGTTTTAGTCGGGTTTTAGAGCAAATGTTTGTTTCAGAAGTTTATATGAAAGTTAGGCTTGAATATGTGAGAATTCGATGATTTTGATGTTTATGATGGTGTTATTATGTTGCAAGCAATTGTGAATGAGGTAATGTGAGGTATTTGTACTTTTGGTTGAGGTCCCGGGGGCCTCGTGATGTTTTCGGGAGGTGAAACGGGAAAATTTATAAGTTATGACAGGTCTGAGATTCTGGCTTCTGATATTTTCGCATCTGCAAAAATAGGACCGCAGAAGCGGCCATTTGAATGCATAAGTGGTCAGGAGCTGTCCAGGCGTATTCCGCAGAAGCGGAGGAATAATAGCTGGTGCGGGCTCGTAGAAGCGGAGGAGGGCATCTGGAGGACTTCCGCAGAAGTGGACCAGGCGCCACAGGCGCGTGATCGTAGGAGCGATTATGGGGCCGCAGAAGCGGTCCTAGCCCTTAAGGGAAAAGTCGCAGAAGCGACTCATATACCGCAGAAGCGGACTCGCCTAAGCGAGTAAATTTTCGCAGAAGCGGAAATCGTAAGTGATTTAATGAATATCGAAAATTCAGAGTTTAAAAAATAACTTTTGACTTCGGGGAGATGCGAATTGCGAGGGTTTTCAAGGGGAAATAGTGGGAAATCATCAAGTAAGGATTCCTAAACTCGAATTATGTTATTATAACGCAAAAACATAGATTAAATGCCCAAAAAACTGAGGATTTAAGTGAAAATATGGTGGTTAGGGCTTGAAAATTTAGGAAGATAAAAGTGAAAGTTGAGGGGTCAAATGGACTCCGTTTACGATAAAATTTATATTCACGGACTCGTGGCAAGACAAGGAATCCGTTGGTATAATTTTTAGAATTTTTCGAGAAGCGGGCCCGGGGCTCGGGTTTCACCAACTTGGTGTATTATTGCGTTTTTCAAGTAAATTTGACTGGATTATATTTCTTTGACCCATATTGATGTAATTGCTGTGGTTTTGACTAGATTCGACGCACGAGGAGGCAAATTCAAAGGGAAAAGGCATCGCGGACGAGTCCACGGCCGGAAAGAGGTGAGTAGTTAGCGTATATGGTAGCCTGAGGGTTCGAAATCCCGGCTTAGCACATTGTGACGCTAGCAGGACGTAGCTCGCACCCCATGGCAGGTGCATGATTGATTATGACTGGGGATTGAGACTTGGTCCATCCCGGATATGAATAATATATTATATGCGGTTGAAACACACATTGTGTTAGATATATTTGTGGGCTGTAAGCCATGTTTGGGGCCTTGTGCCGACCTGTAGTATCCTTAGGGGATAGATATATATGTGATAGCTTGGTTTGTTTAATCACTGATATCAGTCCTGGTTTGAAATCACTATTATGAAATGTTAAGTCACCTGTTCTTGGAAAATTAAATAAAATTTAAGTATTCTCATCATTAATGAACTGGAACCTTGAAATAAATAATTTGAACTGTTGTATGACTCATATGCATGTTGTGGACTGAGGATGGATCGGGCTGCACGCCGCAGCAGATGATATAAGGATCGGGCTGCACGCCGCAGCGGATGATATGATATTGCGCTTGGGCTGAAGGAGCCCCTCCAGAGTCTGTACACACCCCCAGTGAGCGCTGTCGACGTTAAACGGATCAGGTTACGCGCCGTAGCGGTCACGTGCATTGCATTGCATTTTTATATGTAAATTATCTGTGCTAATTATGTCTTCCTATTGTTACTTGTTTGTAGGAGGTTTCGGACTGTAGTTTAACTTTGCTTTGTGGTATTCTATGGATTTTTTGCTTTCAGCTATTAATATATACTTTTTACTCACTGAGTACTTAGTAATCACTCCTACTCCATGCACCTTTGTGTGCAGATTCAGGCACATAGGGGGGTTAGACGAGCACTCCAGCTTCTATCAGAGTTATTTCAAGTTGCTGAGGTAGCTACCGGCGTTCGCAGAACCTAGCTTCTCTTTCCATTTAGTTGTTACTATATGTTTTAGACTTGAGTATTTCATTCAGTATTTCTATTACTATTCAGTTATGTTTAGAGGCTCTAGACTCGTGACCCCAGATCTTTTGGAGTGTTATTTTGATTTTGCACTTCTCAGTATTTATTCATACTATTATTATTGGAGTATTTATTGTCTCATATGTTCTCCTTGAATTTGTCCATTTGGGACTGGTTTTCTATTTGAAACAGTTGTTGGTCCGGCTGGCCTAGCTTTAGGGTTGGGCGCCATCACGATCGTATTTGGGTCGTGACAAGTCACAAATAGGTATACATGTTCATTTAATCCACTTAAGGGAAAAGAGACTTACCTCATCTAAAGCCTCAAATCGGTGCCGAACAATCCAATAATATTGTAACGACCCGGCCCGTCGTTACGGGAATTACCACCCCGTTACCTTGCATTTACATATATTATGCTTTTAAAACAGTATTAGAGTATATCGGGTGAGTTAGGAGTGATTTGGATTGAAAATGCAACAAATAGTATGTTTGAAGAAAGCTTGAATATGAAAAGTCAACCAAGAGTTGACTATTGAGTTAGAATGCTCGGAATCGGATTCTGATGATTCGACTAGTTCCGGGGGATCATTTATGACTTAGGAGAACAATCGGAATTGAATTCGGAGGTCCGGTGTAGTTTTAAGCTTGAATTGGCGAATGTTGAATTTTGGCGAAAGCCGGATGGTAGGTGATATTTTGATCCGGGGGTCGGAATGGAATTCCGACAATTTCTGTAGCTTCGTTATGTGATTTTGGATATGTCTGCAAATTTTCAGGTCATTCGGACATCGTTTGTTCGGGTTTTGGATCGAATGTTAGTTTTGAAAGTTTTTAAGAAATTTAGGCTTGAATCCGTGGGTAATTAATGATTTTGATGTTTAGGATGGTGTTTTTATGGTTGGAACAAGTTCGTATCATGTTTTGGAGTATGTTGGTGGTTTTCGTTGGGGTCCCGGGGGTCTCGGGATGAATCCGGGGGTCCAAACGGACCATTTTTGGAAGAAAAGAGTAAAAACTGGTTGCTGTCATAACCTCAGCAGACAATTGCTCTTCGCGATCGCGGGGAGGGGGATGCGATCGCGTAGAGCTGGGGTTAAGGCATCGCGATCGCAGGGAAACAGTCGCGATCGCGTAGAATTAAACGGGTGTTAATCGCGATCGCAGGCCAATCTACGCGATCGCGTAGAAGAAGAAATGGGTCCAGGGGAAATATGCTACGCGATCGCAGGAATGAGGGACGCGATCGCGTGAAGCAGGGTGATTGTGCATCGCGATCGCGTGAAGGAAGTCGCGATCGCGTGAGGCCGAGATTTTGAGCATCGCGATCGCGTGAAGCAAGTCGCGATCGCGTAGAAGAACCTGTTCTGGCAGTGAACTTAAGTCCAGAAACAGAGAGTTACGGGTTTACACCCCCAAAACACACATTTGAGCCCTAGAGAGAAGAAAACTCGAGGAAATCACCTGAGAAGTCATCGGGTATTCGTCGGAGGTAAGATTCTTGACTCAAAAACATCAATTTATGGTAGTATTAACATCAATCTTCATGAAATTGGGTTGAAATCTGAAGAAATGTGGCCTAAGTATTGAAAACGGGATTTTTGGATTTGGGAGGCCATTTGAACTCCGATTTTGATAAATTTTATATGCACGGACTCGTGGCGAGATAAGGATCGCGTTGGTACTAATTTCGGAATTTTCCGAGCAGTGGGGCCCGGGGTCGGGTTTTACCAACTTAGTGTAATTTTGCGAATTTTATATAAATTGAAGTGGGTTATGATTCTTTGACCCGTAATTGATATAATTATTATTATTTGACTAGATTCTACACACGAGGCATCGAAATTCAAAGGAAAAGGCATCGCGGACGAGTCTACGACCGGCTAGAGGTGAGTAGTTTGTGTATATTGTAGCCTGAGGGTTCGAAACCCCGGCTTAGCACATTGTGACGCTAATAGGGCGTGGCTCGCACACCGTGGCAGGTGCGGGATTGATTGTGATTGGGGATTGAGACTTGGTCCATCCCAGGAAATGAATAATATGTGTTAGTGTTGGAAATACACTGTATTTGCTATATTTGTGGGCTGTAAGCCTTGTTTGGGGCCTTGTGCCGATCTGTAGCGTCCTTAGAGGACAATATTTATGTGATAGCTAAAGATTGCTTAAATCACTGATCTCAGTCCTGAGAATTGTAATCACACTTTTGAAATGCTAAGTCACCGGCTTTTACAAACTTAATAAAGTTAAAGTATTTTTCATGAATTATGAATTGAGAACTGGAAATAAGGAAAATAAATTGTTTTGTGACTTAATTGCTTATTGTGGACTGAGTATGGGATCGGGCTGCACGCCGCAGTGGTTGATGTGAGGATCGGGCTGCACGCCGCAGCAGTATTGCGCTTGGGCTGTAGGAGCCCCTCCGGAGTCTGTACACGCCCCCAGTGAGCGCCGTCGACGTTAAATGGGATCGGGCTACACGCCGTAGCAGTTATGTGCATTGCATTGCATCTGTATTTGTTGAATTACTCTGTGGTAGCTGTATGGAATTATTGTTGCTAGTTCGTAGGAGATTCGGACTGTAGTGTAGCTTCATTTTGTGGTATTTTGTGGATTTCTTACTGTCAGCTACATGTATATATTTGTTACTCACCGAGTACTTAGTACTCACCCCTACTCCCTGCACCTTTTGTGTGCAGACTCAGGTACACAGGAGCAGTAGACGGACATCTCCAGCGTTTACATTGTCACATCGAGTTGCTGAGGTAGCTGCCTACGTTCGCAGAGCCTAGCTTCTCCTCTCATTCCAGTTGTTATTGTATATTTTGTATTCAGACTTGAGTACTTCTATATCGTACTCTCTATTTCCTGTTGGGTTTTGTTAGAGGCTCTAGACTTGTGACTCCGGATCTTTGGGAGTGTCAGTACTTTTGTTCAGTATTATTATTATTGGAGTTCTTAAACTCATATATTCCTCTTGGGTTGTCCATTTGGGACGGATATCTATGTGTTAATTGAATTGTTAGTCTGGCTGGCCTAGCTTGATTGTTGGGCGCCATCACTACCGGATTTGGGTCGTGACAAGTTGGTATCAGAGCCAGGTTATTAGGACTCGCGAGTCACGAGCCGGTTTAGTAGGCTTTCGCGGATCGGTACGTAGACGTCCGTATCTATCCTCGGAAGGGCTACCGAAACTTTAGGAAAAACCTCATTTTCTTGAATTCATATCGTGCGATTTGTGTTATCATGAAATTAAATCTTTCCATATTCTATTCTCTCGCAGATGGCGAGAACACGAGCTAACGGACGTGGCGGACGACCACCGTTGGCACCCAGAGGTCGTGGTCGTGGTAGAGGTAGGGTAGCAGTACCAGCACCAGCACCTGCTGACCCACCAGTGGCCCAGACTCAGGACCAGATTCCAGCGGCAGACGCTCCGGCAGCTCAGGTTCAGGCACCGGCGGTGCCTATTGTGATACCGGGTCTTCAGGAGACCTTGGCTCAGATATTATCAGTGTGCACAGGCTTGGCACAGGTAGTTGCTGCTACTGCTGCAGTATCTTCTTCACAGGCAGGGGGAGGGAATCAGACCCCCGTGGCTCACACACCCGAGCCAGTTCAGCCAGTTGCGCCCGTTGCACCAGCTCCGGCATATGTGGTTCCAGTTATGCCCGACGATGAGCAGCGTCGTTTGGAGAGATTTGAGAGGTTACAGCCTCCGACATTCAGTGGAGCTGAGGGCGAGGATGCCCAGGGTTTTCTTGACAGATGTCAGCGTATGCTTCGCACCGCGGGTATTCTAGAGTCCAGCGGTGTTTCATTCACTACTTTCCAGTTCACAGGTGCAGCTTTCCAGTGGTGGGAGGATTTTGAGAGGCGTAGGCCCGCTGGGGCAGTGCCCCTCACTTGGCAGCAGTTCTCCACGGTATTTTTGGAGAAGTGCGTGCCTCAGTCCCAGAGAGAGGAGCTGCGACGTCGGTTCGAGTGGTTGAAACAGGGAGAAATGACAGTTAATCAGTATGAGATGAGATTCACACAGCTGGCCCGTCATGCCATGTGGATGGTTCCTACCGACAGGGAGAGGATCCGGAGATTTATTGATGGTCTTATTTATCCCATCCGCATATTGATGACCAGGGAGAGAGTTTCGGCAGTTACCTTTGAGGAGGTGGTTGATGCTGCCCGTCACATTGAGACGGATCGCCGCAGAGAGCGAGAGGAGAGAGAGGCTAAGAGGCCTCGTGGTACTGGCAGTTACGGTGGTGCTCCGTCTAGGGGTCAATTTCAGCATAGCAGAGGTCGCTCTTTCAGGTCTCATCAGTCTGGACGTACAGAGTCCAGTGGGGTTTCATCTGATCGTGGTCGTCAAGGCCAGCAGGGTTATCAGGGTCAGCAGAACCGTCGGCAGAGTCAGGCTCGCACGCGAGTGCTCTTCCGGCTCGGAGCTGCGCTCCCGTTTCCTCGACGACGAGATTCATCGGTAGCGAGGGGTCCTCGGCGGCCCCTTCTTCCATCTTCGGGCCGTTGTTTTGAGTGCGGTGATTTGGGCCATATCGGGAGAGAGTGTCCTCAGTGGCTTCGTAAGAGGTCACAGCGGAGGGATCAGCCCTCGTCTCCTACTCCTGTTTCTTCAGCGCCAGCACAGTCAGCTAGGACTGGTGGCCAGGTATCCAGAGGTCGCCCCCGGGGCGAGGATCGTACTGGTGGAGGCCGGGCTCGTTTCTATGCTCTTCGGGACGGGAAGGATGCTAGCGCTTCGGATGCGGTTGTTTCGGGTACGTTATCTCGGTACTGCCACGGGGATGCTTGC
>JASVEL010007324.1:0-63543 GCA_032618575.1 Nicotiana noctiflora
GTTCCAATCCTCGAAACACGTCTAACAACATCAAAACTCATAATTCACATCGAATTCAAGCCTAAATTTCTAAAAACTCTCCGAATTTCACATTCGATCTAAAACCCGACCAAACGACTTCCGAATGAACTGAAAATTTGCTGACATATCCAAAATCACATAATGAAGCTACAAGAAATTGTCGGAATTCCATTCCGACCCCGGATCAAAATCTCACCTATCGTTCGGATTCGCCAAAATTTCAACCTTCGGCATTTCAAGCCTAATTGAGCTACGGACCTCCAAAATACATTCCGAACGCGCTCCCAACCCCGAAATCACCTAACGGAGCTAATGGAACCATCGGATTTCCGTTCCGAGATCGTCTTAACGCTGTCCCGGCTACGGGCCATTTTCTAGCTTCAAAGCTCTTATTTAGGGACTAAGTGTCCCAAAATGCTCAAATTTTCAGAACCGACTCTCCCGGCAAACCACAATAGTAGAAATGAACTTAGGGGAATAGTTAAATTAGGGATTGGGGCGTAATTTTCTAAAACGACCGGTCGGGTCGTTACATATTATCACCGGTTTGTCCAGGGGTTTTCATCTATTGCTTCGTCCTTGACCAAGTTGATGCAAAAGGGTGCACCATTTGTGGTCGGATGATTGCGAGGAGAGCTTTCAGAAGCTCAAGACAGCTTTAACCACAACTCCAGTTTTAGTTCTTCCATCAGCTTCAGGTTTTTACATTGTGTATTGTGATACTTCGAGAGTTGGGATCCAATGTGTGTTGATGTAGGAGGGTAGAGTTATTGCCTATGCTTCTCGTCAGTTGAAGCCTCATAAGAAGAATTACCCCATACATGATTTAGAGTTAGCTTCCATAGTTCATGCTTTAAAGATTTGGAGGCATTACTTATATGATGTATCTTGTGGATGATATACTGATCAATGCACCCTTCAACATTTGTTCAAACAGAAGGATCTTAATTTGAGGTATCGTATGTGGCTTGAGGTGCTCAAGGACTATGATATTACCATTTTGTATCATCCGGAGAAGGCCAATGTAGTGATCGATGCTTTAAGCGGTAAGGCAGTGAGTATGGGTAGTTTGTCGTATATTCCAGTTGGGGAGAGGCCCTTTGCAGTTAATGTCCAAGCTTTGGCCAATCGGATGGTGAGCCTAGGTATTCCGGAGCCTAGTCACGTGTTGGCTTGTGTGGTATCACAGTCTTCCTTGTATGACCGCATTAGAGAGTGCCAGTATAATGATCCCTATTTGCTTGTCCTTAAGGACAGAGTTTAGCATGATGATGCCAGGGATGTGACCATTGATAGTGATGATGTGTTGAGGATGCAGGGTCGGATTTGCGTGCCCAATATGGATGAGCTTCGGGATTTGATATTGGAGGAGGTCCATAGCTCGTGGTATTCTATTCATCCAGGTGCCGCGAATATGTATCAGGACTTGAGACAACATTACTGGTGGAGGAGTATAAAGAAGGATATTGTGAGTGATGTAGCTCGGAGTCTCAATTGTCAGCAGGTCAAGTATGAGTAGCAGAGGCCCGATGGTGTACTTCAGCGCATGGATATTCCTGAGTGGAAGTGGCAGAGGATTACTATGGATTTTGTGAGTTGTCTCCCTTGGACAACGGGGAAGTTTGATTTGATTTGGGTGATTTTGGATCGGCTGACCAAGTCTGTGCACTTCATTCCGGTGTGTACTACCTATTCTTCGGAGCGGTTAGCAGAGATTTTCATCAGGAAGATTGTACGGTTGCATGGGGTCCCAGTTTCCATTATCTCAGATATGGGTACTAAGTTTACTTCCAAGTTTCAGAGGACTTTTTAGCGAGAGTTGGGCACACAGGTGGAGATGAGCACAACGTTTCATCCTCAACTGGATGGGCAGTCTGAGCATACCATTCAGATATATGAGGATATGTTGCGTGCCCGTGTTATTGATTTTGGAGGTTCTTGGGCTGATTTCTTGCCACTTGCAGTGTTTTCTTACAAGACCAACTATCAATCCAGCATTCAGATGGCGCCATATGAGGCCTTATATGGAAGACGGTGTAGATCTCTGGTTGGTTGGTTCGAGCCCGACGAAGCTAGGTTATTGGGGACAGAGTTGATCCAGGATGCCTTAGATAAGGTGAAAATGATCCAGGAGAGACTTCGTACAGCTCAGTCGCGTTAGAAGATTTATGCGGAACAGAAGGTTCGAGATGTATCTTATATGGTAGGCGAGAAGGTCTTGTTGAAGGTTTCGTCTATGAAGGGCATTATGCGATTTGGAAAGATAGGGAAGATGAGTCTGAGGTTCATTGGTCCTTTTGAGATTCTTAGGAGGATTGGGGAGGTGGCCTATATGCTTACTTTGCCGCCCAGCCTGTCGAGAGTTCATCCGCTATTTCATGTATCTATTCTCCAGAAGTATGTTGGGGACCCGTCTCCTGTGTTAGACTTCAGTACAGTTCAGTTGGATGATTATTTGACCTATGATGTAGAGCCAGTGGCTATTTTGGGTCGTCAGGTTCGGAGATTGAGATCACAGGATATAGCTTCGGTGAAGGTGCAATGGAGAGGTCGGCCCATAGAGGAGGCTACTTGGGAGACCGGGTGAGAGATGCGGAGCAGATATCCTCACTTGTTTGAGACTCTAGGTATTTTTCTTGATCAACTCAAGGATGAACATTTGTTTAGTTGGGGAGGATGTGACAACCCGGCCCGTCGTCCCGTGAGTTACCACCCCGTTTCCACCATATTATTTTTCTCTATGTTTCAATATCGGCATTTGAGGTGATCGGGTGGAATTGGATCGGTTTTAGAGGGAAATGAGACAGACTCCTAAAAGGGAGCTTATTTTAAAAAAGTCAACCAGAAGTTGACTATTCAGTTAGAGGGCTCGAATGTGAATTCTGGTGTTTCGGTTAGCTTCGGGGGATGATTTTTGACTTAGGAGTGCGATCGAAATTAAATTTGGAGGTCCGCTGTAGAATTAGGCTTGAATTGGGAAGTTTGAATTTTGGCGAAATTCCGGTTAGTAGGTAAGATTTTGACCCGGGGGTCGGAATGGAATTCCGAGAGTTGCAGTAGCTTCTTAGGTGATTTTGGATGTGCGTGTAAAATTTCAGGTCATTTGGACGTCGTTTGGTTGAGTTTTTTATTGAAAGTGCATTTCAGACGTTTTGATGAAGCTTATGCTTGAATACGATGTGAATTGATGATTTTAGTGCTATTTGGTATTTTTGATGATTTGAACAAGTTTGTGTGATGTTTTGGGATATGTTGGTGCCTTTAGTACAGTCCCGAGGGCCTCGGGGTGATTTCAGGTTGTCAAACAGACCATTTTTAGACTTATAATATTGTAGGTTTTTCAGCTGTGAGGTTGCAGAGATTTTCCTCATTGCGTTCGCGTGGGTAGAGTCGCGAACGCATAGAACAAATTTGAGAAGCTTGGAAATTGGCTTTCGCGATCGCATCAGCTGGTCGCGATCGCATAGGGTTAAAAATAGATGAACATAAGGGTTTTAATAAAATTTCATCCGCGACCCATTTATCATTTCCTTCATTTTTGAACCACCTCAAGAGCCTTTTGGTAGAAATTAAAGAGGGTTTTGACGGGAATCAATTGGAAGTAAGTCTCGTGACCTAGAAATACTATTTTATTAAAGAATCTACCTTTAATTCTTGGAAAACTGGGTGAAAAATTGAAGAACTAGGGCTTGGGTTTTTAAATGAGAAATTGAGATTTGAGAGAGCATTTGGACTTTGATTTTGATAAATTTTATATGTACGGATTCGTGGCGAGACGAGGAATCCGATGATGTAAATTTTGTAATTTTTTGAGAAGTGGGCCCGGGGCTCGGGTTTTGTCAACTTCGTGATTTTTGGTGTTTTTTGAGTTCTTTCAATTGGGTTATCTTCCATTAACTTATTACAACGTATTCCTTGTGGTTTTGATCAGATTCGTCATGCGAGGAGGTTGATTCGAGATGAAAAGGCTTAGCGAACTAGCCTTGTGACCGATTTGTGGTGAGTAATAGATGTAGATGATGACCTGAGGGTTTGAAACCCCGGTATATCACACCGTGATGCTATATTGAGGCGAGACACATACTCTATGGCGAGTGCGGAGTCGTTTGTGATTGGGGACTATGGCTTAGTCCATTCGAGTGATGTTCGTACTGTGTTATGGACTGGAAATTGATTGGTAAATATCCTACTTGGATTGTTATGAGTATATTTGGGATGTGTGCCGATTATATGTATCCCTTAGAGTTTATTATCACTATTTCCATGATGCTTAGCATGTTTTCATGATATCAGTTCTGAGTTAAGCACTTTCTCAAAATGATTAGTAAATTTCTACAGTTTTAAAACTTAATTTATAATTCATAAAAATTGAAACTAAAAATGATAAACTTGACTGTGCCTGTGTGGCTTCCATTCATATATCTGGACTGAGTATGGATCGGGCTGTACACCGCAGCGAATGCTACGATGATATTGCGCTTGGTTTGTAAGAGTCCCTCCGGAGTCTGAACCCCCATAGTGAGCGCGGGTACCCAAATAAATCGGGCTACACACCGCAGCGGTCATGTGTATTTCATTGCATTCATGCATCGATATCTATTTGTTTTACCTATTATTGCTTGATGTTGTTCCACTATTAAATGTGCTGAATTATTGGTTATAGCTTTGCATTGTAATATTTTGGGATTCTTAATTTCATCCATTATATATGTCTATTACCACTGAGTTGGATGTACTCACTTTACTCCCGGCACCATGTGTGCAGATCCAAGTGTTCTGGTAGCTTAGTCGAGTTGTCTTGCTGCTTCCCTGAGTCTTCGGAGCTGTCGAGGTAGCTGCCTGTCGTCCACAGGACCTAACTTCTCCCCCTTACCCATTTATATTTACGCATCCTAGATTTATGTATTTGACAATTCATTACTCTGTTATATTAGAGGCTCTAGAATCGTGACCCCAGGTCTTTGGGAGTTATATTGGTGTTATCATGACTTTTAGTATTGTTTCTATCTATCAACAGAATCATTAAGTCTGGTCATCTGTAATAAATACTTAATTAACTCGTAATGAGTTTTTATACTCGGGTTGAGAGTGTCTAATAGGTCGGGCTTGCCTAGCAATTGTGTTGGGCGCCATTACGACCGGGATTGGGATGATGACACAATCATGAGGATCTGGTTCTTCAACACAATTAAGGAGCTACGTTGATAACCTGCTTCTTTAATATTTAATCATACTTTGTTAATCATAATTCACCCCACCACAAGAAGAGGTCAATCCTAAAAATTATGTACATACTTCTAGACAAATATGTACAAATGAAGATGAAGACTTGTGTAGAGGTAACTCTTCAATTTCAATAAATGAATTCCTAAAAAGCCTATATCATATGTCATGTATAGGTCAATTTATGAGTTCTAAATATCTTTTAAAGGAAGAGTTATCAATTGTTACTCAAAAAGTGAAATATTTTTGAATGATGATATGAAGAGACTGATCAATGACATTCTATACGAGTTTCCCCTAAAGAATTATTTGATAGAAACAAATTAAAAATATCTTTATAAAATTTTAAGTAATTTTTATAGCATTACATATGACATGGTGGTCCTTCTTGGAAATATAGTTTTCCTGTTAATCATCAATATCTAAAATAGTAGCATTGCATAGGGTAACCCCTTTTATAACATTTTGATGGGACAAACAGCAGCATCATTAATGGATGAAGACATAAAAAGATATGCATGTGGCTCATTTGAATTTTTTCCTGGCCTATTTTTCTTATCGTTATTTACTTTGTTACTATGTATAGTCTTCTTTCAGAAATTGAAAATTTTGGTTCTTCAATTGCATGTTTTCAGTAATGTACAATTGTACAAGCATCTCGAATCTACCACTACTCTTTGTATCACACGTTTGAGCATTATATGAACAAAACAATTTTTGAGAAAAAAATAAGAAAAAAGCGAGCAGTTTAATGAAGGATATGGTTGCTTATAAATAGAGAACTGAAGTCATAGCAGCTCATTCACCTCTACTTCTACAGTCTACTACATATATCATAAATATTATTTGCTCTCTACCTCTAAAATCTCCTTTGCTCATTAAGAAAACAAATATTCTTGCTCATAATTAACAACATGTAATCTTTATTCCACGTGTCACTGTATCGGTTTCTTTATGTTTTCGTTTGTAACTCTTTGTCTTCTTCATTGTTTTAACTAAAACTTGGCAATGCCTAGCTAGTTTCTCCTTAATAATTTTGATTTTAAAAGACCCAACTTTTTCATAGGAGCCGAATCAAAGCACTATTGGTCTTTTACGGATACCTGCTTCTCCCTATATTTGGTTTTCTTGCTAGGGCAGTTTTTATTATCACTGTTGGTTATTATCTTGGCCTTATTTTGAATATAAGAACTCGTTTACTGCTGTTCTCCAAACTTTAGAATATGAGTAATTATTTGATTATTTTGCAGATGGCAACCAGCGTCTTGTTAGCATTGCTAGCAATGTTGACAACTTATGGCTCAGAAAGAACTGATTGTCAACATCACCATAGTTCACAGCGCCACTGTTCAAGGCGCAGGTAAAATACTTCACAACGCAGAGTAAAAATCACACGCAGCCTTGCATGAGTACTAAGTATTTATTTGTTTATGAGTCATTAAACAGTGTGCCTCGACGGAAGCCCGCCAGCATATCATCTTGATAGAGGACATGGTAGCGGACTTCGCAGCTGGATTATGGAATTGCAAGTTAGTTATTTACAACTTAATTCTCATTTATTTACATTTCATCTTCACTATAGCTAAATCACCACATTATTCTGCATTGCTTACGCTATAAAATTTTCATATTTATAGCCAGGCGGTTGGTGCAGCAGTATCCCAGATTGCCTTGATCATTCAGCTAAGTTATTAGGTTCTTCAATTCCCTGCATATGGATAATGTATCTCGGTTTACTGGGATACTTTATAACAGTTCCAAAGATAATCCAGGTGAAGAAGGCTCATGTATATTTCAGTTCATATACACTATTATATATCTTGCTTTATTCATTTACCCGCTTCTTCTAATTAACTGCGACCAAAATTGGAATTGGTAGAGTTTTACAACTGGAACAGGGTGAAGGTCAATTATTGTGATGGTTCATCCTTCACTGGTGATGTTGAACAAGTTGACCCTGTGAGTAATAGGATTACTATATATCTCTCACTCATATTGATAAGTTAAGTTACATTTTTTCTTATTGAAATTGCCAAATGTACATTAGGACAACAAGCTGTATTTCAGAGGAGCAAGAATATTTAAAGCCATCATAGACGATTTATGGAGCAAAGGCCTGCAAAATGCTGAAAATGTAAGAATATCCTACTGAATTACTCTCTGACCTGGCTTCATATTCATCATTACAAGCCACATACTAATTTATTATGCGTTTCTCTTCTCTTTTTTTTTTTTTTTTTTTTTTTGTTTCCTAACTTTCTAATCTTAAAATAAATGCTATGTTAGGCACTTTTGACCGGAGTTTCAGCAGGAGGGTTGGCTACAATCCTAAACTGCGACAAGTTCAGGGCCTTCTTGCCGAAAGATGTTAGGGTTAAGTGTGTCGCAGATGCAGGCTTCTTCATTAACGGGTGAGGTTACCTTTCTATTCATTAAGTGATCTGATTACTCAAGAAAATGATATCTATTGAACTCAAGCGTTTCATGATTTATGCAGGAGGACGATCTCTGGTACATCCGATATTCAAGAAATGTATCAAAAAATTGTTACATTGCATGTAAGTTCCATCATCTTTCTTTGTTATTATGTGTGTACGTATAATATATGCTTAACATCTACATGCAAGTTAAAATCCTTTTGTAAAATATTTTTCCTCTTGTTTAAGGGATCGGCTAAGAATTTGCCTCCATCTTGCACGTCGGCAATGGAACCAAGTCTGGTAATTCAGAATATTAAGTTTTTTGAACCACTATTTTCTCATGCTATATAAATATTGCTCTCTAACACTAGTTCTTAATCATGGTGCAGTGCTTTTTCGCTCAGAATGTTGTTCCATTTGTTCAGACTCCACTTTTTATAATCAATTCAGACTATGACACTTGCAGGTCAAGGACACAAATGCTAATTTCTTTTATTTTAATAATTTTGTTTGTTTCTTTATTTAGTTTCTTTATTGTGTTTCTATAAAATCTAAAAGTGATTCATTTCGACCATCCAATGCTCTAATTTCAGGTTGGTAATATTTTGGTTCCTAATTACCTCGACCCTCAACATGTTTGGGATGATTGCAAGGAACAAATAAGTAACTGCACATTTAGTCAGCGTTTAATTATTCAAGGTTAGCACTTCTCTGGTAAATAATTAATGCATACCTTCCATTCACTTAAGTATAAATGGCTCTTTAACTTTATCTCGTTACTCTTTCTTGTTTCTTTAATTTAAATAAAGTTTTTGGAGTGGAGTTCTTGAAGGCATTCGTAGGACTCACCCCATCTTTGACGAGGGGTTATTTCATCACGTCTTGCTATTCTCACGGTGCTATTCATTTGACGCATTTATGGTATAGTCCTACCTCTCCAAGATTACTTCATAAGGTAATTATCCTTTTGTTTTTTGTATAAAGTTTGAATATATTCACTTCATTTTTGAAATTTTATCATGCGCTATATAATAAGTAACACATTGTTTGGTAACATTTATCTATGTAGACAATTGCTGAAGCTGTTGCAGATTGGTACTTTGATAGAGCAGGGTTCCAATCAATAGACCCATATCCTTGCGCTAGAGATTGCTAGCTTAAATTTAGTGATCTTCTGTAACGACTAGGCTTGCAGATGCTGTACCTGCCGCCTATTTGGTGATACATAGCTGACGGTTGGAGTAAAGAAAATTTGTATGTTTTACAGTTAACTCCTAGCTAGTATTGGATTTTTATTAAAAGTTTCAAATTGCTTAGCTCAACTTAAGTTTTTATGTATCTTAATTTAGTCATGTCGAGTAAGTTAGAGATTGTGGAATCCGATGTTGTATTTTCTGCTATTGTGAATGAAAAATCTTTTTCTCTTCTCTCAGGTCTCTCTTTTTGTCCTTGTTGGACAAATCACTTTTTGTCCTTGTTGGACAAGTCATTGATCACTAATTCTTTTGGTCTCTTCATTGTTGTGTATTTACTTTCAATAAGTTTCTAAATGACGAAGACTTCCTATTACACGTTAACATCAACATTGGATTGGGACCGATGGATTGTATTTTTATTTTAAAGAGGTATGGGTATTTGACCTCTTGACAACTTAGGCACTTAGATACAAAGTCCGATGTATCTATATATACATCATAAATTAATATATACATTCCATTTGGAAACACAAACAAGTATCATACTAATTGCATAAGAATACATAGTTTCTGTATAGGGCAGCGCAACATACAATTTTATGCTTCTTTCACCTAGGGGTGTCAATGGATATTTTAAAAAATTGAATAAATCGACCTAACCATATTGTACCAAACCGATTTTTAGGTTTCTTTTAAATAAATCGTAAGATTTTTATATAAATCTATAACCGTACCAATAACTTGGATAGATTTTTTAATTTTATAAAAATAAACCAAAAAAATACTGAACTGTACCGAATAAATTTTATATGTGATAAATATATTTATATAGTAAGTTTAAAACTTATAATGCATTAAATTTTTCATTGCGTC
Source organism: Nicotiana noctiflora (assembly GCA_032618575.1). Taxonomy (NCBI): domain Eukaryota; kingdom Viridiplantae; phylum Streptophyta; class Magnoliopsida; order Solanales; family Solanaceae; genus Nicotiana; species Nicotiana noctiflora. Next base: position 9,734 of record JASVEL010007324.1, read on the forward strand.
TTGGAATTAAGTAAACTGTTACAAGCCAACAAGTAATTAAACTCCAAATACTATATAGCTAATTCCTAAAATCTATTATGCTACTTATATTTAAACAAAGTTATTTTAAGTATCTATATTAGCAAGACACAAAGTGTTCTAGCGATTATGAGTAGCAAATTACGATGTATTGAATAATTTTTCTTTCATACAATTTAAATTTATCTTTTAACAGTAAAAATATCTAGAAAGTTTTGCTAAATCCTATAAAAGAACATATGTTACACCAAAAATTACCGTACCGATACAGAAGTGAAACCGATGTGATTGAGATGGTTTCGAAAAGTCTAATTTTGGTTATATATAATAGAATAACCGAAAAATTGATATGGTACAAATTTTATAAAATAACCATCCAAATTGAACCATTGATACCCTATTTTTACCCTAATATTGGATAACAATTGAATTTATGTGTGGTTTTAAGGAAACGTGATATAACTTAGTACAAATTGAGAGAATAGATTAGTATTGAGACTAACAATAAAAAAATAAATGCAAACCACACGAATCGAATTGCCTTGGCCCTCGAGTTTGATCGCTCTCGAACCAATGATACTTCAATTTAAGTACGAACAGAGTAATAGAGTAACAAAATAATAAAAGCTAGAAAATAACAGTATATTGCTTTATGTTACGTAAATAGGATCTATTGTAAATTGATCAGACCCCCTTAACCTATCATATTCCGGTCTTGATTAATCAAGGGGTGAGCCCGGCTTTTACTGTATATAGATAGTCCCCTTGTTTCTCGAAAATTTGATGATGAGCAACGATATGAACTTCCAAATCTTGTCTCGATGGGCCATTACGCAAACGGCCAAGCTGACTATGAAGTAAGCGACAAATGGATACCGAAACATCCCGTTTGTCTACTTATCAAGGAATTAAATGTCTGTCAGTTGCTTGTCAGCCACTACTAGTTCTGAACCGTAACCAGATCCACCACTCATTCTGGAGAATAGTGATTCTACTTTAATTTTTTGTGAGCAAAATCGAGGGACATTCCCGTACGCTTGATCACCTTATGCTCCTCTGCAGTCCCAGACTTTAACAAAGGGGGCTGATCAAGCTTGTTCGCCGGGGTAGAAGGGGCCCATTCTAGAGCATAGACAAGTCTCGGGACCAAGGTTGGATGGGGCAGTTTGTTCGAATAAGCAGTACGGACCTCATCCATGCCGAAGACATGCTATTTCCCGTGAAATGAAACATGAAACGTAGGAATTACTTTTCCATGAAGGTTCAATCTTGCTATTTTCCCTCTTGTCTCTTTTCTTATCGATGATTTTTGGTGTTCCGGCTTTGGCCCAAATGCCAGACATAGTTCCTGAACTCAAGGAATGGGTCGAGGGACTCGTGTCATAGAGATCACATTTCGAACGTGCATGCATGGAATTATCGAATGGTCGATGGGATGACTGTAATCATGGTAAGCTTCTTTTCCTGACGTAATAATGTTTGATTTCCTCCTTCATCGATGATTTTTTATCTAATTTTCCTTATAAGTCTACCTAATGACATTTCCATAAGTCCTCTATCCGGTGATGAGGGTGTTCTTACCGAGTCCCCTGCTACGAAGAAAGGAGACAATAAGAAGAGAAAAAGGGTCTTGGGTCCCCCGAACTCAGAAAAGAAAAAGCCGAAGAGGAGGTCCCGCAAGCCCAGGGGGATCTTTGACGCTCTACCCTTGGACTTAGTCCATCGACTAAGGGATGAGTCCAAAGAAGAATAAGAAGAAGTTGAAGTAAAATCAAAACAAGTGGCCCATGTGCATGTTAGTGCTATGATACAAAGGCCCTCCGAACCGGAGGAGGTCAACGAGGGAGCTTTGGCCGAATCTCCTGAATTAGAAGGAGTTGAGGCCACTCCACCCCCAGTTAGAGGGGTTGAGAGAGAGATCATGGGCGAAGCCTATCGAGCAACGGAAAGTGCCCAGAGAGATAAGCTTGGAGCGATCGATATCCCAGGATCCCCACACATTTGGGATGCCATGATTCGTGAGGCTGGTATGTTAGAAAGTTGTCCTTACGATGGGCCTCAGGGAGCGACTCACATCCACGTCTTCTTGGATGAATTTGAGTCCACTACTTCGAAAGATGTCACGAGGCTTGGTGACTTGCCAGTGCCAAAAAAGTACCTTCATCGGATCCTACTAGGTCTTCATCGAGCCCAAAAACGGTGAATTAATTCTCGATCTCAAGTGTTAACCCCGACTGCATGTGATCAGTCTTTTTCTATCCTGGAGGATGCTTGGGTTTTGTTTTCCCCCGTGGGGGTCATTGGCTACCTTAGATGCTTGGGTTTTGTTTTCCCCCGTGGGGGTCATTGGCTACCTTAGATGCTTGGTGACTGACGAAGACCAGGTCATAATGTATGCACTGGGAGTGTCTTGCTCCTAACATGCTTTGAATCGTGTAACTTCGAGGGTCACTTAATTATTTATTTTAAACTTGAAGTTGTAAATAATCCTAACATCTTTCTTCGTGTTTGCAGGCTTCAGTAGTGCATCATGAGGCATTCCTCCAAATCCAGGGAGGTACGAGGTTGAGGTTCGGGAACTCACCGAGAAGAGGGATGCTTAAAATCTTTGAGTGAGAAGATTTAGGCTGAGTTAGAAGTGACTCCGAGGAAGCATATCGAGATGGTTGAGTAGGTATTTTGAGTGCTTTACAGTAGTGAAGACGAACTGGAGATAGTGATTAATGATCCGATCCTGCAGGCCAGTCAGAGGCTTGAACAGATCGGGTAGCTTTAGGCACAAGTAGATATGATACAGGCTGAAGAGTTCAAGGAAAATATGGACATTTGGGCCTAAAAAAATGAGGTTGTCCAAGAAGAAGTGGAGTCGGCCGAGTCCCGGCTCCAGGTTGCAAAAGTGAAAGCCTCGGTGCAAGTCAAGAATATTGAGAAGCTTCAATCCCATATGGACTCAGCTATTTCTGATAAGGCAAACTTTGCCAATGAACTTGAGGTGGCCAAATCTGAGGTGGTCGTGGCCAATACTAGAACCAAAGTATAGAACAAGAGAATGAGAGAATGATAGAACAATAACTTCATCTTTTTAGTAAATCTCATGATTAAAGGTATGTTTCAAAGTGGAATGGATAGAGATTTATATAGTAGTAAAGATCAACACATAAAATAAGGAAATACGATAGATTATAAATAAATAAGGAAAATATAGCATGCAAAAAATCAATTAGAACCTGTTTTAGGGTAAATCTTTAAAACCCTAGTTTAGTCGAGGAACAAAAAGGGCAAAAATCTCACTAAATCGAAGCCATAAGGTCTGATAGCGAGTGTATCAGGTCAAAAACATGAAGATGATATAGAATCGGAGAAAAATGGACATCAGTGACTCAGCTTCCATAAATAATCAAGTACCCAGTACTTGTAACGTTCAAAAGATGGTAAGTATCTCCGTGTGTGCAAGAAAGGAGAGGAATCATGGATGATTTCTATGTAATATCGGATTGGGGCTGGGATTTGCATGAGGCGGCTAGGATTTCTAAAAGAGGGAGAAGGAGAGATGAAAGAATACAGAGGTGGTGGGGTAGGGATTTGTCTCCGGGGTTTGGAATTATGGGATATAAGAAGAATGGGGGTTTAATTCGGGTCGTTGATCATCTTAGATCAACGGCCAAAATTAAGAGGAAGGTGGGGCAGGTCATTATAAACGAGTTTTGCCCCAATTTTCAAACGGTCATTGTGGCTGATGAGATTATTGGGCCGGCGGTTCTTTTGGACCCTATATGGTCTGAAATTAATCTCAATTTTGACCATATGTCAAAATAGAAAATTAACATGAAACTAATTTAACAAAAATAGTTAAATAAATTATAAAAATTTTATTAATGAAAATTAATACTTTAAACCAATAGTGGAAGATTATAAAAATATAAGATATTATTTTGACCTTGAATAACATGACAAATGCAATAAAATTATAAAATATAGGCTATGATTGCAAGATTGTGCAAATAGCTTAAAAATACTAATGTAATTATATCATATGAAGTAAAAATATTTGAAAAATATATTATTGATGCAAAATAACTTTGGGTAATTAAGTCATCAAAAAATAGTTTGAAGGAGTAATTAATAAGTATTCAAGTAATTTAAATACAAGAAAATTCATTTTAAAACTCTTAAAATAATAAAAAATTATAGAAAATGCTTGTATAGATTTTGTAAACTAAATAATGATGAAAAAATATATTTTGAAAGTATATAGACTACTAGAGAAAATATAAAGGTAAAATTGGGTATCAACAGTCACATCGCGTACACGGCCTTCACATGACACAATTAGCACAAATAACTCAAATCATAAGGGGTAGTTTTCCCGAACAAAGTTAGGCTAGATACTTACCAAAAAGAAGTTAGACCATTACTCAAAAATGCCTTCTCAAGTGAAACAACCTCCGCACGGCTCAAATCTAGCCAAAATAACTTCAAATCTTAAATAAAACTCCTAGGAAATAATTTCGGATAATAAAGCTGCAATTTTTAATAAAAATTAAAAAGTCAACCCAAAATTCAACCCCCGAGCCCGTACCTCGAAACCCGACAAAATTTAAAAAAATCTGAATACCCATTCCAATACGGGTTCAACCATACCAAAATTATTAATTTTTGACATTGCATCGCCCTTTAAATCCTCATTTCACATTTTGAAATATTTTTACAAAATTCCCATCTTCTTCCATTAAATTCACTATTTGGATGATATAAATAAGTATAAAAGCATGAAATGTAATCAATTTCGGATTGGGAACACTTATACCAATCGAACACGTGAAGAACCCCTCAAAAATCTCTCAAATACGAGGTCTACAACTAAAAATATATTTTAAATGGTGAAACCCTCGTTTTTAGAAACCTCTCCAAGCAAGTTGCATTTCACACCAGAGATTTACAAATCGCATTTCACAACTGAGACTTATAAATCACATTTCACACCTAATACTTATAAATCGCATTTTACACCTGCGATTTGCGCTACATCTCACTCGTCCGCGATGCACAGTTTTCCTTCCTCTACGCGAACGCGATGCCACCCACACGTTCACGATTAACAACCTTTCAGCCAACCAAATTTTCTTCTACCCGTATGCGACACCTGGGACGCGAACGCGATGCTTCCTCTTTTTCTTCTATGTGAACGCAACACCAGGGACGCGAACGCGATGATTCCCTTTTTCCTCTTATGCGAACGCGACACCAGGGATGTGAACGCGATGCTTAGCCCTTCCTTGCCTACGCGAACGCGGCCAGTGCCACGCGAACGCAAAGGCTTAAAGTCTGCTGCACTAATCTGCAATTTTCTGCAGATTTTTCTAAGTTCCTAAAGCCCGAATGAAGGTCTGAATTCACCCCGAGGCCCCCGGGACCCCAACGAAAACCACCAACATACTCCAAAACACGATACGAACTTGTTCCAATTAAAAAAACACGCCCTTAAACACATAAATCATCGAGTTATAGCGGATTCAAGCCTAGTATTCAACTCAAACTTCCGAAAATAACATTCAATCAAAACCCGACCAAACGACGTCCGAATGACCTAAACTTTTGCAGACATACCCAAAATCATATAACAAAGCTACAGAAATTTTCAGAATTGCATTCCGATCCACGGATCAAAAGCTCACCTACCGTTCAGATTTCATCAAAATTTCAAACTTCGGCACTTCAAGCCTAATTGAGCTACAGACCTCCAAAATACATTCCGAACACGCTCCCATCCCCGAAATCACTTAACGGAGCTAATGGAACCATCGGATCTCCGTTCTGAGGTCGTCTTAACACTGTTCTGAAAGCAGGCCATTTTTCAACTACAAAGCTCTCATTTAAGGACTAAGTGTCCCAAAACACTCCAAATTATAGAACCGACCCTCCCGCCAAACCACAATAGCAGAAATGAACTTAGGGGAATAATTAAATTGGGGATCGGGGTGTAAATTTCAAAAACGACCAGCCGGGTCGTTACTTTATTAGCGAAGGCGCATAGCCTGACTCCCAGTTCAACTGTTGTTGAACTTTATCAATTTTTGGAGGCAAAGGCGCATAGCCTGAGTCTTGCTTCAACTATAGTTAAATTTATTGGTGAAGGCGCAAAGCCTGAGTCCCAATTTAACTATTGTAGAACTTTATCAACATCGGAGGCGAAGATGCATAGCGTGAGTCTTGGTTCAAATGTTGTTGAACTTTATCAATTTTGGAGGCGAAGGCTTATAGCCTGAGTCTTGATTCAACCGTAGTTGAATTTATTGGTGAAGGCGCATAGCCTATGTCCCAGTTCAACTGTTGTTGACTTTATCAATTTTTGGAGGCGAAGGCGTATCGCCTGAGTCTTGGTTCAGTCATAGTTGAATTTATTAGCGAAGGCGCATAGCCTGAGTCATGGTTCAACCGTAGTTTAATTTATTGGCGAAGGCGCATAGCCTGAGTCCCAGTTCAACTGTTGTTGAACTTTATCAATTTTTTGAGGCGAAGGCGCATAGCCTGAGTCTTGGTTCAACCGTTGTTGAACTTTATCAATTTTTGGAGGCGAAGGCGCATAGCCTAGGTCTTGGTTCAACCATAGTTGAATTTATTGGCGAAGGTGCATAGCCTGAGTCTTGGTTCAGCCGTAGTTGAATTTATTGGCGAAGGCACAGAGCCTAAGTGTTAGTTCAACTGTTGTTGAACTTTATCAATTTTTGGAGGCGAATTGCGCATAGCTTGAGTCTTGGCATTGTGGGTATTGAGTGGTGAAGCTCGGTTTTGGTTTGAGACCTTGAGTAGTTTATGCGTTGTCTTCCCAATTGGGGCATGTGGGTTGTTCTGAGGTGGCTCTCTGCTCGAGATATCTCTGTGTCGGTTTTCGGCCTGGGCCCGTATCGTAGGTGTGGGATATGCCTCATAGGGATACTCCCTTTGGGGGCGCTTCTTCTTCTCGTTTGCACTATCAAAAATCGGAGAGAGAGAGACTTGCTCGAGCTGGGTTGTTTTTTCTTTTCCGGCGTTCCTTTTCTTTTGGTTCCGGGAAGAACTACGCGATCTTGCTAGGAAATCCCCATAGACGGCGCCAAATTTTTCTATTCAAAAATTTATCATACACTTTATGAATACGAAATAACATATATAATTTACGCGCCAATCATAGCAAGTCATAATAATTCAAGAACCCTGTAAAAGAAATAATAATAAATGCCCCATATTCGGGTGAGAAGTATTGAAAGCTTTTATTGATGATATTGGTTTGGCCTGCCTCTCCATAAAGAGGTTCAGAGCCTTGCAATCATCTTGTATCTCTCCCTGAGACAGATATTTCTTGTCCGTTTTCTCTCGCTTTCAAGAAGGCCTCCTTTCTGGGGTTCATCCCTCAGTATTTATAGTGGTGAGCCCCATGAGTAGGAAGTGAGTGGTCGTGACCACGTGTTGGAATTTTGTCTCCATGGGGAGGTAGGTAGGCCGTACCCTTTTTTCCCCCTCGCTTGAATAGAAAAATTCGTATTGTGAGCACGTTATTTTTGCCTTACCTGAGAAGTACTCCCAGAAAAATTCAAAATAAAATAGTTCCGGGTTGGGCATGATTTTTGTGATTTTGGTGTTATTTTTATCTTACATTTGCATTTTTGTGTGTGCGTGTTTATTTATTTAAATTAGTAAAATACAAAAATATATACATTATGTGTTGCATTTTTTTAGTGTTCAATATCAAAATTATACGGTTTACATTTAAGTGATATGTAATTATGTGGGATAATTATAGTAAAAATTAGTTGTGTTATAGGTTAGTATATATATATATATATATATATATATATATATATATATATATATATATATATATATATATATATATATATATATATATATATATATATATATATATATATAATACATCATGGAATGTAGTATGAAGAGCAGACTTGGGCCATAATTTAGTCCAAAAACCTGGCCCAAACCCCTCACCCGTCCAGCCCACACGCCCCAGCCCACACGCCCCGGCTCACCCGGCCTCACCGCTTTTTTTTAATGTTTTAATCTTAACCGTAGATTCACCTTGATCCAACGGTGGAGATAAATTCATCCTCACCCGTTCCAGGTAACCCGATCCAGGTCCGGACCGACCCAGTCCCGCATAAACACACAAACGATGTCGTTTGGCTAAGTGAGAGGATCCAGGCCGTTGATCTCATTTGATCAAACGGCCAGGATTAAATACCATCATCGCCATATATACCTAATTCCCTACCCCGCCCCTTTCAGACCCCCTACCCCTCGACTATCTCTAACCTTCAGAGATGGCTTCACAGCCTCCGCCCCTCTCCGCCGCCCTCCGCCTACCGGAAATCGCCTCACGGCGGTTCCGGTAGGCCAAACCACTACAAATTAACACCGTAGACTCTCCAAAGCCCCCTCTACACGGATCCAACAGTCGCTAGGCTCGAATATTGCTTGAGCGTCTCGAATATTCGTTCAAAGGTCGCCGAAATCTGACGGTCATCCCAAACCGCCCGAAACTCATCCCAAGCGCTCCTCACACCTCCCTCACACCCCTACTAACCCTAGTTTGGTTCGAATCAAGCCCGAACTACCCAAACCCCAAATCCGAGCCCCAAGAACCCTAGAATTCTAAAACTAGGGATTTTGTTCGATTTTAAGTAATTGGAGTCAATAGACTCTAATTGGAGTGTTTTTCATTTGAAAAACACTTCAATTAAAGTCCGTTTACTTCAAAAGGTGAAAAACTCGAAGCCTTCGGAATCGGGGCTATTTGATTTCGATTTCTTTTTGAGGTAATGTTCTTCTTTCTGTTTAATTCAATTCGTTTTGTATTTGTTTAGTCTTAGATTGATTGAATTCTTCTCAATTTTCTGTGGCCGTCTCTATTCCGTTTTCTTTCTTCTCCAAGACCTTTTTGTTTGGTCAATTGTTGTTCTGTATTGCTTATTTGAATATGTTAGTTATAGGATATGAACTCGCGTCGATTAGCGTCGTCGAATAGTTAACTTCGCGTATGTCCGGCATTTGCCGAGATTTTCAGAATCATTGTTTAGCCAACTAACCTGTTATCATTGCTATGCGTTGTGTTGATTAAATGTCGTCGTTTGAATTCACGAGTTTAGTTGTTTGAAAGCCCGGGCAGTGGGTCATCACTGTGTTGAATTGTTTGATTGGGTAGTTTCTGATTTGTATGGATTCTGGATTCTGAATTAACAATGATGTTGGATATAGTTGTTTGTTAGTATAGGATTGAATGGTAATTGATAAAAGATAGTGCTCTAAGACTGCTGTGGGAACCTGCTGTACAGCAGAGTTCACCACCAATTGTCCCTTGCTGATAATGTTAATTAAATGAACCCATGATCAGACACAATGTAGTGGCAAAACCAGTGTCAGGACTGCCAGAGAATATCATGGGCTGGCAGAGAAGGGTATGGGCAGGGGGTCTTCTGATTATTATATCTTAGGGTGTCTTAGTTTCTCAAGTATAAGTATAGGGTTGAAGGGAATAGGCAGGGACTGGTTTTTAGAGCTTTAAGAGAGTAGCACACATTAGGAGAAGCAGAGGCAGAAATACACACAGATATATAGATCCTGTGCTACTGTTCCATTGGTTTTGACGACTGTTGTCATTGCTGTTTGTGAGAGAGGGCCACTAGTTTCCTGTTATTTGTTTGCCGAGGTTGTGTGGTCGGGTGTGGATTGTTGTATGCTGCTGGTCTGTTTGTTGCTGCTGTTGTGTGGATTGTTGTATGCTGCTGGTCTGTTTGTTGCTGCTGCTGTGTTGATTGTTGTATGCTGCTGGGTTGATTATTGTTGCTGCTGCTGTGTTGATTGTTGTATGCTGCTGGGTTTTTCTCTGAAAAAAAAGAAGCATACATTAGGGAGACTAAGAGCAATATAGACATTGGACCTACATTAAGAAAACATACACAGTGATATAGAGATCAAAAAACAGTTTCTGTTTCATTGGGGTGTCATTTGAAGTTCACAGGGGTCTTTGTCATCTATTGCTGGTTTGGTTGTTCTGTTGTGTGAGGGTTTTGATACTGGTTTTGCTGTTGGTTGTGTTTGGACACTGCTGTGGTTTGTTTTGTTTGCTGTTGGTGTCAAACTGGGTTGCTGGTTCCCTGGTTGGTGGTGCTTAAGTATTTCTGGTCCATCTGTTTGCTGAGTGTGGTGTTTATTTCATTAAGGGTGGTGGTTTGGACTACTATTGGTGGGCTGTTATATTTGTTGCTGTTCTGTGTTTGTTTGCTGTGTTTCTACTGTTGCTGCTGATTCATCTACTGTTACTGTTGCTGTGAACTGCTTGTCATCACTGACTTCCTTTTCTTTCTTCTTCCATACTCCAGGTACACATTTCTGTAATTACAGCTTCTTGGTTCGAAAAAGAATGAAGCCTGATTCCTTTTTAGACCTGTTTAACACATGTAGTTGTCCAATGCTTCTTATGATTGTATGAGTACACGTAATTAAGTCTATTTTACTGATTTGAGGTTGAGAAGAATGCATTCATGAGTTTTAAGATGGAAATGTATTTAGATCGAAAATGCACTGTCAGTGGATATGTATAGAAATCTGAGTTGTTCCTGTGATATCTATGCTTAAATCTTCTCTATTCATGGCATGTGATTCCCAAATTTGTCCATACCCGATCTTGTGTTAAAGTTGAGATTAATTATCTGTCCAAGTAGGAAGTTTAGGACGATTTGATCACCCGTGAGGAATGATATCTTAAACTTGCAAAAAATATATGACATTAGCTCTTTGAGGATTATTTGAATTCAAAGCGAGTTCTTTCCATATAATTGTCCACCATAGACTCAAACCTACTCACTTATTTAATTAATCGTATGTTTGCTCGAATTGGTTGTAGTTGAGTAGGATTTTGTCACCTTGTAGGAATTAGGGAGTTATTATTCAACCGAATGACGTAATTAGATTAAAGGAGTCGGGGGTGCATTTCATGTGACCCGACCCCAATTTCGAACAAGAGTAAATAAAGCGTGTCAGGAACCACAGGCGCATTTCATGTGGTGTGGTTCGTAGCAAGTTTTAAATAATTTGGAATCAACTCCTAAGTAAAATACAGTGGGATGAGTTCGCTTTAGATTTGAATTAGAGGTGCGCATCGCCCAATAGTTACACAAATCGCAAGGCCCTCATAAACGTACATATAAAATACTTAGATTTCGAGATGTGTCGTTTCTTAGCGAATATCACGTCCTTCTCAAAAGTGTAAATAAGTAATCGCTCCAGGCGTATATTTTAATTCTATCTTCTCAAATACGGGTGTGCATTTCATGCGACCCAAATCCAAATCCCAAAATGTTGAATAAGAATGTGTCGAGGATCCGGGTGCATTTCATGTGACGTGATTCGAAAACATATTTTTAAGCAACTTTCTCTTTCGTAAATCATAATAAATAATAAAAGCGGTAAAGGGATATTAATTTGCACTAAGTACGTAACTGTAAAAAAGCAGATAGATAAGCCGAACACGACAATTGAGCGACCGTGCTAGAACCACGGAATTCGGGAATGCCTAATACCTTCTCCCGGGTTAATAGAATTCCTTATCCGGATTTCTGGTTCGCGGACTGTTAAATAGAGTCATTCTTTTCCTCGATTCGGGATTTAACCGGTGACTTGGGACACCATAAATCTCCCAAGTGGCGACTATGAAATAATTAAATAAATCCCGTCTCGATTGTCCTTTAATTGAAAAAACTCTTTGCACCCTCGCGGGTGCGGTAAAAAGGAGGTGTGACACGTATTATATGCTAGTGGCCATATTTTTTATCAACACGATAGGATTATATCTTTGTTAATTATTGTGGGGTCTCATCTAACCCATACATTTTAGAAAGCCATATTGCGCATTGTAAGGATCTTGCCATATTACTCTATTTAAAACAATGCTGTAGTAACCTAATATTGTAAACTTTTGGTTATTAAAGAAGAGTGATGTCACTGAGCTGTCAACAAATCTTTTCTAATATTAATGAGACATCATTAATCTCTCTCTTGAAACCATTGAGTGTACAGGAACCGAACGATTAATTCATCTGAATATAAAAGGTTTTTCAGCGTTTAATTAAAATTAATGAAATGCTTGTTCACCCATAAAGTGCGTTACATGCATATCTAAATTCTATTAGTTGCTCTCCCTATCCATACCTAGCTACAACATATTCTTCTGAAAAGTTAAGTTTAAACCATAACCTTGTTGTGCTATCAAAAGAAAGGGTAAGGAATTTAGTTCTTTGTACTTAAATATTTAATTTGTTGGTTGCAAGTGTCTTCTTATCCGTAATGGCACTGTGAGTATTTGAAAAGCAATTACTTAGCAATCCAGCATGTAGATGCAGTAGCAAAATTGGTACTCTATCTATTTCAATATATGTGAGTTGTGACGGTGTCTAGATTTCGATGGAGAGTCAAATAAATTGTTCTTTGACTGTAATTTTTCATATTCTTTAACATATTTTAAATTAATTATTGTAATTTAAATTACTCTTTACAAAGTTTTTAAATATGTTAATTTTATTACAGAAAACTTTAAAATTTTATGTTTAAATACGCAACAAAAATTGAGATGTTTGAATTTCAAAAAAGAAGTCACATAAATTTGAACAGATGAATATATAATTATTCTAATGTGCATTTGACATTTTGAAAAGGCGAAACAATTGGCGAAGTGAGGGCAACAAGGATACTTGGGCACGAGTAAAATATTTAAGATCTTATTTTAGGAACAAATATTGAGCTAGCTAGTCCTGGTTGAAAAGAATTTATTTTGAGATAACGTAAGCATGCTAATATGATTTTCTGTGTTATACCCAGTTTTCCCAACAAAAAAAAAGGTGTAATATTTTTTTTTTTTTTTTGGTATAAAGAAAATTATCATTAATCTCAATCAAATCAACAAACAAATGCTCTGTAATCTGTACAAACTAGAGGAAAAGCACCTCTAGTTGGTAAAATCCTATCTAAGTTTGTCTATGCTGTACTAGAGAACAACTCTTCTATCCATTTCCTTCTACCAATCCCTTCTTTCCCAATATTCTGTGTATTCATTCGTATTTTGCACTCCTACTGAATTTGTGGACATATCACTTGTGGTTTGCCAAAAGGTGTAATATTAGATCACATTATTTTGTTGATTTAATAATCAGTTGAAGTGATAGTCTAAACACACGAGTACACTTTCTATTGACACATTATTTTTAGTTAATAAAATCTATTCAAATTGTGCCTGTGAAAATCTTTAACATTATTGGATAATTATTTATCTTCGCAGGAAATATGAATAAAATGATGGCTCGTAACCGGATGATGGCAATGGAGTATATTTGCGTATTTTTCTTTATATTGTCTATAATAACATTAATAAAGGGTCAAACATACCCTCCATCAGTAGAAGAAGGTTGTTATTGTGAGTGCATTGATTATTGGGTCATGACTGAAGACGACATTCCTACACCGGAGACAGGAAGAAAGTGTAGAGAAGGATTAATTCCAAGCTTTCATTGTGACCTTAAGGATTTGTACGATCGGGCCGTTGATAAGACACCATTTTTAGATTTTCCCGACTGTGCTCCCGAATTGTAACATACTATTATATTTATTTTATTTTTTATCACAATAAATTATCTTTGTAGTGTCGTTACGACAACATCATTTTTCATGATAAAAACAAATACAATGCATATATTGTACTGAAAGCTTTATTTGATGCATCATTTTTATTCTATGATTTTATAGCTCTTAATCTACTACTAATAAAGGATGCACTTTCTTAATTTCAGTGCCCGTATGAATTCTAAAGAATTTGATTTTTAACCGTATTTCTTAAATGTGAAGTAAAATAAGCAATAAAATAAATACAAAAATTTTTATGTGGAAAATTGCCCACTCAAAAGGTGCAATGTGTGCCTCTATATATATATATATATATATATATATATATATATATATATTGAATGTGTAGAATAATACAGGTGATGCAACTGGAAGTGATGGCTGCAAATCAATTTGACCTATTGAAGTGAATGGAAAGACTTTTTGAAGAATTGTGATGTTTTTAGTAATATTGATAGTTATATGAACAAATTTTGTGTTGTAGTATTTATTGTCGGCGAACTTGAAGTACTGCTTTATTAATATGGGTAATACCATACAAATTATATTTCTTTGTTCAGGTCTATTTTAAGTATATGTATTTGACCCATTTTTATTCTGTTACTTATTATCTTATTTAATGCTTGAGATCATAATGTATGCGCTAGAAACAAATGTGAATATAGAATTTATTGTAGGCAACTAAAATTTATTAACCACACAATTGTGGTAAAAATAAATATTTTAAAGCATACACAAAATATCCACATTTAGAAAATGTGGCCATAGGACAGTCAATTTGGCACTATGATTGATGATTGTTGTTTTAGAAGCCACGCTTTAAAATCGTGGTCTATAAGAGCCAAAGACCACACTTTAAACATGTAGCTTTAAGTCATAAAAGTGTGGCTATAAGAAAAAATATAAGCGTAGCTTTTTTATCGCATTGGCCACACTTTTGAAGTGTAGCTTCTAAGGCGACGCGTAATAAGCGTGGCTATAGGTCAAAGGTTACGATTCGTTAGGCCACCCCCATAAAAGCATAGTCTAAAGGCATAAAGTGTTGCCTTTGATCAAATAATACACTTCTTGACATTTTAGGCCACACTTTTCTGGGGTGGCTGGAGGCCTTAATTGTTGTAGTTTAATACTCTCTCCAACTCACTGATTGTTTGTGACACTTTATTACTATTTAATTCTCTAAAAGACAATCTCCAGTCTTACTCAGGAAGAATACAAGGCAAGTACACAACATAAGTAAACCACTTATGACTCATGAGTAAAAGGATAGTTCAGATGTCCAAAGTCAATTCTATTTAAAACACAACTTGATATCTTCTACAGGCTTATTCATAGTCAGCTTCCTCTTTGATAGGACTCCTACTGTTCCAAGGATACCATAAGTTTTGTGACTTTATCTTCTTGAGGAACGATCCTTATCACTTATAGTAGCCTTAATTCCACCAAATTCGAACCTGGGTACTTTTGGGATAAAATCATGTCTTGTACAGACGTACATATATCAATCATGAGGAGCTGATTCGTTCTTCCGAAGAACTGGTTTTTCGAAACAGTTTAGCAGCTACGTTAAGGACCCGCTTCTCAGAGTATTTAATTAGTCACACTACAAGAAATCACACTTCTTGCGGCGACATAGGTCGCTACAACAGCCCTATAAGTCGCTGCAAAATACTATTGTAACTTACCCAAACTAAAATTTGTCAAGACTGAAAATCAACAACAGCAACACCAAATGCGCCTCACATGAGTCTTTCTATGTAGCTTTTTTTTTTGTATTCCTATAGATTATCAAATGGTTCAGAGAAATTCGAGTTAAAATCTAAGAATACCAATACAAAATTACCGAAATAACAATAAACCCTAACTACATGTTGAAAATTTTGCTTAATAATCCTTATAAATAAAATTCAAACAGAAATTTATATATAAACTAGTGTGGGTATAGACAAAAAAGAAAGGATTATGGTCACTAGCAGC
Source organism: Nicotiana noctiflora (assembly GCA_032618575.1). Classification (NCBI taxonomy): domain Eukaryota; kingdom Viridiplantae; phylum Streptophyta; class Magnoliopsida; order Solanales; family Solanaceae; genus Nicotiana; species Nicotiana noctiflora. Next base: position 25,394 of record JASVEL010007324.1, read on the forward strand.
TATATGAGAGAAATAAGTTGTGCAATTCTTCAACCCCAAAATCGATATGGATTTGAACATCAGCTGTGAGATTTTCGTTCCAACAAGAAAAAGGATAAGAATATGGATTTGAACACATACCTGGTAAATAACATTCACATTTTGATTAGAGAGATTTAGAGTTGGGTCATGAAATTTTTGCAGAGAAGTGATTATAGAGAGAGGGGGAAAGAAGTGATTTTGTGCGTCTGTGTCTATGTGAAGGGGGAGAGTTGGGTTTGTCCAAATTAATTAGAAAGAATCAGATTTTTAAAATTTTATTTTGTTATTTTAAATTAAAATTTTCAGGGTATAGTAACGACCTTGTCGCTACAATATATATTTAGCCGCAATATACTAAAAGTCGCCACAAAATATTTGGAGCCAAATTTTTATTCTTAGCGGGAGTGAAAATTTCAGCCACATTAGAGGCGATCTCAGACAAGTCGCTGCTAAATATTTAAATGCAGTGGCGACCTTTAATGTCGCTACTAATACTATCAATATTGCAGCAACTTGTACGGTCGCCACTATATGTTGCCACTAAAAATTCAAATTCTTGTAGTGTCATACTTTGTTGATAGTCCAAACTTCAATACAACAACAACAACCCACTATATTCCCACAAGGTGGGGCCTGGGGAGGGTAATATGTAGACAGGCCTTACCTCTACCCGAGAGGGCAGAGAGGCTGTTTCCAATCGACCATCGGCGCATTGAAAAGAAAGGCAAACAAAAACAAAAACCGCATTAGTTATACCAGCATACATCGCAAAAAATTGTCTAAACATAAGAAGCATAAATATCATCAATAAGCAGGTATGCATGCAATGATATTAAAATAGTAACTACCAGAAATGACTACCACAAGAGAACACCAACTAATCATCTATGGGCGTCCCTACCACACCTCACCCACCCCGGAAAAGGAGTACGAAAAATTTAGAAGTACCTATCCTACAACCCTGATACTAGACCTCCAAACTTTCCTATCAAGGGTCATGTCCTCGGAAATCCGCATCCTGGCCATGTCCTGTCTAATTACCTCTCCCCAGTATCTCTTAGGCCTTCCTCTGCCTCGCCTCACACCAACCACCGCTAGCCGCTCACAACTCCTCACCGGGGCATCGGGGCTTCTCCTCCGCACATGCCCGAACCACCGCAACCTCGCCTCTCGCATCTTCTCGTCCACTGGGATCACCCCCACCTTCTCCCGAATAACTTCGTTCCTAATCTTATCTAACCCGGTGAGCCCGCACATCCACCTAAGCATCCTCATCTCCGCAACCATCATCCTCCGAACATGAGATTTCTTCACCGGCCAACACTCCGTCCCATACAGCATGGTAGGTCTAACCACAGCTCTATAAAACTTCCCCTTGAGTCTCTATAAAACTTCTCTTATCACACAAGACTCCTGATGCAAGCCTCCACTTCGACCATCCCGCCGCTATACGGTGAGTGACATCCCCGTCTATCTCCCCGTCCCCCCTGGATCACCGATCCAAGGTATCTAAAACTATCCTTCTTGGCTATGGCCTGAGATCCAATCATCACGCTCCCTCCCACTTCGCTCGGCTCAGCGCTAAACTTGCACTCCAGATATTCTGTCTTGGACCTGCTTAGTTTGAACCCCTTAGACTCGAGAATCTGTCTCCATACCTCTAGCCTTTCGTTAACACCGACCCTCGTCTCGTCTACCAGGACTATGTCATCAGCAAATAGCATACACCAAGGTACTTCCCCTTGAATATGCCGCGTCAAAGCATCCATTACCAAGGCAAACAAGAGGGGGCTAAGCGCAGATCCTTGATGGAGCCCCATAACCACCGGAAAATGGTCTGAGTTGCCACCCACTGTCCTGACCCTGGACTTAGCTCCATCGTACATGTCCTTGATTGCTATGATGTAGGCTTCCGGCACGCTCTTAGCCTCCAGGCACCTCCATAATACCTCCCTAGGGACCTTGTCGTACGCCTTCTCCAAGTCGATAAATACCATGTGCAGTTCCTTCTTCATATCCCTGAACTGTTCCACCAATCTCCTAACAAGGTGGATGGCTTCTGTAGTGGATCGACCTGGCATGAAACCGAACTGATTCACGGAAATAGATGTCGACTCCCTCACCTTGGCCTCGATCACCCGCTCCCAGACCTTCATGGCGTGGCTTATTAATTTGATGCCCCTATAGTTGTTGCAACAACACTGGATATCCCCTTTGTTCTTATACAAGGGCACCACTATACTCCACCTCTATTCCAAACTTCAATACTCAACAATAATTCACCCCACAACAAGAAGAGGTCAATTCTAAAAATTATATACGTATTTTTACACAAATATGTACAAAATATTCACTACAAAAAAACAGGTAAATTACGGAGGTTAAAATTGCAGTTTGCGGAGGGTAGAAACCTCCGCTATTTGCTGTCACGGCGGTTGAGCAAGCCCCCGCAGTATGCATCGCCGCTATTAATTTGCGGCAGACAAATGCGGGGTTTTCTGAACCGCCGTGACAGCAAATAGCGGAGGTTTCTACCCTCCGCAAACTTCAATTTTAACCTCCGCGATTTCACGAGCGAAAATAGATTTTACTTTTAAAATTTAATTACTATTTTTGAGTGTAGGGGTTGTGAACCCCCGCAACTGTAATTTGTTTTGGGGGTTATATTCCCATCTATTTTTAAATATATTATAGAATTGATTTTTATCAACAATTTGTCATATTTTTCCTCTAATATCAATTAAAATATTTATGCTCAAACCAAAATATTAAAAATTAAGAAACATCAACATTTCATTAACCGTAAAAAATAGTAGTATCATATGTCTTCAAACTAAATTGGAATATAGTTAACCATTTATATCAGTGATCAACTATTACATTGTCCTAATACATCCACTTCAATTAAAATGAATCTCAACGATTGTCAATGGGATTACTTCTGCCAGAAGATCTTCTTGTATCCATCGGTGAAACGGGTCCACAAGCTGCATCACTTGGCTGCAACAAAAGTAAAAAAAAATATAACTATTACGAGCATCATGTTACTTGAGAAACAAATATAACTGCATTTAGCTAAAACAAATATAACTGCATTTAGCTATTCAATTCAAAGGCATGCACAAGACATGATGATTATATGGCTACAGTTGAAGATTGTTAAAGGAGCCTTGATGAGGTTAAACGACAAGGAGTTTATAGGGGTGGAGAACAAAATTCAGAATATTAGGGACAAGCTGAAGGAATTGCAAGCACAAATGAGGTACATAAACCACTCTACAATAATGTTTGAGGAAGAGAGGGATCTAAAGGAGAAACTTCAAAAGTAGAGCATAATATAGGAGAGCTTTTACATGCAAAAATCTAGGGTCTAATGGCTCAAGCTGGGCGACACTAATTCAGCATACTTCTATTCCAACAAAAAGGGGAGAAGAGCACAAAACTATATAAAGCAGCTTACATCCACACCATGGAGGTTATTACAAAGGACAGAGGAGATTCAAGAAGAGATAATTATATCATCTTTAAGATACTTCCACTATAATTAAACACACAATCAAAATTGGCAATCAATCTGAGGTGTATCTACAAGTTAAAGTCAACAAGTGCGAAGTACCACTATACTCGCTACTCCTTTGTAAAAGTAGTTACAAGTTAAAAAATTTAAACTATATATAGAACTCTAGCTAAACAGGATGCTATCCACTGCTCCTTTCTGCTAATGTGTGCATATATTTATAAAATTTCAACCACACATACAAAATTTAACCCAAAAAATAAAGTAGATCAATAAAGAAAGATAGCCATACGGGTAAGTTCAAAGATAAGTAATCATACAAAAATACAACTTAGGAGATACATTACTTAGAAGGATAATTATTGGACTATAATAACATACAACTACTAAACGAATAGCTGTTATCTTTGATTAAATCATACTGCATAATTTATTGAGTTGCCTAATATCCTTTCTGTTCTCTTCCAGGGAATTTATTACTTAAAGTTGGAATTCTGCAATAATTAGTGGTATTAGCCATCATTTGATCATCACCTTGGACAAGTTTTAATACTACTTAAAATCAGTTAAATGCAGTTATATTTGTTTAATTGCCATTTTTAAAATCTAGTTCTCTTTGCAAAATCTACATATTACTTAACAGAGAGCATGAAACTAAAAGCATACTCATTAGAACTACACTCTACAGCATATTCTAACTTCATATAAGTACAGAACACTAAAGATGAAAAGGATAGACAAATTGTTGATTTTTCACAGTGACTATGGATTCCCAAAACTTCAAAGTCGCACCAGTTATCATAGTGACTCTTAGCACTTCATAAATGAAGCAATAAATACATACAACAAAATATCAGTTCTCTATTATTATAAGTTTTACAGTAGTGTATAATAACAGGTAATACTTCACAATAAGTTTATATTGTAATTTGGAAAATAGAGTAATATAATACCTACTATAATAGGTTAAATTAAACTTATATATAGTGTAACAAAGATTCATACTAACTGTATATGTAACCTAAATCTATGTTAAATAATAAAGAGAATACTGTTGAATACAATTGAGAAATAGCATATATGATATTTATCTAACATGGACAAGTACATAACTTTTTCAGGGTAATGGACAGCTCTTACGGGTGCAGATGACCAAAGACAAAATATTATTAATCAGTGAGGATCAGCAACAACTTTTGTTCTTTCCATTAATGTAACACCAAAGCCCTGCCCTACTCAACATCTGGTGAGCTATCCATCATTATCTTAGTAGTATTTTAATTTATGGTTAAGCATATATCATTAGAGAATAATGCATGTACACAATTTATAAGGAGCTAACAATTTTGTAAATTTGTGCAGCACTTTGGGAAGGAGGTTTTATCCAGCAAAAGAAGTGAGAAACAGAGAATTCAAAAATATAGTCCTAGTATATATAAAATTGCGAAACAGAGAATTCGAAGAACAACCCATATAGTGAGAAAATAATTAAAAGAAATAAATCTCGAAATAAGCTTACCTTCTATACACGATGAGAATCAGAACCAACTTTGAAGATGGATGATGATTCGGCAGTACCTGGAAGGATATTTAGGGAGATTTTAATTAGGCGGAAGTGTTTAGGAATATTTAGGGAGATCTGAAACATGCAAATAAAAGATTACCAATAAGGAAGAAATTATAATCAGTATATAAATTATTTTTGAAAAATCATATTACTAGGGTTTGGAAAAATTGGGTAAGAACAAAATTTGGAAATTGCTATGTGTGTAAGAACAGAATTTATGAATATTTGCAAAGGTTTAGAATTAAATTTCAAAAAGGTTACCAATCTGCTATTATTGAATGGAACTTATTAAGTATGATCCAACACGAAAAGCAATTGTACAGAAAGTGATTACTAATTTTCGTATCCCCTTCTATCCAATTCCATCCAGTGGTACAGAGAGAGTTATCACTCATCTTTAGAGAAGGTAAAATTAAGTTTTTTGCTTTTCCAATTTGAGCTCACACGTGTTTAATTCTTCAGTTTTCAAACAAAATTTAGTTTCAATTTGATAATGAACTAGTCCTACGTTGTAGAACTTTGAAGTTTTTTCCTTTAAATTCTTTATTATTATCTGTTTGTTTCTCAAATGTATAATCAACTTTGACATTTGTTCTTGCAAGAACAACTCACAAGTTAACTTATAGAAAGTAATAGAATGGACCATTAAATCACACGTAGAAAGGAAAAATAATGCTATTTTACTTCAGGACTAAATAATTAACAAGAAATTGGCTAAATTCACATGTCTAATAAATGTTCCCAAATCATGACTATTGCCTTAATAATAGTGATAAATTGGTTTTATTTTAAAGAATCCATTGGTAGATTTCTACTGAATCCTGTAAGCAAACTCATATTTTTAAGTATTAGAAAATTGATCATGTCAAACAATTTTCCTTAGTTGAGACGGGAGTTTCAACAGCTTTATGTTAGTTAACAAATTAGAAGAGGTCAATTATGAGCGTATAAGTTATGTACACTGAAAATACAAAGAATAATTATGCTACCAATATAATTAGTTGTAAATGGGGCAGTTAACTTTTTTTAGCAGAAGAGATTGATGAACCCTAAACATCTTTTAACTAAAATCCAACAAAATTGAGCAAATAGATTAGGTTTCCACTGACACTATATAGCAACATCAAAATCTAGAAATTGGCCTCACATGAAAAGATGAAAAAGTGATTTATAAGTAAGCACATATCCAGAATTTTTTTTTAAATAACTTCAAATTTTTCACGACACATCAATCGGAGAAATTTAAATAGCTTAGTGATTTATAACCTTTTCTGGAATACAACATCAGTACTCACTTTCTACTTGGGTTCCATTTCTCAATACATCTTATATTTGTTACCTCACAAAATTGGGTAAGAACAGAATTTGAAAAAAGAGACTAACCTTGAATTATTCTTCTGTTGTTTCTATGTTAGGTGGAGAGAGAGAGTCAAGGGGGGAGGCGGCATGGGCGGATGTTTTAAGGTTTGGGGAAATAAAAGGAGGGAGTGTAGTTTGGGAAAATAAAAGGAGGGAGTGTGAAATAAGTAGGGCGCAATTTATTTTAGAATTGCGGAGGTTTATAACTCCCTTAAATTGCATAATTTTGTGGGGGTTAAGAAAGTGCTGCAAATTTATGCACATTGGGGAGGTTGCTTATACCCTCCGCAAAAAAACCTCCGCAATTTACCCCTTTTTTTGTAGTGATTACTCCATATAACAAGTTATCTCACTCCATGACATGATAGTTTACATTTAAAATAATTTGAATATTATTGAGGAAAAGAGACGCTTTGTTCTCTTGATTTCTTAATGTAATTCTAACTTACTGAGGAAAAAATTTCTAATTTCTAAATTTTCTATTACTCCATATAACATAGCCCTCAAGAAAGCTAGTTTAAATTTGGAAGAAATGAATGAAAACAGAAAAGAGATTAAAAAAGCAAAAGTAAGAAAATAGAAGGGAAAAAAAAAGAGAGATAAGGAGGAAGAAGTCATGGCTTCTGGTCTTTAGGCAAAAGTTGCAGAGTAGGAAGAAAAGAATGAAAAAACAATATAGAATATATAGAATAAGAAAAAAAAAAGGGAAAAGGAAAAGAATAACAAAAAATAAAATAAAATGAATATACATCACTACTTTAGCATAAATTTGGGTGAGGCTTTTTAAGGAATATATATTCGACTTCAACATAGTTCAGGGAATCACAAAAATTCCTGAAAGAATAAGTGGGTAACTAAAAATACCGGACAAGTTCAAGAGGATTTTTTCCTATATTTTAATTGCTCTCTGGTATATGTTTTTTTCTCTGATGCTTAATCTTATACTATTATTTTTTTAAGGATTAATTGATAGTGTTGGTATTATTGCTATATATTTAATGTACCATTGGATAAATACATTTCCATTATTATTTTAGTTTAACGTTGAAGTTTTTATACACGTAAACTTTTCTATTCACAATATATCATAACATAGAATTTTTAAAAAAAAATGTTTGCATCATATCACATGCTGTGTAGAGGTAACTCTTCAATTCTCAATAAATGAATTCCTAAAAAGCACGTATCACATGTCATGAAGGTCAATTTATGCGTACTAGTTATCTTTTAAAAGAAAGGATTATCAATTGTTACTCCAGAAGTGAAATATTTTTTGAACGACGACATGAAGAGGTTGATCAATAATATCCTATACGAGTTTTCTTTAAAGAATTCTTTGATAGAAACAAATTAAATATATGTTTATTAAATTCTAAAGTAATTGTGATAGCATTACATATGATAGGGTGGTCCTTGGAAATATAGTTTTCCCGTTAAACACCAATATCTAATATAGTAGTATTGCATAGGGTAACCCTTTTTATAACATTTTGATGGGACATGTACCAGCAACGTTAATGGATGAAGAAACAAAAAAGATATGCATGTGGCTCATTAAATTTTTTCCTTGCCTAATTTTATTCTTGTTATTTAATTTACTTTGTTACTATGTATAGACTTCTTTCACAAATTGAAAATTTTTGTTCTTCAATTGCATGTTTCCAGTAATGTACAATTGTACAAACACCTCAAATTAATCTGCCACTGTTCTTTGTATCACACTTTTGAGGAATAAAATTTTTTTTTGAGGAAAATAAATAAAAACAAGTACTATTTACTTATAAATAGAGCTGGCTGAAGTCATAGCAGCTCGTTCACCTCTACTTCTACAGTCAACATATCATAAGAATTGCTTGCTTTCTCCCTCTAAAATCTCCTTTCTTTCTCTTTACTTATCTCAGCCCCTTTATGAAAACAAATATTCTTGATCATAAAAACATGTAATCTTCATTCCACCTGTCATTGTATCTGTTTCTTTATGTTTTCGTTTGTAGCGATCTTTCTCTTCTTCATTGTTAGAAGAGAGAGTCAATAATTTATTACCAACATGGAGGTTTCGTAATAAGTAGTAAAATAAAAAATAAAAAGCAATATAAGCACGAACTGACAAATTTGAATGTTTTCCAGGATGGCAACGATCTTGTTAGCACTGCTAGCAATGTTGACTAATGTTACGGCTCAAAAAGAACTGATTGTCAACATCACCATAGTTCATAGCGCCACTGCTCAAGGCGCAGGTAAAATATTTCACTGCACAATACATTAAAGAGAATCACATGCAGACTTGTATGAGTACTTAGTACTATTTATTTGCTTATGAGTCATCAAACAGTGTGCCTCGACGGAAGCCCGCCAGCATATCATCTTGATAGAGGACATGGTAGCGGACTTCACAGCTGGATTATCGAACTGGAAGTTAGTTATTTACTACTTAATTCTTATTTATTTACTTTTCATATTCACTATAGCTAAATCACCACATTATTATGCTTTGCTTACGCTAGAAAGTTTTCATATTTATAGCCAGGCGGTTGGTGCAGCAGTATCCCAGATTGCCTTGATCGTTCAGCAAAGTTCTCAGGTTCCTCCCTGCATATGGTCAATGTATCTCGTTTTTCTGGGATACTTTATAATAGTTCAAAAGATAATCCAGGTGAAAGAATGCTCATGTATATTTAAGTTCGTACACACTATATTGTCTTGCTTTATTAGTTTATCCGCTTCTTCTAACTGCGAGCAAAATTGGAATTGGTAGAGTTTTACAACTGGAACAGGGTGAAGGTGAATTATTGTGATGGTTCATCCTTCACCGGTGATGTTGAACAAGTTGACCCCGTAAGTAATAGAAGTAGTACTGTATATATATCTCTCACACAGATATTGATAAATTAAGTAACATCTCGCCTTTCTGATTGAAATTGCCAAATCTACACTAGGACAACAAGCTGTACTTTAGAGGGTCAAGAATATTTAAAGCCATCATAGAAGATTTGTGGAGCAAAGGCCTGCAAAATGCTGAAAATGTAAGAATATACTACTGAACTACTCTCATCATTACAAGCCACATACTAACTTATTATGCGTTTCTGTTCTCTTTTTTTATGTTTGTTTCCTAACTTTCTAATCTTAAAATAAATGCTATGTTAGGCACTTTTGACCGGAGTTTCAGCAGGAGGGTTGGCTACAATCCTAAACTGCGACAAGTTCAGGGCCTTCTTGCCGAAAAATGTTAGGGTTAAGTGTGTCGCAGATGCAGGCTTCTTCATTAACGGGTGAGGTTACCTTTATATGCATTAAGTGATCTGTTTACTCAAGAAAATGATGTCTATTCAACTCAAGCGTTTCATGATTTATGCAGGAGGACCATCTCTGGTACTTCCGATATTCAAGAGATGTATCAGAGAGTTGTTACATTACATGTGAGTTCGTTTGTTAGTATGGTTGTATAATATATGCTTAACAACTAGACGCAAGTTAGATTCCTTTTCTATAATAGTTTTTCCCTCTCTCGTTTCAGGGATCGGCCAAGAATTTGCCTCCATATTGCACGTTAGCAATGGAGCCAAGTCTGGTAGTTTAAGTTTGAAAAAAAAAAACCCTTTTTCTTATTAATATTGCTATTTAACACTAGTTCTTAATAATGGTGCAGTGCTTTTTCCCTCAAAATGTTGTTCCATATGTTCAGACTCCACTTTTCATAATCAATTCAGATTATGACTCTTGGCAGGTGAGGAACACATATGCTAATTTCTTTTCTTTAAAGAATTTTGTTCGTTACTTTTTTCAGTTTAATTATTAATCCAACTCTCTAACTCCAGATTAAGAATATTTTGGTTCCTAAATACCTCGATCCTCAACATCTTTGGGACGATTGAAAGGAACAAATAAGAAACTGTACATTTAGCCAGCGTTTAATTCTTCAAGGTTAGCACTTCTCTGATGAATAACTAATGCATACCTTCCATTCATATAAGTTGAAATGGCTCTTAATTTTCTCTCCTTACTCTTTTTTGTTTCTTTAATTTAAATAAAGTTTTTGGAGTGGAGTTCTTGAAGGCATTCGAGGGACTCACCCCTTCTTTGAAGAGGGGTTATTTCATCACGTCTTGCTATTCTCACGGTGCTATTCATTTGACTCATTTATGGTATAGTCCTACCTCTCCAAGATTACTTCATAAGGTAATTATCGTTTTGTTTTCTTTGTATAAAGTTCCAATATATTCACTTCAACAACAACAACAACCCAGTATAATCCCACTTAATGAGGTCTGGGGAGGGTAGTGTGTATGCAGACCTTACCCCTACCCTAGGGTAGAGAGGCTGTTTCCAAATAGACCCCCGGCATCCTTCCCTCCAAGAACTTCCCACCTTGCTCTTGGGGAGACTCGAACTCACAACCTCTCGGTTGGAAGTGGGGGTTCCAATATATTCACTTCATTTTTAAAATTTTATCATGCGCCTATAATAAGTAACACATTGTTTGGTAACATTTATCTGTGTAGACAATTGGTGAAGCTGTTGCAGATTGGTACTTTGATAGAGCAGGGTTCCAATCAATAGACCCATATCCTTGCGCTAGAGATTGCTAGCTTAAATTTAGTGATCTTCTGTAACGACTAGGCTTGCAGATGTTGTACCTGCTGCCTATTTGGTGATACATAGCTGACGGTTGGAGTAAAGAAAATTTGTATGTTTTACGGTTAAGTCCTAGCTAGTATTGGATTTTTATTAAAAGTTTCTAATTGCATAGCTCAACTTAAGTTATTATGTATCTTAATTTAGTCATGTCGAGTAAGTTAGAGATTGTGGAATCCGATGTTGTATTTTCTGCTATTGTGAATGAAAAAACTTTTTCTCTTCTCTCAGGTCTCTCTTTAATTTTGTCCTTGTTGGACAAATCATTGATCACTAATTCTTTTGGTCTCTTCATTTTTGTGTATTTACTTTCAATAAGTTTCTAAATGACGAAGACTTCCTATTACACGTTAACATCAACATTGGATTGGGACCGATTGATTGTGTATTTATTTCAAAGAGGTATGGGTATTTGACCTGTTGACAATTTAGGCACTAAGATATAAATTTCGATGTATCTATATATACATCATAAATTAATATATACATTCCATTTGAAAACACAAACAAGTATCATACTAATTGCATAAGAATACATAAATTCTGTATAGGACACTGCAACATACAGTTTTATGGTTCTTTTACCCTAAAATCGAATAACAATTGAATTTATGCGTGATTTTAAGGATGTGATATAATTTGGTACAAATTAAGATAATAGATTATTGTTGAGACTAACAATAAAAGAATAAATGCAAACCATACGAATCCAATTGCAATGGCCCTCGAGTTCGATCGTCCTCGAACCAAAGATATTTCAACTGAAGTATGAACAAAGTAATAGAGTAACAAGATAATAAAAGCTAGAAAATGACAGTATATTGCTTTATGTTGCATAAATATGATGTGTTTTACAATTGATCAGACCCCCTTAACCTATCATCTTCCAATCTCAATTAATCACACAAGGGGCAAGCCCGATTTTTTCCGTATACAGATAGTCCCCTCGTTTCTTGGAAAGAAGATGACAAGCGATGATATGAACTTCCAAATCTCGTCTCGATGGGCCATCACACATGCGACAAACCCGACTGTGACGTAAACGACAAATGGATATCGAAAAATCTCGCCGGTCCAGTTATCAAGGAATTAAATACCAGTCAGTTGCTAGTCGACCACTACCGATTCTGAACCGTAATCAGATCCACCCCTCATTCTAGAGAATAGTGATTCTCCTTCGATTTTTCGGGAGCAAAATCGAGGGATTTCCCTTTACGATCGATGACCTTATGCTCATCTACAGTCCCCGACTTTATCAAGGGGAGATGATCAAGCTAGCTCACCAGGCCCGATGGGCCCCATTCTAGAGCATAGACAAGTCTCGGGAGCGAGGTTGGATGGGCCAGTTTGATCGAATTAGCACTTCGGACCCTGCCGAAAACATGCTATTTCCCGTGAAATGGAACATGAAACATAAGTATTACTTTGCCTTGAAGGTTCAATCTTATTTTTTTTCCTCTTATCTTTTACCTTTTCGATGATTTTTTGTGTTGTAGTTGTGGTCCAGATGCCAGATATAGTTCCTGAACTCAATGAATGGGTCGAGGTCCTTGCTTTATAGAGACCGTATTTCGAGCGTGCTTAGATGGAATTATCGAAGGGTCGATGGGATGCCTATAATCATGATAAGCTTTTTTCCTGAGGTAACAATGCTCGATTTCCTCCTTTCGCTGACAAATTTTATTTGTTTTCCTTTGTAGATTTCCCTAAGGACGTTTCCATAAGGACATTATCATGTGATGAGGGTGTGCCTATCGAGTCTCCTACCCCAAAGCAGGGCGACAATAAGAAGAGAAAAAAGGTCTCGAGTCCCCCAAACTCGAAAAAAAAATCCAAAAAGGAGGTCTCTCAAGCCTAGTGGGAGCTTCGATGCTCTACCTCAGACTTAGTCCATCGACTAAGGGATGACTCTGAAGAAGAAGAAGAAGAAGAAGAAATTCAAGGAAAATCAAAACTGGTGGCCCACGTGAGGGTCGGTGCTACGATACAAAGGCCCTCCAAACTAGAGGAGGTCTACAAGGGAGCTTTGGTCGAAGCTCCTGAATCATAAAGGATTGAATTCACTTCACGCCTAGCTTGGGTGCTTGAGAAAGAGACCTAGGGCGAAGCTTATCGAGCAACGGAAAGTGCTCTGAGAGATGAGCTCACAGCGATCAACATCCCCGGATCCCCTCAGATTTCAGATGCCATGACTTGTGAGGCTGGTATGTTAAAAAGTCGTCTTCACAAAAGGTCTCAGGGAGTGACTGACATCCACGTCTTCTTGGACGAATTTGACTCCACTGCTTCAAAAGATGACATCAGGCTTGATTACTTGTCGGTGCCAAATATGCTACTTGGCCTTCATCGAGCCCAAATTTGGTGAATCAATTCTTTTCCCCAAGTGTTAACCTCGGCTGCAGACGATGGATAACGTTTTCTATCCCGGAGAATGCATGGGTTTTCATTACCCCCGTAGGGGTCACTAGCTACCTTGGATGCTTAGTGACCGAGGAAAACTAGGCCGTGATGTATTCGGTAGGAATGCCTTCGGTAGGAATGCCTTGCTCCTAACATACTTTTAATCGAGTAACTTCGAGGTTCATTTCATTATTTATTTTAAACTTGAAATTGTAAATAATCCTAACATCTTTCTTCATGCTTGCACGCTTCAGTATTGTATCATGAGGCATTACTCTGAATCCAAGGGGGAGCACCAGGCTGAGGTTGAGGAACTCACCGGGAAGGGGGATGCTTACAAGCTTTTGAGTGAGAAGCTTCAGGCCAAGTTAGAAGTGGCTCAGAGAATGCATACCGAGATGGACAAATAGATATTTTGAGTGCTTTACGGTAGTGAAGACGAAGTGGAGATAGTGATTAATGATCCGATCATGCAGGTCTGTTAGAGGTTTGAACATATCGGGTAGCTTTGGGCACATGTAGATAAGATATAGGCCAAGACTGAGGAGTTCAAGAAAAATATAGACATCTTCGCCTCGAAAAAGGAGGTTGTCCAAGAAGAAGTGGAGTCGCGAGTCCCAGCACTAGGTTGAAAATGAGAAAGCCTAGGTGCAAGTCAATAAAATTGAGGAGCTTCAATCCCATATGGACTCAGCTATTTTTGATAAGGCAAACTTGGCCAATGAACTTGAGGCGGCCAAATCTGAGGTGGTCGTGGCCAATACTAAAGTCGGTGCTAAAGTGGCCCAATTCAAGGTCGACGTTGAGGCTATCCAAGCGCTGGCCAAAAGCATGGTGGATCATCCAAGGTGGCAAGCTCGAAGGGAAGGCCTCCAGTGAGTTCATGCTAAGGATTTCAATAAATTGGCCGAAATTGAGAGTGCCAAAGCAGAAGAATCGAGGGACTAGAAGCTGGCCTTTCCCGAGGAAGATTCTCAGAGCTTAAGCGAGTCCGAAGAAGAGGAAGATCCTGAGGATAGAGATGTTGTCCCATGTGTTTGAAAAGCTAAATAGTAGTTTTGTTCATTCTTGGAAGTGATATAGGCGTTTCTTTGTTAAGCCAAATATGTATATTTTACCCGCCTAATTGTTATGTATTGTAGTTAACTCCTTTGAGCCTGTAATCATGTTTCTTTGGCTACCACATTACAAGCTTACCTATTTGTTTGAATTAACCATATATTTGAACCATTGTAACCTCGCATGAGCACTTGAATTTTTTATGAATTGTGTAAAAGTTAAAGTGTGGTGTGGCTGGTTTAGGTTTTGAGTGAAACTAATGAAATAAGGAGAAATGTGCGTTGTTTTGAACAAGTAAGAGCCACTTAAATTGAAAAAAAAATTATTGTTGTAAAAAAAAAAGTATTCCTTGATAAGTGGTGACTCTTGATGTAATTATGCTTACAGAAGCATGTGGTAATATACATTGAGGTGAAGGTGAAGTATGGTTTGACATAAGTATGGGGTTTGAATGTTAAAGTATATGTATTAAAGTGCTTACGGAGGTGTAGTCACTCTTATATCTTTGTATATCGTACTCGTCACGTAGCCTACATTACAACTAAATAAAGTCTTATTTCATCCTAGACTTAATGAGCTCGATTAGTAGAGTAGTACACTACGGGCAAGTCTAAGGTACATCTTTTGTGGCATATGAATGTTATTTCTGAGAGTGGTGAATTTTTTCTATCTTGAGTTCCTAAGTGATCTTAAATTTTATTGTGTGGAACTACTCTCGTTTGTTGTGTGAGGGAACTTGATTCATGAAGGAAAGGTAATATCAGTGACCTCGATGTTAGAGTAAGTGAAATAATGCGTGGTACTTGTGAGTCGAATCATGAGGTGAAGATGTTATGCTTTTATGCTTATGCTATTTTAAATATTCCTGGTGTGATGAGTTAGGAGAATTGTTTAAAAAGGTCGTGTCTATATAAAGTATAGTTTGATTGCTCGAGGACAAGCAATGGTTTATGTGTGGGTTGTTGATGATATACTATAATTATATATTTTGGTCGATTATTACACTATAATTTACTGCACTTTAGTTGAGTTTGCGCTTTAATTTCTAGTAATTTACACTAAGTGTGTGTTTTATGCCTTGTAGGAGTGATTCCGAGCTATGTTGATGTTATGGAATGAATTCAAGTGATTTATAGCTTTGAAGTCTGAGTAAGAGCCCAAGGAATTAAATGGGGATCGTATTCAGGGATCAACGGATAATAGAGAAATAAAATGAAGAATCGAGTAGACATATTGCGCACTGTGTAGTAAAATGCACAAAACATTTTTCTCATGACTCCATTTGAGATCCACAATATATGGTTGGAAAGCTAACTCAAAAGAGATACAACTTTCATGCTTTACATTTTTTCAAATTCCAAAGGGAACAGGGTGAATAGTGCACGACAAGTTCTCTGCAGTCAGATCCACGACCGTGGACAGAACACTGGTAAAACTTTGCCGCCAATCCACGGCCGCACATGTCCAATCAAGGAAAGTGTTTTTTTTATGTAGTAGAAGATATAATTGTTTGGACCCGACCATACTTGGTACAGATACATGGAAGAACGGCATTTTAAGGACCTTTGACATACTTTTGACATAATTTAGATCTAAAGAGGCTAAGATGACCGGAGATTCGACCTATAGAGGCAAGAACGCACTGGGAGCAAGGCAACAAATTCTTCTACGAGTTATTCACTTCTTTCTTTCTATTTACATTACTGGTTATAAATTCTAATATTGTATTTTTTGCATACTATATGAATAATTAATTTGTTATCTAGCTTTTCGACGGAACTTTTTGTAGGATGAATTCTTGTTAAATTTTTATATAATTAAGTCGTTGAATTTATCTACTTGTTCGACTATGTGTTTGTTGTTGTTGATTGAATGGAAAACAATTGACTGTGCCTAATTAGTGTGTATTGCTCGAGAGAGAGTACATATTTAGGTAGTTGTTGAACATCGTCACCCCTAACGTATGTGAGAATTGATACAGTGTGTTCAAAGGTAGGTTCAGAAATAACAAAGCTTTGACATGGTCATGATGAGTGGTTAGATAAACCCAACTAGTGTAGTTTAAGATAATATGTCTATTAAATTGATGTAGTTGCTCGAGAGAGAATTACAGCACATAATGCTTGTGATCGGTAGAGAATACATAGGCAAAATTATATGGAACATAGCGGGGAAGGATTCCGATATTTGGGAAAATTATAACTCTAGACCTCCTAAATTTAATCTCCAACCCTTAGTATCTTTAAATGTTAATTTACTGCTCTAGTTTCTTAGTTAATTAGTTAGATATAAGAATCTTAATCTTCATAACTTAAAAGTTATTCGAGCGTGTCCTCTTAGTGATATTGAATAGTTATAGTGAAACATTAATTCTTTGTGGGATTCGACTCCAGATTTATAGACCGGATTGTATTTATAGCGACCGCTTATACTTTTTAAGATTAGAGTTGGGCGTGATCATCTACCCCCTCTGATTCCTCCACCCATCCTCAACCTACGAGAAGGCGAGTGAATATGCTTACTTGCAAAACTGTGGCTACAGGTGCTCTTTCAGAGAAGCTGAATGCAAAATTAAAGTCTAGCCAAGACTAAGATTCTGAAAACACTGATGACTCGTTCAAGCTGCGAGTGAGGGGGAAGGAACTAGGACTTCTGATTTTGAGAAGGCTCAAAATTCCTCTTCTAAGGTACGTTCTATTCTAGTTGAAATTTAAACAATAAGTTTGTTCTGGTTGGGTCTGTTAGAAATATGTAAATGCTTGAGTCAAGAAGAAGAGGAGATAAAAATAAAACTAAAAAAAGTAAATAAGAGTGAGGTGTGAGTAGACCGGCTATCTTTGGGACTAAAATGGTTGATTCCTCACCCACTTCTAAAATGGTTAGACCAGCTACTTTGGGACAGAACATGAAACTGTGGAAGAGGGTAGTAAGAAAACATGGGGAAGCGGTTCAGGGGAGGCGGTTGAAAAGTTGGTTAATCTTAGTTCACAGGTATATGAACCTGGAAAATCTTTTGGGGGGGGGGGGGGCCTAGCAGACTTTCAGAAGAAAGTGGATGCAAGATATAATCCAAAGAAAAGGAGAACCCAACACCCTAGCACTGCAAATAACACCAAGAAAAGAAAAGCTACTTCTCCAACAACTGCTGAAATTCCTCTACCAA
Source organism: Nicotiana noctiflora (assembly GCA_032618575.1). Taxonomy (NCBI): domain Eukaryota; kingdom Viridiplantae; phylum Streptophyta; class Magnoliopsida; order Solanales; family Solanaceae; genus Nicotiana; species Nicotiana noctiflora. The sequence continues at coordinate 43,115 of JASVEL010007324.1, forward strand.
AAGGATATCCACAAGAAGTATGGTGATGCAGAGTGAGAGTGAGTTACAAAAAGCTATGGATGAAAGCAAGAAGATGAGGATGGATAAAGGGAAAGCTATGGTTGCAGATCCTGCTAAGGCTGTTGAAGTGGATGAGATAGAACAGATCCATAAAAAAAACACAAATATAGAGGTTCAAACCATCAAGCCCAAAAAGACGTAAGATTTGGCTTTCTTGATAACAATCGTTAGCCAATTAAGATAAGGTAGGTATTACTTCAAATGTTGCTACATTTTCAAAGTGACATAAGAGTCGTCAACTATACCATATATTGCTAACACGTTAAAGATCAAGCTTTACCAAAAATAGTTTATATAATTATTAACTATGTTATATTAATATACTTTACACGTTGTACTATTACGGTTATGTGGTACCATGCAAAATAAATTCAGAGACTATTATTTCATTAAAACATCCATGTAAAAATACATATAATTTCTCAACTTTTAATTTTTTAATCTCATATAAAGAGTAAAAATTTACGTGCTCTTAATTCTTAAAATGGTAAAAAGATAACCTTCTTTGCTTGTGTGAAAATAATTTATATCTTTTCAATAATAAAATCTTATAAAATTTCTTATATTATGAGTATAATTTACCATATCCGAAAATAGTAATAATGGTAGCTATAAAAAATTATACTTATAAAACTTTTACTAAAATACTCCACTTAAAAAAAATATCATACTAACATAATATCTAATGGTATCAAGGTTGTTAAACTTACATGGTGTCATAATAATAATGTCTTAAACCCTCTATAACCTCCTAATAGACATAATCCCTTGAAATTCATGTGGATATTAAGATTGGAGACAACCTTATTGTTTGTGGCATAATAGATAAACTACCACCTTCATGGAGGGAAATTCAAAAAACTATGCGGCACAAACAAAAAGAAACTTCACTTGAGGCGTTGATAATGCGGATTCTCATGGAAGAAGAGGCAAGAGGCCAAGATGCACTTATACAATCAGAAGAGAGCACTATTGTCACGACCCCAAATCCAGTCGTGATGGCGCCCAGCACACTGCTAGGCCAGCCCGACCAATCAACAATAACCACGGAGCCACAAGCTCACTTTATCCAATTTAAGCACAACAGTGATAGATATATCTCGAAACAGGGGAACCAAGTCCCAACGCATACCAACTCCCATAGACCGAAGGGTCAAGAGTCATGAGCCTCTACAGAATATACAAAGTGTAAATAGTGAATATAACTGTGCACAAGTGTGAGATGATCTGAACGAAAATACAGACAAACTGGAGAATCGAGTCCTGCGAACGCTAGCAGCTACCTCGACTGTCCAAAAGCACTCCCGAGCCGCAATAGAATCAGCTCCACTGTGATGTACCTGGATCTGCACACAAGGTGCAGGGAGTCGGTGTGAGTACTTCCAACTCAGCAGTAATAAAAGTAAATAATGCTGAAGGGAAGAAAACCACGATAGGCACTACCTCATGCTACACAATACAGGACTATCTTTTTATTCCTTTCAAGCATATATGAGTAGATTATTTAGAAATCTCAATTTTAGCTACTTTATTTCATAATAATATACCAATACCTGGATACAATCTCAAGCAGTGCAAGTCCGCACTCAAATCGGCCCCTCGGGCTCAACACTCCTTATCAATTTACACCAGGAGATCTGGTCAATAAGGCAACTAATGCATGTGTGCCAGTAATATATGAGTGCTGAATGATATGCCACATAGTACACGTAAATCAATGTATGTATGCCATGCAATGCATATGACCGCTACGGCGTGTAGCCCTATCCAATTTGGGTACCCGTGCTCACTGTGGGGGTCCAGACTCCGGAGGGGCTTCTATAGCCCAAGCACAATATTAATATCACACCTGCTGCGGCGCGCAGCCCGATCCATATACCACTGCGGCGTGCGGTCCGATCCATGCATGTGTATGCATATGCTCATATGAATGTCATGCCCTAACATATGGCCCTCGGCCCCAATCAGTTTAACAGATAATCAAGAAAACCCTACGGGCAACAATATCACATTAGCTCACAGCTAAAATATTATTAAGACCTTGTTCAAGTTTTTCATAACCTTATAAGAATGCTAAATAGCAAAAATACCATTTAAAACCTTAAATTAGAATAAAATATGCACGGTGTTATCAAAACAGTGATACCAATCCCTGAAGGACTCAAATAATTGGCACGAAGTCCAAACATGATAATTAGTCCAATTCACTTCAACAATTAGGTGTTATTATTTATTACGCGGGACGGACCAAGTCACAATCCCCAATGGTGCTCTACCCCACGCCCGTTATCCGGCGTGCAAGTCACGTCACCTCAACACGGCACTAAGATGTGCAAGTCCGGGGTTTACTAACCCTCGGGACATCATTTACAAGTATTACCCACCTCGAACCGACGAAAGCTCATGCCCGCGACGCCTTAGCTCCTCGAACCGGCATCCACGCACGTCAAAACTAGCACAAATCAGCACAAATATATCAAAATAGGCTAATGGAACATAACCCAATCGAACTCGAAAAATATCAAAAATCACGAAATTGGCAAAATCCGAGCCCCCGGCCCACATCTCGAAAAATTTCGAAACTCATATTTCCAGAACCCTCGTCTCGCCACGAGTCCGTACATATAAAATTTACCAAAATCGGAGTTCGATTAGCCTTTCAAAACCCAAATTTTCGTTTTCAATATCTAGGCCACAATCCTTCACAATTTCTACCCAAATTCATGAAGATTGATGTTAATCCTACCATAAAATGATGTTTTTGAGTCAAGAAACTTACCTCCGATGAATACCCGATGATTTCCCAGCGTTTTCCCGTGATTTCTTCTCTCTAGGGCTCAAAAATGGGGGTTTATGAAATGAAACCCGTATGTGAAATGTTTTTGGTTTTAATTCACTGCTTGGGACTTTTCTTCTACGCGTTCGCGTTCCTTGCCACGCGTTCGCGATGCCCAGCTCCGGATTGACCTTCGCGAACGCGACCTCCCCAACGCGTTCGCGATAACCCTCACGCGAACGCGATGCACACCCTGACAAACCTACGCGAACGCGACATCCTGAATGCGATCGCGAAGCTCAAGAATCTTGACCTACGCGAACGCGGTAACCTGTCTCGCGATCGCGATGCTTGACTCGCCCGGCCTTCGCGAACGCGGCCCATGCCACGCGAACGCGAAGGCTTGGATTTTGCCCAGTGATCTGCAATTTTTCTGCAGATTTTTAAGTTCCAAAAATGCCGGATGATGGTCCGGATTCACCCCGAGGCCCCCGGGACCCCAACGAAAACCACCAACATACTCCAAAACACGATACGAATTTGTTCCAATCATAAAAACACCATCCTAAACATCAAAATCACCAATTACACACGGATTCAAGCCTAAGTTTCTTCAAAACTTCCAAATTACACATTCCATCAAAAACCCGACCAAACGACGTCCGAATGACCTGAAATTTTGCAGGCACATCCAAAATCACCTAACGGAGCTACTGCAACTGTCGGAATTCCATTCCGACTCCCGGATCAAAATCTCACCTATCGATCGGATTTCGCCAAAATTCAACCTTAGCCAATTCAAGCCTATTTCTACACCGGATCTCCAAATTCAATTCCGATTGCTCTCCTAAGTCATAAATGATCCCTCGAAACTAGTCGAATCATCGAATCCGATTCCGAGCACTCTAACTCGATAGTCAACTCTAGGTTGACTTTCCATATTCAAACTTCCTTCAAACATGCTATTTGCTTCATTTTTAATTCAATTCACTCCTAACTCACCCGATAGGTTCTAACACCGATATAGAAGCATAAGGAATGTAAATGCAAGGTAACGGGGTGGAAATTTTCGTAACGACGGGCCGGGTCGTTACATTCTCCCCAACTTAAACAAACGCTCATCCTCGAGCGACTTACAGTTGTACTAGAAACAACTCAATAGCTGAATGACCTTACCAAGCTTATACTCGGGCGATCATACGTCACCCTATCTCACATAAGTCCGAAAACACCATATAGTCAAAATTTCACGGACCATCTGAACCATAAATCACATTGCACTTTCTGAAATCATAGGCCAAATGCAAATCCCATGCCTATACTCAGGATACACTCGAATCCACTGCAATAACCCATATTCACTACTCCGGGTGAGATCATATGATGTATCAAACAACCCAATCACTCGAGACAATAGTCTCTAATCACACAATTTCCCATGATAACCAAATACCAACTGAAAAACCCTTTTTCATTAGATAAAGTCTTGTTCCAACACCTTCATATCATGCCCACGGCAACCGAACACGCGATATATCGAACCCATCTCTCAGGTCAACCATTCATGAATCTATTTCACTTTTAACTGATACCACAATAGGTTTCGGAGCCAAACCTCAATTTTTACCTTTCTAACAAGCTAAGATCCAATATGCTCGTATTCATAAATGACTCCAAAGGTCATTTCGATTATAACACACCGCACTGGTGATATGACACCTCAACACCGGCCTAAGCCACAACGAGCACAACATAGGCTCCAATAGAAATGTTTGCACACACTCGAATCATGACAGCTCAAATCATGACAATTGTCTCCAACAAATAGAGCTACAATTCAGTTCCTCTGTGCCATCATAACATAGAACTGAAATCGCGTCTCGCATTATAGAAATAGAGTACCCGAATCCTCCTCGAGAGGTCATAACATCACGTGGCCTTGCCACGATTCGTGATTCTATCCCAACATTATTACTCATGAAGCACCTCAAGTTACCAAGCTCAAAAAGGTCAGCCACGCACAGATCTAGGTCCTGAACCCAAGCAATCAACCTCACCCACGGTGAAACCATTAACCTATGCTATTAAATCCCGAAAGGACACAACCGATGTGCCATTCGCCAAGCGATACTCAAAACGGTCTTTTCCTCAGAAGTGGGGAAGTATTGTATACCAGTAGCATATAACTAACTATATTTTCACAATATTCTGTTACGGCGTGCAACCCGCTCCAATGACATACCCGTGGCGGCGTGCCACCCGATCTAGATACCATACCCGTGGCGGCGTGCCACCCGATCCAAGTAACCCTCGTCAAATAAATACGCGTCGAGTCAAGTTGCTCATCATAATAAACATATATAGCCTCAAGTTTGGCCACAAGAAACGCATCCGACAAAGTTCCTCAATACCAGAACTAATCAATGGTAGATACTTCTACACTAACATCCGCCACTAAGGTCCAACTGACAAAGCAATGCCTACCAGTCGTCCGCTGGTCCTGTGTACAACTACTCTGTTGGAGCATACTCTGATGCACTCTGCTACGCAATTTGTCATTTTCCGACATCGTCCATATCACATTTTTCTAGACGACCTGTCTTATGTCAACCAGTCTGAAATAAGGTATCATAACCCAAATTCATCATATCAAGCTAAGAGAGAGCCACTAGGGCTTCCGATTTCCAATAATCACATAACGGTGTCGATACACGCGATATACAACCACTGCATAGGCGGATTACGAGGACTTCTAGTCTCCAACACATATATAACACATGAATCGCTATACCTGGTTCCACACTCCACCGTACGAATACATAACGCACATCAAGCGTCCATTCATACCACGACGGCCATTCGGAAATTTCACTATGCCATCAACGATTCAGTTATTATAGTCGATCCAACAAGAGAATACCACCATACAACTGGATATCATCATTTTACATTACCTTGTCCTTTTTGGATCATATTCCCTACCAAGTTAATAGAATAGCAGTATCATTTTCTTAAATTATCAGAAAGATCGATTCTTAATTCACCTGCAGCTGTCCGCGCTGCTCAATAATTTTATTGACTTCCCATATATTATGAATTGATCTCAAAACCTAGAATATACCATTATCAACTTTTCCATAACACATCGCATATACAATACCATACTAAAATAACATGAAAATTCGTATCCCTTTCCTACGCCGCAAACATCGACGCACTCAACTGGTCAAGGACTTCTATGATCCCATATAGAGAAAACTCATTACACATTCCAAGCTTTGCATACCAACAGGAAAAATACACTCATTTTTCAAACCACATTAAAACACATCATAAATTCTTTCTCCCAATCACATTGCATAAGTTAAAACTGCCAGGACTGAGTCCTTATACCCATATTATACCCATATCGGGTTACACGACTGCCAACACTCAAGAGCTTTGCTGCAATGTCTGCAAGACTTATTACTTCAACCACACACCAGGAATCAATCGTATTCCTTTTTATACCATTCCGGTTTATTAACAAGTCGTTCCATTTACCCAGTTTCCTTTCTGATTCATCTCTAATTTCATATCAGTCTTTACTATAGTACCATAATACATCAACTCATGTTACCACATGAGACTCGTACATAAGACCACACGGTCTAAGACATATAGGCCACTGAATATTCTCTCAATATTTCCCGAAGGATCACATCCTACAATACTTTATTTTGAAGAACCTCTTGCGATTTGAATTCGTTATCATTACCTTCCAATACGGATTACATAGAATCCCATCATTCACATAATATAACACAAGTACCGATCTCTTCTAACGAAACCACCATCTTTAGCCACATGCACAATCTTAAGACACCTGATCTGTTACAAGTAAAATCTTGAACACCGTAAACAATTCTCGGGCGTCAGTCATCCTTATTCAGTTGTAATTCAACTGTCTTATTGAACAGAACCACTCGTGCCTTATTAGAACTCTGACACTGCAGATCATGATTACATACGGATACAATTAGCTATCTTTCTTTTCGATACACCGAACATTCTTTACCAACATAAGTTCACAACACCCTAGTACTTCATCAGATCTACGAAGCACCATAACCTTTACCAGAATTTCCCAACATACTTAGAGACAGAATCAACATAGCACACAATAGTGCAATCAGTTAATCAATAGCAACCTCCCCAACATAGCTCGAAGCCATTCATCAAAGCACTTTCAACCACTCATATCATTATTACTCAAGTGATGCCGAAATGTTAATATGAGATTAAACATGAGATTAAACTCAAGTCATTTACAAGCCTGGACAGAGACTCGAATCATCAGAGACCTTAGCTCTTCTGCAATTCTTGCGGATATACATGCACCACCAATAAGCCCACTCTCTTTAGGTGACAGAAATCTTTCTAAGTCCCAAATTTTCCAAAAATTTCGGCAGAGTTTCCTTTGTAAATTGGCCTATCCACCTGCCAGAGAATCACCAAACCATTCTAACAATACATCCACAACTCAACAAGATATCACAATGTATTTCAACAACATTAAATCCCAATACTATACGAATCATATTATCACAATTTATACTTGAACTTGTGTTGTACCTCTGCTCGAATCATAACACATATCAAAATCACTTTAGTCTTCCCGAGTTTAAACTCGTTTCACTACACATAAGGCACTTTACCTTCCAATTACGAGATATGATAATTATTTCTCACGCCTATAGCTAGGGCTACATATCAAATCACAATAAGAACCGAATACCTTACAGCTCTCCCATTATCAAACTGCCATTTGCACAATAAGGATCAATACCGATCGTATGAACTTCATAATACCGACTCGCAAAATTAATACCTTGGTGTTCAAGCCATAGACAAGGATCTAGCCTCAAGTCCTCCCGACTGGCCCAACATGAATTCATAGAGATTACATCTCGCCCTCGACCAGGGAATCGCAGGCCATAAGTCAATTATATTACTGAGCGCTCGAAGAGTACACGGACGTGCGGAAGGAGTTTCAAAAAGGTATATCTCAAGCTGAATCAAGTACGCACGATAAGAATTCCAAGAAATGTGAAGTGTTTCCTAAAGGTTCGCAGCCTCCCGAGGATAAGTACAGGCGTCCCCGTACCGATCCACAAGACTCTACTAATCGGCTCAAGACTCACGAGGCCTAGTAAACCTAGGCTCTGATACCAACTTGTCACGACCCCAAATCCGGTCGTGATGGCGCCCAGCACACTGCTAGGCCAGCCCGACCAATCAACAATAACCACGGAGCCACAAGCTCACTTTATCCAATTTAAGCACAACGGTGATAGATATATTTAAAACAGGGAACCAAGTCCCAACATGTGCCGACTCCCATAGACCGAAGGGTCAAGAGTCATGAGCCTCTACAGAGTATACAAAGTGTAAATAGTGAATATAACTGTGCACAAGTGTGGGATGATCGGAACAAAATACAGACAAACTGGAGAATCAGGTCCTGCGAACGCTGGCAGCTACCTCGACTGTCCAAAAACACTCCCGAGCCGCAATAGAATCAGCTCCACTATGGTGTACCTGGATCTGCACACAAGGTGCAGGGAGTCGGGTGTGAGTACTTCCAACTCAGCAGTAATAAAAGTAAATAATGCTGAAGGGAAGAAAACCACGATAGGCACTATCTCATGCTACACAATACGGAACTATCTTTTTATTCCTTTCAAGCATATGTGAGTAGATTATTTAGAAATCTCAATTTTAGCTACTTTATTTCATAATAATATACCAATACCTGGATACAATCTCAAGCAGTGCAAGTCCGCACTCAAATCGGCCCCTCGGGCTCAACACTCCTTATCAATTTACACAAGGAGATCTGGTCAATAAGGCAACTAATGCATGTGTGCCAGTAATGTATGAGTGCTGAATGTTATGCCACGTAGTACACGTAAACCAATGTATGTATGCCATGCAATGCATATGACCGCTACGGCGTGTAGCCCGATCCAATTTGGGTACCCGTGCTCACTTTGGGGGTTCAGACTCCGGAGGGGCTCCTACAGCCCAAGCACAATATTAATATCACACCTGCTGCGGCGCGCAGCCCGATCCGTATACCACTGCGGCGTGCAGTCCGATCGATGCATGTGTATGCATATGCTCATATGAATGTCATGCCCTAACATATGGCCCTCAGCCCCAATCGGTCTAACAAATAATCAAGAAAAGCCCTACGGGCAACAATATCACATTAGCTCACAGCTAAAATATTATTAAGACCTTGTTCAAGTTTTTCATAACCTTATAAGAATGCTAAATAGCAAAAATACCATTTAAAGCCTTAAATTAGAATAAAATATGCACAGTGTTATCAAAACAAGTGATACCAATCCCCGAAGGACTCAAATAATTGGCACGAAGTCCAAACATGATAATTAGTCCAATTCACTTCAACAATTAGGTGTTATTATTTATTACGCGGGACGGACCAAGTCACAATCCCCAATGGTGCTCTACCCCACGCCCGTTATCCGGCGTGCAAGTCACCTCAACACAACACTAAGATGTGCAAGTCCGGGGTTTACTAACCCTCAGGACATCATTTACAAGTATTACCCACCTCGAACCGACGAAAGCTCATGCCCGCGACGCCTTAGCTCCTCGAACCGGCATCCATGCACGTCAAAACTAGCACAAATCAGCACAAATATATCAAATTAGGCTAATGGAACATAACCCAATCAGAACTCGAAAAATATCAAAAATCACGAAATTGGCAAAACCCGAGCCCCGGGCCCACATCTCGAAAAATTTCGAAACTCATATTTCCAGAACCCTCGTCTCGCCACGAGTCCGTACATATAAAATTTACCAAAATCGGAGTTCGATTGGCCTTTCAAAACCCAAATTTTCGTTTTCAATATCTAGGCCACAATCCTTCATACACTACAAGAAATATGTCTTTTAGTGGCAATATTTAGTAGCCACTTTATTTAATGTTATAAATATTATATTTGTTGTGGCGACTTTAAAAGTCGCTACGAAAAATAATGTTTTATTAGCGACTTTCTTACGTTGCCTCTAATACATGCCACTAAATAGTAAAATTTTTAGTTCCCGCTATTAACAAAAAATTGGATCCAATATTTTAGGAGCGACTTAAAAATTGTCGCTGGTGTAATTCTTTTGTAGTCTTTTGTAGCGACTGGGTCGCTACTATAGTTTAAAAATCACTTAAATTAACATAAATAAAAAGAAGCATACAAAGCAAATTAAAGACTAGTTTAATGTGAAGAGATGCAGACGTCTTCTGCAACTTCTTCATCTCACTCTCTCAACTCTCAAGTCTCAATAAAGGGGGTTTCTCCCAAATATTATTATCCATCAATTTTCCTCAAATCTCTTAAATTTATCCTCAAATTGCAAATGTAAATCGAGACCCAAAGCCCTAAATAGAAATTTTATTATCAAATTAGGTATGTGTTTGACTCCAAAATTCTTTTAGGTGGTACATGCAATTTCACCTTTAATTTTTCTGACCCATTTAAAAATATAATGGAATCTGAAGTAATTTTTGTTGAACAGCTATATCCCTTCCCAGTGTCGATTGCTCTTTCGCTGGGTATGTTGAAAGCTTTTTTTTTTAATTTAATTTTTGAGCTTTTGGTGATTACATGTTTGGTATTCCAGTAAAATCCTGACCTCTTATCTCTCTCTGTTTGAAAATACAGATCTAGAGTTGAAGATGGAAGAAGAAATGGTGCAGGCGGTTTGGCTTCAAAAATTTAAAAAGAACGATTCAGAAATGCGAAGCGGCCGTGTGTTGTTTCCGTTCCTTTACTCTAAGATTTGTAAGTTGCAGAAGGTTCTTTTATTTTGTATTTCTTGCTTTCTAGTATTTAATCCCTCATCATTTCCTCATTTATACTTGTATATGTACATATAGTTCTGATTCGTGAAGTTAATTTCCTGTTTTATTTGTGTAGGTTGAATCCGACGAACATAATGAGGTTTGACTTTTCTTCATCTGGTCTTCTTTCAATTTTATTGTAGTGCTTTAATATTATGCAAAGGGTAATAAGAATTAAAGGATGTGGAAGAAAATATTATAGTTTTTGGCAAGTAAATATTGAATTGTAGAATGTTTTCTCTGTTCTTTTATCTTTTTCTTTTTCTGTAGATTTCCGTTATAGAATAATTCAGTGGCTTGAGAGGAAAACCTTAGGATCTTTAATGATGTATTGGAGGCGTATTATACTCCATAAGTACTTCTTTGAGTTTCCGACCTGGCTAAACTCGCCAAAGGTTTTCTATATTCTTCTTTATCCCCAACTTTTGCATTAAGAGAAAATGTAAAATGCCAAGAAAAAAAACTCTAATACTTAGTTTTTAACCGTTGGAATGGAGATTATGAGTTTTTGGGTTTCTTATTACCCTTTTCTTTTGGTATCTGATTGGCTTTCTTTCCATTGCTAGTGGTATTTTCACTGAAAGTAGTTCAATTCTTGTTTCATGTAAGTGACTCAGATTAAGGTGGTTATTCGCCTAGTATAATCTGATTCATGAAATCTTTCTCATTGCCTTGAAGAAGTGCAAAGAATAAGTTGTTGAACCTTGGGGTGCAATTACTTTATATGTTATTTACTTATGTAAAGTTATGTTATATTTGTAGATGATGGAACTTATGTTATAAGATGAATCTTATTCAGAATTATGAATGATCAGAGTTGGTGAAAGATATCCATGTTTCATCTTTATTTACTCATCTCAATTTGCTTCATGTCCGTGATCATGTTGTTATTGCAATCAAGGTAATTTATATAGGTATCTTAAACTCAGAGCTTTGGTTCTAATCTATTGTATTTCCCCCTTTCTTGTTTTTCATCGGTAAAAATTTGATGGCTCACTTTAGTAGTTAGATTAAAGACAATTGCATCCCTGAATTATGGATTTTCCTAATTCTATTTATCATGACTATTGAACATATAGTCCTTATCCATTATAGTGAAACTCAAAGGTATGTTTTTCATTCTTAGTTCTTTTTTCTTTTGTATGCAGCATATTCTTATATTTTTTTCTTTAGATATTTTCTGAAGATACTTGTTATTCATAAGCGTACTTATAGGTTTTTGAATTACTCAAGTTTCATTTTTAGAAAAGTATTGCTTTCAACTAGTAGTTGGCTAATTTTCCCATACTTACTGATATTATTGTGAAAGCATGCTCTTTTTTTTGAAGTATATCTAACTGCTTATCTATCCTGAATAATGTCTAACAATTAGTATTAAGGCACAAAGAATTTGTGCAATATTGTCTGAAAAGTAAATATTTGTACACGTTTTTAGCACCTTAAGTAAATTATAAGACTTTAATAGTCTTAAAAGTTTCACATAGATATTATTGAGAAGTTTCGAAAATATATATGCTAGATTTGGTGAAAAACTCATAAGATACATCATGTCGAGGAACAATATATATATATATATATATATATATGTGTGTGTGTGTGTGTGTGTGTGAGAGAGAGAGTGTGTGTTAAGCAAATAGACTGCTAGTTTATTCACCTTGTAGTTTTTATTTTATATATAATAAATTCCAAATCGGGTCAACGTTACACAATGTTCAAGTGCAGCCAACATAAAATAAAAATCACATAAAAACAAAGCCAACGGCTAATGCTACCAAATACAATGTAGCAATAGCGTGTAAATAACAAACAGGCAAGAATGGAGTGGGCATCCTGGTGGATAAGGACCTTAGGGAGTCCGTGGTGGAGGTTAGGCGAGCGAACGATAGGTTGATGTCTATTAAGTTGGTTATCGGGGGTTGCGTCCTCAACGTCATCAGCGCCTATGCACCGCATGCGGGCTTAGATGATGAGGTCAAGAGGCGTTTTTGGGACGACTTGGATGAGTTGGTGCATAGTATTCCCCAATCCGAGAAGTTGGTCATTGGAGGGGACTTTAATGGCCATATTGGGGCAGATGCTAGTGGTTATGGTGAGGTGCATGGTGGCTTTGGCCTTGGGGTTAGGAACGGAGGGGGCTCTGCGCTGTTGGAGTTCGCTAGGGCTTCCGAGCTTCTGATTGCTAACTCTACATTTCAGAAGAGGGATGAGCATTTGGTCACCTTCAAATGTTCGACGGCGAGGACTCAAATCGATTACCTCCTTCTTAGAAGGAGCGATAGAGGTTTGTGCAGGGACTGCAAGGTTATTCCGGGAGAGTCCCTTTCAACCCTTCATAGACTCCTAGTGATGGACGTCGGAATCTGGATGAAGAAGAAGTAGAGGGGTGCTCGGGGCCAACTGCGAATTAGATGGGGTGCTCTGACTAAAGAGAAAGCCCAGGAGCTAGAGAGAAGGTTAGTCGAGGGTGGAGCTTGGAGAAGTTCTGGGGTAGCAGACGCAATGTGGTCAGAGACGACGAATCTAGTTAGGAAGACAGCGCGGGATGTGCTTGGGGTAGCCAAAGGTTATCTAGGCAGACATCAGGGCGACTGGTGGTGGAACGACGTAGTGCGAGGAAAAGTAGAGGTGAAGAAAGCTGCTTTTGCGAAGTTGGCAGGGAGCACAAGTGAGGAAGAAAGGCGGGTGAACAGAGAGAGCTATAAGGTGGCAAGGAAGGAAGCGAAATTGGCTGTCACGGAGGCTAAAAACGTGGCTTTTGGTCGCATGTACGAGGAATTGGGGGAGAAAGGCGGGGACAAGAAGTTATTCCGGTTAGCCAAAGTAAGGGAAAGGAAGGCGCGGGACCTGGACCAGGTTAGGTGCATCAAGGATGAGGATGGTAGAGTCCTGGTGGGGGAGTCTCAAGTCAAAAAGAGATGGCAGGCGTACTTTCGAGACCTTCTCAACGAGGAGGGGGACCAAACCATAGAACTAGGGGAGCTGGGGCATTCGGAGCGTCATAGAGACTTAGGGTACTGCAGGCGCATTAGGGTGGAAGAGGTCGTGGGGGCTTTGCGTAGGATGAGTAGGGGCCGAGCGACCGGGCCTGACGAGATCCCGGTGGAGTTCTGGAAATGCATGGGTAGGTCAGGAGTGGAGTGGCTCTCTAGGTTGTTCAATGCGATCTACAGGATTAAAAGGATGCCGGAGGAGTGGAGGTGGAGTACGGTGGTGCCCTTGTACAAAAACAAAGGGGATATCCAGTGTTGCAACAACTATAGGGGTATCAAATTAATAAGCCACACCATGAAGGTCTGGGAGCGGGTGATCGAGGCTAGGGTGAGCGAGTCGACATCTATTTCTGTGAACCAGTTCGGTTTTATGCCGGGCCGGTCCACTACAGAAGCTATCCACCTTGTTAGGAGATTGGTGGAACAGTTCAGGGATATGAAGAAGGACCTGCACATGGTGTTCATCGACTTGGAGAAGGCGTATGACAAGGTCCCTAGGGAGGTACTATGGAGGTGCCTGGAGGCTAAGAGCGTGCTGTATTGCTTGCATAAATTATTCATTTGTACGATTGTGGTGGAAATGAGGAATTATTAAGGTAATTTAACATGAATACTCTATTTGGATGTTCATTTTTAAGCCCCCTCTTGTTTGCCTTGGTGATGGATGCTTTGACGCGGCATATTCAAGGGATGTTCCTTGGTGTATGCTATTTGCTGATGACATAGTCCTGGTAGACGAGACGAGGGTCGGTGTTAACGAGAGGCTAGAGGAATGGAGACGGACTCTCGAGTCTAAGGGGTTTAAACTAAGCAGGTCTAAGACAGAATACCTGGAGTGCAAGTTTAGCGCTGAGTCGAGCGAAGTGGGAGGGAGCGTGATGATTGGATCTCAGGCCATAGCCAAGAAGGATAGTTTCAGATACCTTGGATCGGTGATCCAGGGGGACGGAGAGATAGACGGGGATGTCACTCACCGTATATCGGCGGGGTGGTCGAAGTGGAGGCTTGCATCAGGAGTCTTATGTGATAAGAAAGTGCCACAGAAACTCAAGGGGAAGTTTTATAGAGCTGTGGTTAGACCTACCATGCTGTATGGGACGGAGTGTTGGCCGGTGAAGAAATCTCATGTTCGGAGGATGATGGTTGCGGAGATGAGGATGCTTAGGTGGATGTGCGGGCTCACCGGGTTAGATAAGATTAGGAACGAAGTTATTCGGGAGAAGGTGGGGGTGGCCCCAGTGGATGAGAAGATGCGAGAGGCAAGACTTCGGTGGTTCGGGCATGTGCGGAGGAGAAGCCCCGACGCCCCGGTGAGGAGTTGTGAGCGGCTAGCGGTGGTCGGGGTGAGGCGAGGCAGAGGGAGGCCTAAGAGATACTAGGGAGAGGTAATTAGACATGACATGGCCAGGATGCGGATTTCCGAGGACATGACCCTTGATAGGAAAGTCTGGAGGTCTAGTATCGGGGTTGTAGGATAGGGGCTTCTAGATTTTTCATACTCCTTTCCCGGGGTGTGAGGCGTGGTAGGGCCGCCCATAGATGATTAGTTTGTGTTCTCTTTTGGTAGTAATTTCTGGTAGTTACTGTTTTGATATCATTGCATGCCTGTTTCTTTATGGTACATATATGCATCTTATGTTTAGATAATTTTTATGAGATGTATGTTGGAGTAACTAATGCGGTTTTTGTTTTTGTTTTTGTTTTTATTTTTGTTTTTGTTTGCCTTTTTTTTTTCATGCGCCGAGGGTCGATTGGAAACAGCCTCTCTGCCCTCTCGGGTAGAGGTAAGGCCTGTCTACATATTACCCTCCCGAGACCTCACCTTGTGGGAATATACTGGGTTGTTGTTGTTGTTGTATGATACTTTTAATTTCATAGAGAAATTTGATGTAGTACATGTATTACTTGGCATATGCCCTTCGAGAAGGTTATAAAATGTGGAGCCACTGCGCCACTTGTCAAATAGTTAGAAGGGTCACATGCATCGTAATACTTGTATTAAACACAACATAAAATTTCTCCATTTTTATTACTGTATTCTACTCCTTGCTCCTTCATTTAATAACCTCCATTTATTACCATGCTAAAGTTGTTTTTGTTTTTCCCTTAGTTTTAATTTGGTGATAAACGAAGGGTTTACAAAGTATGGTGATTAACACCTACCATAGAGAAGGGTGTCGCAATCAACCATGAACAACTGAGGCGCATGCAATTTTGATTTACTTAAGCGTTAACACAATGTATATTTCACAACACAATATATTTATATTTGATTGGTCATTTAGTGGAGACAAGGTATAATCTTGCATTGATCAATGATGCTTAAACATCTATATATTATATTAAAAGTACGAAGGCCTAAGTGAAATGTCGTTCGCCTTTTCTACACTTTTAAAATAAAGTTTATTATGAGCAAAATAGTAATTTGATTTTTTTTTTAATATTTAGCAATAATTATTTTAATTGATTTTCTACTATTTAGGAGTAGTTACCTTTTAGCTTTAATTTTCTTTTTCCGTCTTTTGTTTGTTAATGAACTAAGAAGTTTCGAATATTTTTGAGTGTTAAATACAATATTAAATTCTTGCAAATCACATTATGTTTCGTTTTCTTTCTAATTTCATTTATATTTGGATTTCTCCTTTTAGGTTTAGGAGTGATTTTTATTTAATAAAATTAAGGGTATTTTTTGTTAATAGACTTTTCATAAATTAATTCTTTATAAATATATGTCAGGTAAAACACGTGCATTTTGAACTCAGTTTAAGAGTTTTTATTTTTTAATAATTCTTTTGTGCTTTGGAACTACATATAATTTGACTTTTATATAATTATTTTTTGCGTTTGGAATTGTACCCACGAGTACTTCTAAAAAAAAGTACAATTCCAATTGTCATCGTCAAAACCTTGTTGTTCAATAGCAGCTACAAAATTAAGGGTTTTTATGTTCTTTTTTCTTTGACTTTGAGGAAAAAGGTTTTGTAGTTGAATTTTACAATGCACATATTTATATTAGTGGTTATATTTTGCGGTCACACATTTGTATTAAAAGTTATATTTTGTATTCCCGTATTTGTATTAGTAGTTAATTTTGTATTCACGTATTAGCAACAACAAAAGAAATTCCATTTCTTATAAAATTAAAATACAACCAAAATACGACGAGTTGTGAGATCCTTAGCTAAGCATTGGCTAAACCTTGGATATCCAAGTGGATTACCTTTGGGAGTTAAGTCAAAGATCACAATGGTCTTGTGAGTAACTGCGACTGCAAATTTCCTTCATAATTTTTTCTTATGGCCTCACCTCCGAAACTCGACAAAGTTGTCTGCCTACCTTTCTTTCAATGCTTTAAGATGGAAGTATGTCGAGTATAGGGCTTTCATAATCTCCGTCCAGATGAATTTGATTGCTTAAGGGTTTAGGTTTCTTCCTTCTCAGTTCCTAGAAATATATCAAGATCAAAGATGTTGAAAAGACAGAGTCAACCGATAGATAAAAAAGTTATTTTTTCAAAAGCGGCATTCTCTCTTCTATCTATCCTAGTTGAATTATAAACTTTAGTTGTCTAAATATTTCAAGTAGAAGCAATAGTTGAACCAACATAATAAAAAATCTAGTCATAAGGCATGCTCATAGTCAAATTCGGCCAAATAAAGCAGTCTCCTTGCACCTTTGAAATCGACTAAGCATTGCACGATTAGTAGTTGAATTTTGTATTAATGTTTAACGAATACATCATTATTTTGATGTTTGTGATTGTGAATCTTGATTGACCTTGACAGTCTCCATATTGCATCAGGCTTTGTGCTTCAATCTTTTGTCAAACTATTTCTTCTACTATTGCCTGATGATCTCACATAGTAAAATACAATATAACTAAACTATTTACTCCGATACACACGTGCAATGCACGTATGCTAAAACTAGTGTATTAAAATGTACAACTGAAAAAAAGTCTTCATTGCTGTCCAACTGCTTCTGTTGGCAGAGAAGGTGAACTATATGTGCTTTTCATGTGAGAAGAAGTTTTTGTAATTAGCTAAGCAATCAACTTATCCATCTTTATTTATGTTTTTTAGTTATTGTTATGGATAACAAAATATATAACAACTAAAATATTGAAATTTTAAGGATGTAAAAACATATGAATCTGATGGGCTTCATATGATTCGATCCCTTAAAGAAATCCGACAATTAACATTGTATACCTTTAAAATTGGATAACAATTAACCTTATATAGGGTTTTAAGGATATGTGATTTCACCTGACATAAATTGATAAATATGAGAATCAATGTCAGGAATTAACAGTAAAATAAATCAAACCAATATGATGAACAATTGTGGCCCTCGAGCTAAACCTCCCTCGACCCAACTGATTATGCTATTGAAAAGTTGAAACTGAACAACATAGCTTGCGAGAAAAAAAATACTGCTTGGTTATGCGTGAGTATCATCGTTACAAAATGATTAGAACCCTCTTTATATAGTACATGTATTTTATTTATGGTATAATTCTAATTACGGTAGCAAATACCATGATAGGCTAAAAAATCGGCCCTGATTTGATACATGCCAAGATTTCCATCGCGATCCTTGCCCAATCACGGATATCTAGGCTTTCTGTTACTCGACTTAGTAGGCTTTATTCGGTCTTGCTCGATCTCTTTCTTGCTTCGGTCTCAATCACGGCTGTTCCTAATTTTGATCGGCCATTGATCCACGAGCTTACCAATCCATCTCCACACCATGGTCCGAAATAACTCAGGCCAAGCCTTGATTTGTGTGACGACCCAAAGGGTCATCACTTGTTTTATTAATCATTCCGAGCTTTCGAGGTCTTGAAAACCTCAATTATAGTTGCCTCGATTTGCGTGCACAGTCCGGGTACAAAGCTGGAAAAATTTTATGTTGAAATATGTGAAATATGTGAAAAGTTGAAGAATTTTGATATTAATATTGATATGGTTGACTTTGGTCAACATTTTTGGTAAACGGACCCGGATCCGTGATTTGACGGTCTCAGAAAATCCGTAGAAAAATATGGAACTTGGGCGTATGCCCGGAATTGAAATCCGAGGTCTAGAACCCCGGTAAAAGAATTTTTCTGTTAAATTGTTTTCCGAAAATGTTTAAGGAAAATGAAACTGAATTTTGATTAAAAAGTACTGGTATCGGGCTCGTATTTTGGTTCCGACGCCCGGTACAAGTCATATATATTGGTTAAGCGCTTCCTGTAAAGTTTGGTTGAAAACGGACGTCGTTTGACGTGTTTCGACCTTAAATTGGAAAGTTTGGAAATTATGAAATTTTAAAGAATTCTTGAGTTTTAAGGCTCAATTCATTGATTTTGATGTTATTTTAGCGATTTGATCGCGCGAGCAAGTTCGTATGATGTTTTTGAGTTAGTGTGCATATTTGGTTTGGAGCCCCGAGGGCTCGGGAGTGTTTCGGAGGTGGTTCGGGGTGTTTTTGGACTTAGGAAACTGGCAGATTTTCTGCAATTTTTACACGGACATTTTACTCTACGCGATCGCGGCCTTGTACACGCGATCGCACTGCCTTGTCAAATTACTCAACGCGATCGCAGCTGTCTGCACGCGATCGCGAAGTTTTCTGTCCTTCTTCAACGCGATCGCAGTCGTCCGCACGCGATCACGTAGCCTTCCGTTCTCCTTCAACGCGATCGCGACCCTTTTCACGCGATCGCGTAGTACAAATAAGCCACCCCAGCGAAATTCTTCTACGCGATCGCAGCATTGTCCACGCGATCGCGTAGTGTTGAATAATTGCCTTCCGCGATCGCGACCCAGTTCACGCGATTGCGTAGAACAAAATCGCTGCCCAGTGAATTTAATCCCAAAACAGAACAGAAACGGGATAAAAATCCCATTTCTGTTCAACTCTCTTCTCCACAGCTCTTTGGACGATTTTTGAGCGATTCTTCATCAAACTTCTTGGGTAAGTGATTCTTAACTCGTTTTCTTCATTTTCCATCAATATTATTTGAATTCCTAAGCCTAATTAGGTGTAAATGGGTAGAAAAATTGAGAATTTAGTATAATAAGGGTTTTCAAAGAATTTGCGATCTAGAACTCGTTTTGGAGTCGAACTTAAGAACAAATTGTATATTTGAACTCATGGAGGATTGAGTGAACTTATTTTGGTTCGAAACTTGAGTTTCGATTATGTGGGCCCGGGGTCGATTTTTACTATTCCGGGGCAGAATGTTGTAAAAATCATATTTAGCAATATGAACTAGTTTGTTAAGTAGAATTGATGATATGAAATCAATTGTGTATAGATACGGTTGGATTGGAGTCAAATTCGAAAGGAAAAGGCATTGCTACGGATTGAATCGTTCGTGAACTATCGAGGTAAGTGTTTGTTCTATCCTAGTTTGTAGGAATAGGAATTCAGTTATGAATAAATTATTGATTAAGAGTTATTGGTGTTATGCTGGTAATGAAGATAAATTATTGAAATTATTATCAATTATTGGTTTAAAACCGGTAATTATAAATATTGTTGATATAGAGATTGTTGGTTAATTGCCGGTAATATATATATTTATGAATTGGGATCGTGTGGTACGCCGACCACAAAGTGACTTAAATCTTGGCATTGGCCATAGTTGCCGGTAGCCTATTGATATATTTGGGAGCGGGTGGTACGCCTACCACAAGAT
>JASVEL010007325.1:0-48387 GCA_032618575.1 Nicotiana noctiflora
CAGTAGTATCCTTCTCCTTCCACTGCCCGTTTTGGTGAGCCCCTTTCTTCCTTGGGGCCCTGTGTGGTTCATGCCACTTTTGTTTAGATTTCATTTTGGTTTTGTAAGGTATAGCCGGAGCCTTGTTATCGGCAAGTATTGTATTCCCCTTTTTGTATCCTAGAGGCTCTGTAGACATGTAAACTGTGGGACTACAGTCTTATGTATATATATTGTGTTATGTCGGGCGTTGTAAAAATTGCAAACTTGTTAATGAATCACTCGTATGGTTTTATTTGTTTAATGTGAAATCATTCATGGTTAGTAAGATATTTGGTAAATGAAAAACAATCAGCACACGGGTAACGCGTGGGAATGAAAGGCACCCAGGTCCGCTTGACTGGGGCAACCCGGTCAGGCGCCGGTCATGTTCCTCGATTTGGGGCGTGACAAACTTGGTATCAGAGCCTAAGGTTTTTAAAGTGTCCTAGGGTGTCTCGGAGCCGTGTCTAGTAGTGCCCTTCTTATCGGTGTGTTGTCGACCACATCAGATAAGTTGGGGGCTACACGGACATTTAGGAATATACCTATTTGTTTGTTAATCTATATCGTGCGGTAAAGTGCAATGTGGAAATATCTGTGTCTAATTCGCGCCTTGTTCCCAAATTTTCAGAATATGGCACCTAAGAAGAAGGCTGGACTCGGCCTTGGGGCCAATGCCGGCCCAAGTGCGGCTGTTAATCATGTACCCGATGTTGTGGGAGAGAATGACCCACCAGTCCTGAATTTGCCTGGCCCACCTGTTCAAAACCCAAGTGTCCCTATTCCAGCTGCGGCAGAGGATGCCACCATTCCTCATGCCGGTGTTCCTGACTCAGATACAGTTCCCGCTTTGGGTTCTAGTATCTCTAATGAGGATCTTAGGGGAGCCATTCATATGTTAACATAGCTAGTGGCCGCCCAGGCCCAGAGATCCCATGATGCCCCTGCATCCTCCAGCGGATAGGGAGATTCCTCCGGCTCCAGAGTCCATCAGTTCTTGCGGTTGGCCCCTCCAGAATTCTCAGGTACCGATCCAGAGGCTGACCCACAGGATTTCCTTGATGAGATATACAAGACCCTCAGAGTGATGAAGGCTACACAGATATATAGGGGGTAGAGTTGGCCTCTTACAGGCTGAAGGGAGCGGCACGTTCATGGTTCGAGATGTGGGAGGATTCCCGTGAGGAGGTGAGCCCTCCGGCCAGATGGGATGAGTTCGTAGATGCATTTATGGACCACTTCTTGCCTGCCGAGGTGATGGCAGCCCGTGCCACGGAGTTCGAGGTTCTCAAACAGGATAGTATGAGTGTTTGGGAGTATCACATGGAGTTCGTAAGATTGTCCAAGTACGCTCCTCATTTAGTGTCGACCATTGATGCCCGGGTTCGACGGTTTGTTCAGGGCCTTAGCCCTTTGGTAGTGAATGAGGCCGCCACAGCAGCTTTGCACTCGGATATGAACTATGGGAGGATCGTGGGGTTTGCTCAGGCCACAGAGGCTAGGAAATTGAAGATTCGTGCAGAAAGAGAAAGTAGCAGCAAGGCCCGGTCAATGGGTCATTCAAGGAGATCACTTCCAGGGAGAGGGTCATTAGGGCCATTCCAGTCATATGCTCAGTCCTCCGCGAGTGCACCGCCATCTGTGCACAGTCATCAGCAGGGCAGTCATTCGAGACCCGGTTTAGATAGCAGGAGGTCTCGTCAGTCTGGTCGTCCTGGGGTGAGGTCCCAGCAGCAGGGGAGACCTACATGCCCCAAGTGTGGGAGATTTCATACAAGAGACTTGCTACCTTGACCTTCCAGTGTGCTTCGGGTGCGGGGTGAGAGGTCACATTCAACGGGACTGCCGTGCACCCCGTCAGGGTATAGGTAGGGGATCTGCTCAGTCATCCGGTTCTTCAGCTGCTACATCATCAGCGCGTACTCCAGCAGCAGCAGGGCGTGGTGCAGCTAGGGGTGGAGCTCAGCGTAGGGGTGGACCTAGCCGATTCTATGCATTGAGTGGCCGCCAAAATGCCGAGGCTTCTCCAGATGTTGTTACAGGTATCCTGTCTGTTCAGACTATTGATTGATATGCCCTTATTGATCCAGGGTCCTCCTTGTCTTATGTTACTCCATTCATTACTTCAAGTTTTGGGATAGAACCCGAACAGCTTCATGAGCCGTTCTCTGTGTCGACTCCGGTTGGTGATTCTATTACAGCCTCACGAGTCTATAGAAATTGTGTTGTTACGGTGAGTGGTCGTGATACCACAACCGATCTTATTGAGCTTGGGATGATTGATTTTGATGTAATTATGGGGATGGATTGGCTCTATTCATGCTTTGCCAAGCTTGACTGTCGGATGAGAGTTATGAGGCTCGAGTTCCCTAACGAGCCAATTATTGAATGGAGAGGAAATGGTGTAGTGCCAAAGGGTAGGTTTATTTCCTACCTTAAGGCTTCGAAGTTGATTAAGAAGGGGTGTATCTATCACTTGGTCCGGGTAACGGACACCACCTCAGAGGTGCCTACCCTCGAGTCCGTGCCAATTGTGAATGAATTTCCTGAAGTGTTTCCGGATGAGCTTCCAGGCATTCCGCCGGATAGGGAGATTGATTTTGGGATCGATGTATTGCCGGATACTCAGCCAATATCCATTCCACCATACAGAATGGCGCCAGCAGAGTTAAGGGAGTTAAAGGAGCAGCTGAGGGATTTATTAGAGAAAGGGTTCATACGACCGAGTGTGTCGCCGTGGGGTGCTCCGGTTCTTTTTGTCAAAAAGAAGGATGGGTCACTTCGAATGTGTATTGATTATCGGCAGCTCAACAAAGTCACCATCAAGAATAAATATCCTTTGCCTCGAGTGGATGATCTGTTTGACCAATTGCAGGGAGCGAAGTTCTTCTCAAGGATTGATTTACGGTCTGGGTACCACCAGTTGAAAATCAGGGAGTAGGATATTCCTAAGACCGCCTTCAGAACTCGTTATGGTCACTTCGAGTTTTTGGTCATGTCTTTTGGGCTAACCAATGCCCCAACAGCTTTCATGGACCTTATGAATCGGGTATTCAAGCCATTCCTAGATTCCTTTGTGATTGTATTCATTGACGACATCCTCATCTACTCTCGGAGCAGGGAAGATCATGCCGTTCACCTCAGAGCAGCATTGCAGACCCTTCTTCAGCATCAATTGTATGCCAAGTTCTCAAAATGTGAGTTTTGGTTGGAGTCCGTAGCCTTTCTAGGGCATGTTATTTCCAATGAGGGGATTCAGGTGGATCCTCAGAAGATTGCGGCAGTGAAAGATTGGCCTAGACCCACGACCCCAACAGAGATTCGTAGCTTCTTGGGTTTGGCAGGGTACTATCGGAGATTTGTAGAGGGATTCTCAACCCTCGCTTCCCCATTGACAAAACTGACGCAGAAGGCAGTTAAGTTCCAGTGGTCCGATGCATATGAGAAAAGTTTTCAAGAATTGAAGTCAAGATTGACCTCAGCACCAGTATTGGCCTTGCCAGAAGGCATAGAAGGATTTGTAGTTTATTGTGATGCCTCCAGAGTCGGTTTGGGATGTGTATTGATGCAGCAAGGAAAGGTTATAGCTTATGCTTCCAGGCAACTCAAGAACCATGAGAAGAATTATCCGACGCATGATTTTGAGCTTGCAGCTGTTATGTTTGCCTTGAAAATATGGCGACACTATCTTTATGGGGTTCATGTAGATGTGTTTTCAGACCACAAGAGCCTCCAGTATTTGTTTAAGTAGAAAGAGCTGAATCTGAGACAGCGGCGGTGGTTAGAATTGCTCAAGGACTATGATTTGAACATATTGTACCATCCAGGGAAGGCAAATGTGGTAGCCGATGCTCTCAGTCGAAAATTCATGGGTAGTTTGGCTCATTTGGGTGTGGATCAGAGAGCCCTGACTCGGGAGGTTTACCAATTAGCCAGTTTGGGGGTTCGTATCTCGGCGTCTAACGAGGGGGATGTTTTGGTGCATAATGGAGCAGAATCATCACTGGTTGCGGAAATCAAGGAAAAACAGTTCATGGATCCAGCATTGGTTCGGGTAAAGGAAGCAGTTATGAATGGCAAGACCTCAACATTTGTTTTCAGCAGCGAGGATGGTGTATTGCAATGCCAAGGCAGACTATGTGTTCCGGATGTGGACGAGCTTCGGGAAAGAGTGATGGCAGAGGCTCATACTTCCAGGTATTCGGTGCACCCAGGTTCCACAAAAATGTATCATGATATTAAGGAGATTTATTGGTGGAACGGTATGAAAACGGATGTGGCAAGCTTTGTAGCTAGATGCCCGAACTGCCAGCAAGTGAAGGCCGAGCATCAACGGCCCGGTGGATTAACTCAGCTTATAGAAATACTAAGGTGGAAATGGGAGATGATCAATATGGATTTCGTGGTGGGGTTACCTCGCACTCAGCGTAAGTTCGACTCAATATGGGTGATAGTGGATCGACTCACCAAATCAGCTCACTTCCTGCCAGTCAAGTCCACTGATACTGCGGAGCAATATGCAAGGTTGTACATCAAGGAGATAGCAAGGCTTCATCGCACTCCACTTTGTATTATCTCGGATCGCGGGGCTCAGTTCACAGCTAACCTTTGGAAGAAGTTTCAGCAAGGTTTGGGAACTCAGGTGAATCGCAGCACAACTTTCCATCCACAAACCGACGGTCAAGCCGAGCGGACCATTCAGACGCTTGAAGATATGTTGCGGGCTTGTGTCTTAGATTTTAAAGGTAATTGGGATGAACACTTACCACTGATAGAATTTGCTTACAACAACAGCTATCATGCTAGCATTCAGATGGCCCCGTTTGAGGCATTGTACGGGAGAAGATGTAGGTCGCCAATCGGGTGGTTTGAGGTAGGTGAAGCGGAATTGCTAGGGCCAGATGTGGTGTACGAAGCTATGGGAAAGGTCAAGGTTATTCAGGAAAGGATGAAAACTGCACAGAGTCGCTAGAAATCCTATGCAGACGTTCGCCGAAGGGATTTGGAGTTTCAAGTCGATGGTTGGGTGTTCTTGAGGGTTTCTCCTATGAAGGGAGTCATGCGATTTGGGAAGAAAGGGAAATTGAGTCCTAGGTATGTCGGGCCATATCGGATCGTTCAAAGGATTGGTCAAGTTGCTTATAGGCTAGAGTTGCCTCCTGAGATGTCATCAGTGCACCCGGTATTCCATGTGTCCATGTTGAAGAAAGTAATTGGAGATCCATCAACCATCATGCCAGCCGAGGCTATTGAGGTTAATGAAGATTTGTCGTATGAAGAAGTTCCAGTCGCCATTCTTGGTAGGCAAGTTCGTAAGCTGAGAAATAAGGAAGTTGCCTCTGTTAAAGTATTGTGGCGAAGCCAACAAGTTGAGGAGGCCACATGGGAGGCAGAGAAAGAGATATAGGAAAAGTACCCCCATTTGTTTGATCAAGCCTAGAAGAAAATAGGTAACCCTTCTACTCCCTAGTAACTGTCATTTTGTCCGAGTTGTTTCTCTCTTAGTATTAGTAAAGTCTCCTTCGTTTTGTAATGAGATAAATGTGTTGTTGTCTTGGGTCACTTGAACCTTTCTTAATAAATGAAAGCCTTATAAAGATTTACGTGTTAAATAAACAACTAATAGTAAGTGTAGGTTGGTAATGGTTTGTTGAGTGTACATGGTGTGTTAAAATGGTTAAATAAGGTAAGAAAGTGTATACCAGTTGTGGGAAGTGTTGTAATTGTGTATTGTTGTTTGGTAATGTGTTTCGGGGGCCCGCTGACAGGTGGATATGTCCATAATATAAAGGAAACTCTGGCGAAATGTTTCTAAAATATAAGAGTTAGTTAAAATTTTGATAGTTTGCATATCATGTCTTTCAAAACCAACTCATTTTCAAAGTCCTCATTCGAGGACGAATGATCTTAAGGGGGGGGGGGGGAGGATGTAAGGCCCCGTAAAAATATTTGTGCATGAAATGTAGTAGCTATAGTATCATGGTCCGAATAATGTGTTAGGAATGCGTAGAATTCTTTGCGGCGAGCTTGCGAGCCGCGGTTCGGACCCTTGGTAGTGATTTAAGTTTCAAAAAAAATGTAGAGAATCAATTTTTCCAGAAAAGTGTCAATTTTGCGGTCAAGAATGCGACCGCAGATCTGCTATGCAGACCGCATTCTTGCCGCAAAGCTTACCAGAAGGTTTCCCAAAATTATGTTGAAAATGCGGTCGATATGCGATCGCATAATGAATCTGCGGTGCACTTTGCTACCGCAGATCAAGAATGCAGACCGCATTTTGGTCGCATTCCTTAACATAACTTGTGTAAATTTTGGGGCAATTCCGCGGTCACTATACGGACCGCATGTTGATTCTGCGATCGCACATGCGACCGCAGAATTGACCCGGCCCAGATTTTTGTAAAATTTTGACCCGACCTCTTCTTTAATATAACACTTTTCTCCTTCATTTTATCATATCATCTTACTAAAATTAGAGAGAGAAGAGAGGGGTTTTAGAGAGAGAAGTTCTTCATCTTCAAAGATCATTCCAACCATTTAGTCCAAAGGATTCTAGGGCCAAGATTCAACTTCCCCAAATCATTTCAAGGTAAAAACCCTAGCTATTTTCTCTAATTTTCAGTTTTAAAATGGGTAAAGGAAGGTTTGCATATAATAGCTTTTGAAAATGGAATTTTATACTCATGCATGATTATTGAACTTGATTTCTAGTAAAAGAAGTGAGTAGAAGTAAGAGTCTTCAAGAACAAGGTTGGCAAGAGTAGGATATCTTGGGTAAGCATAAAGTAGGAAGTTAACGGAAAAAAACTCGGTCCCAGGTATGTATGGCTAATTTTGATTCTTGTGAAATCGCCTATATGTGTGAAGTTTGTTTGGTTCGTGTTAAATTGACAAATTGTGTGAAATTCTTGATGTTGTTGTTGGATATTCAAAGTTGTTGTTGAACTATGAGTGATGTAATATGAGATATGAGCCGAAAGACAAATGAGAGTTTAATTTGGTGAAAGAATTGTGAATAATGGTTATAATCGCATATATGGTACCTTGTGGAAAAGAAACGAAACACTTGAGGTGTGGTAAGTTATTGAACATAACAGTATGAACATTCTCGATTTTGGAACACTGGTAACTTGGTTGTGATATTGGCTTGAGAAGTAATTGAGAACATGAACCAATGTGTAAATTGCTTATTTGAACTTGTTGTAATTGTGTGTAGTGCCTTATCTGTTGTTTGTGATTGTTGTGTTTGAAAATTGTACGGTGGGATTGGGTTGCACGCCGCAACATGAAGAAATAAGGTGTAGGTTGGGGTGATAAGGGTGGCCGAGGTAATAAGGGTGGTCAGGGGTAATAAGGATGGAAAGCGATAGAAATCACTATTGAAAATTGATACAAAAATCAATGATGTGAAATTGTGAAAGGAGACAGCAGGAGAGTTTGCAACCTGTGGGGCACCGATTGCCCCTTTGTTTGACTACTTGTGCTTTACGTGATTGATTGGTTATTGTTAAATTGGTTGATCGTAGAAAGTGCTTTGTGTTGAGAATTATTTGAAATGAGGAAAATGTGGAAACATGGTTGGCTGGCTTAATTAATTGTTGATGTAATTCAATGGCTTGAGTTTACTTGGGACAAAGTTTGTCCATACATACCAGTACAATTCAAGTGTACTAACGTCCCTTTTGCCGGGGACGCTACATTCGTGTTATGATTGTAGGTGGATCTGTAGCAGGCACTTCAGCACATCGGCAGTAGTATCCTTCATCCTCCACTGCCCGTTTGGTGAGCCCCTTTCTTCCTCGGGGCCCTGTGTGGTTCATGCCACTTTTGTTTAGATTTCATTTTGGTTTTGTAAGGTATAGCCGGAGCCTTGTTACCGGCAAGTATTGTATTCCCCTTTTTGTATCCTAGAGGCTCTGTAGACATGTAAGCTGTGGGACTCCAGTCTTATGTATATATATTGTGTTATGTCGGGCGTTGTAAAAATTGCAAACTTGTTAATGAATCACTCGTATAGTTTTATTTGTTTAATGTGAAATCATTCATGGTTAGTAAGATATTTGGTAAATGAAAAACAATCAGCACAGGGGTAACGCGTGGGAATGAAAGGCACCCAGGTCCGCTTGACTGGGGCAACCCGGTCAGGCGCCGGTCATGTTCCCCGATTTGGGGCGTGACATGGGAGCTGTGGAAGAGGAGAAACTCAATGAAACATGGAGAGGTAGTATCTGTTAATAGAGTTATATACCAGGTTTCAAGTACTTTACAATCTCTTGTAAGAGTAAGTAAAACTTGGTTTGAATATACCACAAAGGTGGCAGAGTATGTTGCACATGCTTGAAAACTACACACCTAAGCTGAAATATACTAATGTCATGTGGGAATTTCCAATTGAGGGGTGGATCAAGGTAAATACAGATGGTGATTCAAGAGGAAATCCAGGGAAGAGTTCAATGGGGGTATGTATAAGAGATTCAACTGGAGACATCTTATATGCTATGGGCAGAGAAACTAAAGAAGGATCAAATAATGAGGCAGAGGCAGCAACAATAGTGGAGGCTCTGAGATTATGTAAAGCCATGAAATTTCAGAACATTTGGCTTCAAACTGACTCACTACTCTTAAAGAACATTTTGGATGGAGTGTGGAAGCCACCATGGTAGATTGTTGATGAAGTCAATGAAATAAACAACTTGAATGAGGAGGTCAACCTCAAAGTCACACACATTTTCAGGGAAGAAAATAAGTTAGCAGACCACTTAGCTAGTGCACTAGATTGGGGAGATATAGAAAGCAGTGACTTTGGGGGACTGGATGTACAAAGCAGTAGAATTGTGAATGGGGACAAAATGCAATGCCCAAGTATAAGAGTGAGAGTAGACAGGAGATGATAGAAAAGCAGGAGGAGATTCAGGTCCCTAGTGGGGAAGGCAGGGACACAGGAGATAGAGAGCTACTTGGCAGCTCACCCCATGATCATCATACTCAAATCCAGATGGAGGAGAGTATGGTGAATTTGACTAACATGTTTATTTGTTTTGCAGGTATATTCTATGTACAGATGGTCTATGTGTTAACTGAGATCCAATTGGTGGTATTAGTGCTTAGCACTCAGTCCATTGGAAGGATGTTACACATAATCATCTGTACACTGCAGATGCTAGGGTGCAGCATTATGGGAGACAAGATGGACAAATCCATTATCTCACAGGGGAAGTTCATGCCCCTAGATAGAAGACACTGTCAGTGTTACACACAGGGTGCAAACAGTAATCTCTACTGGATGAAGCACCAGAGGAGATTCATCTCCAAAGAAAGGAAGGAACTACA
The DNA here is from genome assembly GCA_032618575.1 of Nicotiana noctiflora. Taxonomy (NCBI): domain Eukaryota; kingdom Viridiplantae; phylum Streptophyta; class Magnoliopsida; order Solanales; family Solanaceae; genus Nicotiana; species Nicotiana noctiflora. The sequence continues at coordinate 9,352 of JASVEL010007325.1, forward strand.
TGCAGGACTTAAATGGGTGAAGTTTTGTCATTGCTACACACAAGGTGCTGACAGTAATTCCTACTGGATGAAGCATCAGAGGAGATCCATCTCCAAAGAGAGGAAAGAACACTTAGGGAATCATGCATTACTTTATGTATTCTATGCTAAAGAGTACATTCAAGTAAACATCAAGGTATTACATATTAAAGTCACAAATAACATATTGATAGCTAAAGTTCTATCATGGAACTATAGCTGTATGATACATAAAGTGACAAATGGAAGGGAGCAATATTTGATATTAATGTCATCTAGATGGTACTTCTTGAGGGATCCTGAGGTGGTGGTACTAGTACTTTGTACTCAGTCCACCGGGGTGAAATTGGGGGTAACACCTAGATATAATATTAGTAATGCTCAAGAGGTTGAGGACATAAAAGTCCAAAAAACACAAAACACAAGGAAACAGATACATGCAAGCATATATCATGTACCCTACTGTTTAAGGATTCTCCAGGTGGTGGTATTAGTACTTTGTACTCAATCCACCGGAGAAGAATTAGGCATAGGGTGCAGAAATGTTACAAGGGAAGTCAACTTCTATTACAAGGAGGTGGACTTGCAAGAGCCTAGCCAATTGAGCTCAAGAGCTCTTGAGGGTACAGACAGCACATTCCCTCTTTCAAGAGGGAAAGTGCTGGATGAAGTACCAGGCAAATTTCCACTAGGCAAATATGTGTTCATACAGTTTACAGGGAAAGCAGAAAAAACTACTAGGCAGGCACGCAATAAGGAAAAAATAATTAAAACGAAACACAAGGGGTGTACAAGACTTGGATCCAATGAAGAGGAAACAGAAGTGCACAGTCATCCTTCTGGAGCAGCACACACACTCAGGCAGATGGACAAGGCCTTGATCAACGAGGCAAGGACTCACATTAGAGCAGCCACGAGGTACATGGAAAACATCAAGAGGAAAAAGGGGATTAAGCAGCAGATTTTCACATGCAACATAAAAACACAATGAAGAGACTAATACGGAGAGAGAAGTACTTACCAGAAATCACTTTGAACGCCCAATATCATCATATTCAGGTTAGTACATCACCGAATCAGCAGAGTATTGAGGGAGATAGTGATGAATTCATGCAAATCGAGATGATCATGAGTCAAATACGAGGAAAAAGGGGAGATGAAGGAAATAAAACTAAGGAGAAGAAAAATAGAAAAATGAAATGGAGAAGAAAGCTGGCACAACTAGAAGAAAAGAGAGATAAAAAGAAATTTACCTATGCAAAGAGGTGGGAGGTCACAGTCGAGCTGGAGGAGGTCCGATGGTGGCAGATCGGAGGATAGCAGAGAGGAGACAAGAAAGAAGCAATCAAAAAAGAAAATATCAGTATAAGAGGAAGAGGAACTGATTTCAAACCTAATAAAAGAAGAAGAAATGGATTACCTGGAGCTGATGAAAAGAAGATCTTGGTCGTCACAAGCTTGGATGCAAAAGAAAACAATCATCGGAAGAGAGGAGATGAAGAGGGGTCTTTGAGAGAGAAAGTCTCTGGAGGAGAGAGAAGCAAGAGTAATGGAAATGATATTTCCTATACTAAGCTATCATCTGAAATGAGGCGTATGAGGGAAGCCAACGGTCGGATAAGGAAGGGGTATGTATGGGGATTAGGAAAGGGCATTCGTTGGTTGACAGCTGGGCCTGGGTATCTAAAAATTAGGTGGGGTTATTTAATGACGGAGAATTCGAGAATATGGCTATATTGGAGATATAAGTGGCTAGCCTATACAAATAGAAAGGGGAGAAGTGGCTACACGGGCAAATCGATTTATAACTATAAGGTGGCTATTAAGTGGCTAGGGGGTAAATTAGAGATAAATAGGAGTGGTTATTTGTGTAACAGCAATTTGAAATGGACTGTGGGGCAGAACTGGGTCATTAAGGCGATAAATGGGCTAAGATTAGTGGTGGCCCAGTATATTGGGTCTGACATAATAAAAGGGGTTGTTTGGGCGATAATTACTGCTGATGGCCACAAATACTACTGGCCATGTGTTGGACGGTCATTTTGGGCTCTTTTGGCCCAATGGCACTTGGAGAGCACTCATGTTCATTTTGATCAGGTACGAACGAGCCACAGTGCACACAAGTTCGGAAGTGGGCTGCTGGATCATATTTTATCATTTTCATAGGGCTAGTTTTTATTATTACAAGCTTTAGTAGTTATTATGTGAGAGCATTATTAAGCTTTTTGCTTAATTTGTTCATAGGTGTTATGTACTACGCATATCTTATTCTCATCACGTTAGATCTCGAGACAATAATGTTGTATTTGTTTTTGCTTTATTTAATATATAAAAACTAGCCCTAGGCACTCCCTAGTGGACTGATAAAAAGAAGAAAAAACCAAAAAAAGGGATTGCTAAAAAAAAACCCCAAACCACAAACCCCCTTAAGCCGGCGTTTTCTCTACCTTCTCTCTACTTTCTCTCTCTAGCTTCGTCCCCTTCGTTTAGGGCAGCCATGGCTACTGCACCCTCTCCCCAGCCTTGGGCTGTGGGAGAGGTTATTCAAAACACACAAGAAATGTTAGTAAAAAATATCCAAAACAATAGTTATGCAGACCAGGTACGTACAAATAAATTTGCTGCCCAGCTTCATGCAAAACAAGTTGTTGAACCAATGGAACTAGCGCCTGTTACTTTGGTGCATGGAGAACCAATGGTTGAATTCACTGTTGAAGAAGCCAAGGCCTTCACAATTAAAGAAGGATTATATCAAGCCATAATCTTGAAGTTTTCATATGGCAAACCTGATATTCATCAGCTGCGACAGGTATTTCCAAAACAATTTGATGTTAAAGGATGTTGTAATATTGGACAGCTTGAGTATCGACATGTTCTTGTTAGATTTGATCGCTTTGACGATTTTATTCAAGCTGTGACAAGATCCACAGGATATCTCAAGTCAAAGGGTGATGAGTTCTTCTTTAGAACTTTCCCATGGACGATAGGATTTAATCCTCGAGAAGAAATGTCAAGAGCAGTAGTTTGGATTTCCATGCCAGATCTTCCTGCTAATTTCTTTGCAAAAAAATCCTTAATGTCAATCGCCTCAGCAGTGGGAAAACCATTAGCAGTGGAAAAAGCAACACAAGACAGAACACGTCCAAGTACTGTTAGGGTGAAGGTTTTACTAGACCTCTTAGCCAATCATCCTAAAAGAGTTAAGATTCAAATTGCGGATAGAAATTATGGGAAAGTTGTTGAACACTATCAGGTTATTAGGTATGATAATCTTCCCAAATATTGCACATACTATAAACATCAAGGTCATGATGAACGATCATGTCGTTGGAAGATCGCGGAAAACAAAGATGTAGTTTATTTAGATGAAAGTGAAGGTCTGGATAGGTTTGATAACTTGGAAGGGGATGCTAGGGATTTTCTTAATTCTTAGAGGGCTGTACAGTTGACTGTTGCAGCAGATAATAAAAAAAAAATGCAGATGAGCATGTATTGCATGCTGGAGGAAAACAAACTGTTAGGGAGATCAATGATAATCAGGTAAATCGAGTAAGTGTTGTTCTTGATAGTAACACAAGGGATGTTGTCGATAAAGGTACACATTCTCCTGTGCGAGATGTTCCTGTCAAATTAGACTTAGCAAGAATTTTCAAAGGTGTGAATCCTTTAGAAGAGACCTATGACAAGTTGGCTACTGCTGCCAAAATTCTGTCAACTAATACAAACTCAAAACATGCTGCTGATCGTGTAGAGGTTGGTGTACAAAAGGACTTGGCACATGCTGAGGAAAGTGCACCAGTTGTTATGTCTGTCGATCTTAGTTCTAGTGAGGTGATGCATAAGGGCCAAAAAACTAAAGAGAATTTTGGTTTGGAGGCTGCAATTTCTACAGATCCAAAGGAAACTGTAGTTGGGCAACAGGTGTCACAAAAGTTAAATACAACAGTGCACAATTTGATGTCTCCTAATAATGCATCTGTTGCATCTCCGGTAAAGTTATTGATACTAGAAAACATTGGAGAGAAGCTACATATGGCTCCACACGTAAAGGAAGCAAACAAATATCAAGGTGAGAAAGGAACAATGAATAGGAAAGCTAGAGAACAACAAACAACTGCAGATGGCCAACAAAATACTACAGACCAAGTCTCTGCTAAAACAGGTATGGTCCAGACTTCAGGCAATGAAAAATCAGGGAATAAGAGCATAGTGATCGACAACATTGCTGGGAAAATAATCCATGATGGTAAGGGAGAGGATCTGAATAAAAAAGGAGGAGAAAGGAACGTTGTTTCAGGTAGAAAATCCACTACAAAACATGGGGCATCACAGAAGTTACAGAACATAAGTTCTCGACATGTTATTAGCTTAAATTCTTTTGGAGTCATTGCCACTACTAGAAAATCTGATGATGATGTAATAGAGGTACACGATAGTGAGGTTAATGGGCAGCTAACAGATAATGAGGCAGTGACAAAAAATCATACGCAAACTGGTCAGCATTCTACTGGTGCACAAACAGATTTCATGACTGTAAATTCGGGGCAAACTGTTAGTGCTGTAGCTAATATTGAGGAGGTCTGTAGTAAAATTGCACCTACTAATGGATCTTCAGTAACATTGTTACACAAGCATACAAATCATATGTTCATACGCTGCATGTTTCGACTCCTCAAGTGGAGAAAATCATCAAAGATACACAGGTTTCCATGATGTTTCCTTCCCAAAGGTGGAACCGTTTTATGAGCATAGTGGTGGTTATGGGCAGCAACTAATTAATCTCAACAGGCAACAATCAACAACCAACCACAGATATGATCTCTAAACGTAAATCTTGGGCAGATATGGCAGAAGAGCTTGATAACGAAGAAGAAGGCATTCAAGAAGCAGGTTCGTCAACTCAAGTAGCTATGAATGCACAGGTATTTCCAGAAATCACAGACCACGAACGTTCTCTATTGGATGCTCTGGGCAGTCCAAATAAAATAGGACTGTTATCAGGTTCAAAAACAACTACAATGAAGCAAAAATCAGTGGCAAAGAGGCAAGAACCATGTAGTGCAAGAAAATTGAAAAGGCATGAACCATTGTGGATGTTTTTACAAGATGAAATTGATCAAAAATTGAGACACACTTACATATTGCCAGCTCCCACGAAACAAAAGAAGACAAATTGATTGAATTTTGTCCGGAGGAGGCGACTACAACTGGCGATTTATCTCCAAAGCTTGGTGAAAAAAGGGAGACTAAAGAAATAACAATCAGGCAACTTCCAATGAGAGCTGCAAAGCAAAAAGGGGATGCCCCCTCCACATCTACGAGGTCCAATAGATCGGAGAAGAAATGAAGAATTTTGAAGATTATTTGAAGAGAATTAAATAGGATGTTAAGGAATTACAAATTGAAGAACTCACAAGTTTGATAAATGAGGGGCACGATACTAATTTTTACATTGTTTTAATTTATCATTTTAGAAGCATCATCACTTGTAATAGCGTCATAGACTATATTGTAAACTCTATGGCGATCATACAATATTTAGTACTTTCAAGTTCTTATTATTTACATGCCTGCTAGTAGTAGAGGCTTTTTCTTTGTCTCAATAGGATTAGTAAGGTAAGGTCCATGCCCCCCTTACATGCATTTTTCCGTTTATTATTAATAAAACCAGCCCTAGGCTCTTTCCTAGTGGATTGCTTAAAAAAAACCCAAAAAAAAACCTAAACCCTATGCCTAAAACCCACGCTTTCAAGCTTAGAGAGAGAAGCTTTGGGCGTTTTTCACTTTCTAGAGAGAGAAACTGCCATTTTCTCGCTGCCATGCCCTCCATGGCCGGCGGCCAGTCACCTCCTGTGGCTGGGCAGCCCCCCCAACCTCCCCCTAACACTTCCCAAACCCAACCGTCCCCAGTTAATGATTCAAAGACCATGAACTATGCCAAAGCAGTCAAACCGCCGGCAACTACTGTGCAAAATATGGTTGGTTCAGTCGAACCTATAATTGCTAGGTGAGCAAAAATGTTTCAAGGCCAACCAACTGTTTGTTTTACGGAGTCTGAAGTTAAACGCATGAATATAATTGAAGGCTTACAACATGCTGTTGTTTGTAAGTTCTCCTATGGTTGGCCCGACATTGGTGAGATTAGATGCATTGTGCCTTTACAATGTGGCATAAAGGGTGAATGCAACATTTGTGTTCTACGTGATAGACATATTTTAATTCGTTTCACTTTGTGGCAAGACTTTGTTGATTTTTCCTCAAAAGGAGCTTACATTGTGAGAGATAAACATGGTGATGAATACCAATTAAGAACGTTGATTTATGATGAAAAGTTCAAAATTGGTGAAGAAACTCCTAACACTACTAGAAATTGGAGCTATGGCGACGCTTTTTAATGCTACGATTTTGTAACTGTTGCTATAGGTGGTCTATTGTTGCGGTTTTAACCGTCACTAATAATTGTTGGAACTACTATAATACTTAGTAACTGAACCGTTGCCATAGTCTAAAAATTGTTCCTATAGAGGTATATATGGCAACACTTTATATAACCATAACAATAAATCAATCTACAGTAACGGTTATCTCTATTGTTACGATTATTAATTCCCTCTTTTTCTTTCACCCAAATTTTTGGTACCCGCTAAAATGGAAGGGCCCACCATCTAATTTCCTTTTTTTAGTTTTATACCTAATAAAATATAAAATACACTAAACCCCTAAAAATACCTAATAAGGCCTCATTTGTTTTTTTTAAGATTAAGACGTCTGAATCTGAATACACATCTAAATATCAAGATGTGTATTAAGATTAAGACATCTGAATCTGAATACACATCTAAATATATTAAGAAGTGTATTAAGATCTAAATAGAAGTAATTAAGACTGTTTGATTTTTAACATCTGAATGTATTAAATTTATCTTTATTTGAAAATTAATAAACATAAAATTCAAATGAAATATTAACTAATCTAATATTCTATCAATAAAATATGTAATTTTTTAAAATATGATAGTTGTGGTGGTGATGGCTAATGGGCGATGCCGACTAAAGGTGGTGGTTGATGGTAGTTTTGGTTGATGTTGGTGGTTCATGCTAGTAGCTAATAATGATTGATAGTGGTGGTGATTATGATTGAGGATGGTGGTAGTGGGTGGTGATAGTTAAGAACGGTGGGTGGTGGTAGTAGTTGTGACAGAGATAGGTGGTGGGTGAGTGGTGGTATGTTATAATAGTGGGCAGTGCCGACTGAGGTTGTTGATGGTGATGGGGTGGTCAGTTGTGGTAGTTGAGATAGATGAATGTTAACTGTGGGTGAGAATGGTATATGATGTTCGGAGTGGTGGGGATAGTGGGTGGTAGGTGTTAATTGTTGGTGAGAATGGTATATGGTGGTCGGAGTGATGGGGATAGTGGGTGGTGATGGTCGATAATGATGGCGGTTGTGATTGAGGATGATAATGGCGTGGTGGTGGTAGTTGGTAATGGTAGGTGGTGACGTCAGTTAATAATGAATATGTGATACTATCTTAATGAAATTAAGTCTATGTCATACATCTTAATCATACAGACCTATTTAAACCCATTAAGTGACTCTGAAGTTAAAAAAACAAACACACTTAATGATTAAGATCTGAATAATTAAGATTCAAATTTTAAAAACAAATGCACTTAATATCTAAGATCTAAATGATTAAGATTCAGACCTCCATTAAGTGCAAACAAATAAGGCCTAAATCTAAGGCGGGTCTCCTCCAAAATTGCTCCTCCAAAAATCCGCGAAAAAGACCTCCAGTTACTCCTAAAATCACATTCAAATCAGATCAAAATCCGCAAAAATCAGTCAAAGAAGACCTCAAAATTCCAAAATATAGCGAATTAGAAAGTTGTTTGTGGGATTCAAGAGCTTTATTTGCGATTGGGATCGAGATCTACATCACTGCCTAATTCCGTTATTGATTTAGATAGACCAAGCTTAGCTTTTAGGGATTCTATTCTTCTGCAGATCATTAACAATTGTGTTCCTTCTGCAGTAATTCTTTTTCCTTCAAAGAGAACTTATCAGCAAATCGAGTCGAGGCCGCGCTAGGCTGCTGCTCTTCGTAATCTCCTTCTCGGGCGAACTCGGCTGAGAAATTGAGTGGTAATCACCTTTCTTCTCTATCTGTATTTACCAATTGTATGAGTCTATTTCTCAGTTTGGACTGCATGTTCTTGTTTTTGGCTGAATATAGTGTGTTTTTGAGTTTGAACATGTGCTCCGCTGATATGTTGCTCCGTTTCTGTATACTTTCTGTCGACTATTAATTCTCTAAAAGTTGCAGTAATTATGTAGTTTTATCTAAAGAATTGATTTAACTCTTGCTTTTCTTTCTAATATTGTTTGAGTTGAAGTTTATTTTCGTAGTTTACATGTTTTGACAATCAGTAAGTTCTTCACCAGTAGTTTAAATTAAGTCGTGGAGTTTGGTGAATGCAACTTTCTTCGTTTTGGTTCGAAGAGAGTATCATGTTCTCTACAGGGAAAGGTAATTGAAATTTGTACCTCCAGCATTTTGAGCACAGAGAATCAAATGGCAGAGATGGGACCCATGACAAGCACAGAAAATAATTGTTGTGGAATGAGTTAACTAGTATTTGTGCTTTCTAAATAAACACTTAAGAAGCACATTCCAGTAGATACTGTTAGCCCCTTGTTTGCATAAAGTCACAGGACAATGCCTGCTGTTTTTCATTTTGTTCTTTTTTGTTGTGTGTTTTGTTAGGTTTGTGCCACCTAAGTTTCCTATGAAGTTGATATTGTTGTGTTTTTTCATTAGGTTTTGTGCCACCTTAGTTTCTATGAAGTTGATATTTTTGCCAATTCAATTGAATGGTAATATTATTGCTGCTTGCTTCAGATTGCAATTATTTGACTTGGTGGAGCACAAAGTGCAAGGAGATGGCAACTGTCAGGTTACTGTTTTACTTGGTTGATTTGTCTTGCAGTAATGATATCAAACTGTCTATAGACGCTCATGAATTGATTTCTGGTGGAAGAAAAAAATTGTTTTCCCTTTCCTTAAACTACTTCTAGCATAATTTTTAACCATAAACAAAAGAAGGATCCACAATTCTTTAAGTTTGTCTCTTGAAAAATCTCAATATAAAAAGGTGCTAGGTGGTACGGAGGTCTTGCTCTCTGGTTCAAAGAAGAAAGGGAATAAAAACAACAAACATAATGTTTGATGACGGTTTATCAGAATTCCTTACTTTTGGAATTAACTCTTTGGTTCTGATAGGAAGTTATTGTTGGTGTTTGTGATGGTGAAATGGTGACTGAAGTGGTTCATAACTGGATTTTGAGAAAAATTGGAATATGAAACTCAAGTGAGGTAGTGTTTGGCTGATTGCCATCACAACTTTATTAAAAAATATTTGTGGATTTTCAGTAGTTTGAAAAAGGACAATTCAAACTTTTTCTTAACTCTTTAGTTTTATGGGGTATGGGAACTTAAGCCCGTTTTTCCTAAAGTGGATTAGGCTTCGCCTCCGATTCTAAGTTTGTTGAGATTAGGTTCCATCCTATTTCTTTCTAATGCACATCTTTTCACATGGCCTCTTTTGTTCCAGTTCCGTGCTTTATCAGATCAATTCTATCGTACACCAGAGCACCACAAATTTGTCAGACAGCAAGTAGTCAGCCAGGTGCTTGTCTAAGTGAATAAGATAATCTTCTTTATGATATTTCAATTTCATTTTTGAACTATTTCACATACATTTTAGCCGAGTTTGTTTTTTAAAATCATTTTGTCTTGTCAGCTTAAACATCATCCGGAGATGTATGAGGGATATGTCCCAATGGAATATGGAGAGTACTTGAAGAGGATGTCCAAGTAATTCTCAGACCTTTGTTTCTCCATTTTGAAATTCTGCATTACCTTTTCTCCTTTAAATCTGCATCTGCTTATGTATTTGTTGAACCAGGAGTGGGGAATGGGGTGATCATGTTACGTTGCAGGCTGCTGCTGAATCAGTATTGATTATTGCCCTTATTTGCCTCCTTGATTTTTTCTCTCCATTTGATTACTTTGGTTTACTTTTTAACCTCGGAATATAAGAACCTTAAGCTATTATTGGCCAGACCATAATTTGGATGTCCTGGTATAGTGCCTCCATTGGGTATTTTACCAGCTTTTGTTAATTCATATGCATCTATTTTGCTAAGTATTTCTTTCTTTCGCTCTCCTTTTTGAGTGGTTGTGATGCATTTTTTATTGTATATGCGTAGCTCCTCTTATGAAGACTTTATTTGTGAGATGTTAGACTAGGATGCTTTGGTTTGTGAATGAACCTACTTGTGTTGCACATTGATTTTGCCTTTTTGTCCTGTGGGCAGTATGGTGTGAAAATTCTTGTTATAACGTCATTCAATGATACATGTTACATCGAGATTCTTCCGAAGAATCAGAAGTCAAACTAAGGGTGTATTCTGGGCCGGTCCCGGGCCTAAACGGGCCTTGCGGTCCCGGTCCTGGCGGTCCCGGTCCTAAACGGTCCCGGGCCTGGCGGTCCCGGTCTTCGTGGGCTTGGTGGGTAAGACCGGCCCGTGACGGGCCTAAGCCCACATGGTCCCGGGCCTGGCGGGCTTCGTGGGCTTTTAATAAAAAAAAATTATTTAATAAGTATATATATGTTAACTATATATATGTTAAGTTTGGAAACAGCCTCTCTAAGTATATATATATATTAAGTTTATATAAGTTAAGTATATAAGTTAAGTTTATCTATGTTAACTATATATATATATTAAGTTTATATAAGTTAAGTATATAAGTTAAGTTATTTATATATATATATATATATATATATATATATATATATATATATATATATGTATTAAGTACTTATATTAAGTATATATATAAGTTAAGTTATATATATAAGTTAAGTTATATATATATATATATATATATATATATATATATGGTAAGTATTATATAAACTTAATATATATATATACTTAACATATATAAACTTAACTTATATATATGTATTAAGTTTATATGTTATGTATATATATAATATATATTATGTATATATATTATATGTATATGTATGAAATAGATATATATATATTGTATTAAGAGATAAATCAAAAACTTGTGTAATAATTTTTATTACTAAAAATGACATATCTTTATTAATCTTCTCTCCCCCAATGGAATGAGCACAACAAGGTACTAATACCACCATTAAAAGAAAAAAAAACTAAATAAGATGTGCCAAAGTACAATTTACAACACAATCTACATATCTCTAACAAATCTCATAAATCCTTCAAGATTTGGAGGAGGTTCCGTTGGCGGTGGTGGAAAAGAAGCTTGTTCATCACCACTTCCCGGCGAAGCAACATCCTCAGCAAGCTCTGCAATCATTTCTTCGTAAGCGTCATCCACATCCGGTTGTGATTCTGCAAGTCCAAAGTTTCTTCTTTCCGAGCGGATCCAATCTCTAAATAGCACTGACTTCTCCAAGCTCTCCCTCATAGATGCTCTATGATCTCCTATTTGAAGTCTTGCTTGACTGAAGGCGCTCTCTGATGCAATTGTTGAAGCTTGAATAGATAATATATCGCGAGCCATCCTTGCAAGAACAGAAAAATGTTTTTCCCGTAACTTCCACCATTCCAAAAGCTCAAAACTCCCGTCTGGATTCTCCTTCTCTAGTCCCTGCGACAAATAAACTTGAAGCTCATTTAGATGGGAAGATTCGTCAAAATTATCTCCTTGAGAACCCCTAAACTCCGTCCAAGATTTAAGTGCCTTCAAGCCCGCGGCTCTTTTGGACGACTGTGAAGTAGACGAAGTAGGGGTTGGAAAAATTGGCCTAGAATTTTGTAAGGCTTGTTGGTATGCATTATAAATTATTTGAGTATTAATTTTAATTGATGCTTTTGCATCTGCAAGAGTAGCACGTTCTTCTACTGTAAGATCTAAAGCGTTATAAATATTTGTATACCAAAAATGAGGACCTCCTAATTTCATTGTAGGGTTTAAAATTGCTGATACACCATAAATAGGAGGGATAGGGAAAAAATATTTTTTAATTTTTCTTTCATTGCATTTATAGCAAGTTCATAAATAGGCACACCCTCGTTATAATCCACAAATAATCCACATAATGCTGCAATATAAACTAGACAATTAGAAATAGTTGGATAATATTGTCCGGAAAATACATTTGTAGCAGTGTGAAAATGTTCTAAAAATCTATAAGAGTTTTAACATTAGTCCAATCTTGGGTTGTAAGCATTTCATCATCATCCACACCCCCAACCCGAGCATTTAATCTGTTATATTTAGCTTTTTCAGTAGGGTGTGTTTTTATGTGTCTAGTCAAAGTACCCGTGCCACTACGCGTATATTCATGAACCAACAATTTATTATAATTTTTACATTGAGCCTTATTTTGATCTCTTAGTTGAGTAAAAAATTGCCAAACTAATGAGGTTTCTTGGCGTTTAGAAGGTTGTCTATTAAAAGTCGGTGTTTGTACGGGTGGGTGTTGTGGTTCAGTTGGGTTATTAGCCGGACTAGTAGGTGTGTCATCTAAATCCTCTTGGGTTTCATCTACATCATGTTGAGTTTCATCAAAATCCTCTTGGGTTTCATCAAAATCCAATTGCCTACGATGTTGTAAATTAGGATAAAGAGCAGTCATAATTTCATTATCTATTTGATCTTCTCGTGAAATATTATGACAAAATTCAGTATCGCTAAATTGAAAACAGGGATTATCATTATCAAGAATAATTGGACCACTAGGACGGGTAGGTCGGGGAACCGGGGGGGAAGGTTAGTTGGTTGACGACTACTTTCACCCATTTTAGCTTTTCCCTTAGCACTAAATATTTTTTTCAATGAAAATGCCATTTTATTTATATTTATGCAAACAAAATAACACAAAATATATTCTTAAAAATTAAGAGTTGGAACGACTTTACCGAATTGACGAACAACTTCTTCAAAATTGAAAATTGCAAATTGTTGAAGACTTCAAGACTTGAATACTTCAATTCACCAACTTCACAAAATTTCACAAAATTGGAATAATATTATAAGCAATTGAGAGAGATTGAGAGAGATTAAGATAGATTGATGAATTGGTGAGTAAAAATGAAATAATGGGGGTATTTATAGTTGAGAATTGGGAAAAAGTGTAATTATATAAAGTTTGGGGTTATATTAAAGTTTGGGGACCATTTGGCTAAATTTTGATAGCAAAAAACGGCTATTTTTGACCTCCAACGGCTAGTTTTTAAATCTGGCCGTTGGGCCATTTTTAAAAAAAAAAAAAAAATTTTTTTTTTTTTAAATATTACCGTTGGGACCGGTTGGGGCCCGCCAGGCCCGCGAAGACCGGCCCAGGACCGCTACCCGGTCCCGGTCTTCGCGGTCTCGGTCTCGCGGTCCTACGCGTAAGGACCGGCCCGTCACGGGCTTTAGGACCGGCTTGAAGACCGGCTCGGCAGGACCGGCCCACCAGGACCGTTGGGACCGCCAGGCCCGCGGTCCCGGTCCGGGACCGGCCCACATTACACCCTTAAGTCAAACAGAGGTAAGCTAGTTCTCAAACTCTGAATTGCTTTTACCTTTTTGTAATATCCTCTACTTTACAAAATGTGATTGAACAATTTTTTATTACAAAAATATTTGGAAGTGAGAGTGACATAGTTCAACAACAACTACCCAGTATAGTCCCATAAGGTGGGGTCTGGGGAGGGTAATATGTAGACAGGCCTTACCCCTACCCAAAAGGGTAGAGAGGCTGTTTCCAATCGACCCTCGGCTTAGAGACGGAAAGGGGAAGCAACAAAAAAACAAAAACAAAAGAGCATTAGTAATTCCGGCATGAATCGCATAAATAGTTATCTAAACATAAGAATTATACATAAATTGACATGCAATAATATCAAACAGTAGCTACCATAAATAACTACCATAAGGGGGAAACAATCCAATGCACGAATCATCTATGAGTCGCCCTGACAAGCCTCACCCAACCCCGGGAAAGGAGTACAAAAAAAATTCTAGGAGCCCCTATCCTATAATCCTGATACTAGACCTCCGGACTCTACTATCAAGGGCCATGTCCTCGGAAATATGCATCCTAGCCATGTCATGCCTAATCACCTCTCCCCAATACCTCTTAGGCCTCCCTCTGCCTCTCCTCATGCCGACCACCGCCAGTCGCTCACAACTTCTCACCGGGACATCGGGACTTCTCCTCCGCACATGCCCGAACCACCTGAGCCTCGCTTCACGCATCTTCTCATCCACCGGGGCCACCCCTTCCTTCTCTCGAATAACTTCATTCTTAATCTTATCTAACCTGGTGAGTCCACACATCTACCTGAGCATCCTCATTTCCGCAACCTTCATTCTCTGAACATGAGAGTTCTTCACCGGCCATCACTCCGCCCTATGCAACATGGCAGGCCTAACCACAGCTCTATAAAATTTTTCCTTGAGTTTCATTGGCACTTTCTTGTCACACAGGACTCCTGATGCAAGCCTCCACTTCGACCATCCCGCTCATATACGATGAGTGACATCCCCGTCAATCTCTCCGTCCCCTTGAATCACCGACCCAAGATATCTGAAACTGTCCCTCTTAGCGATGACCTGAGCTCCAATCTTTACGTCCCTGCCTACTTCGCTCGGCTCGGCGCTAAACTTGCATTCCAGGTATTCAGTCTTAGATCTGCTTATTTTGAAACCCTTAGACTCGAAAGTGACATAGTTCCTATTTCTCAATTTCCATGTATCTCAAATAAAAAGTCACGAGTCACCTAATGCTGTACATATTTCCAGTTTGCAGTTAAAGTTGCTTTCCTCAGCTGTAATTCCACTAACTGAGAAACCATTATAAAGTTCTTATATCCTTCTATTGATACTTTCTGCAGTGCAGTTTTAGACTTTTAGCCAAAACCCCGACATTTTTTAGGACCAAATTCAACAATTCAAAAAGGGGAGATAGTATGATAATTCTTAACACCAAATTAGTACTCCCCCATTGGCGTTTCAGACGACACAACACATGTATATGAAAGAGATAATTTGATTATGCATATTGTAGTAACAGTAGTGAATCAAATTATAGAAGTAGCTAGCACCAGAGCAACCTGATTTACTGGATGAATTTGATTCTTCAAAATTTGTGCCAGCTATGGAAAAGTTAGTACGATCTTTGTATCAAACATTTTCAGAAGTCCAAAATCAGAAAACGACTCTGATAAAGTAGGACCACTGGAGTTAAAGAGACAACACAAGTTTTTTACATGAGTCATGTGAAGAATGCAAAGAATACTTTTGATCTTTGGACTGTAAAGTTAGTACCTCGGCCTGCCTTGACAAAAAATTTGTGCAAGGGGAAGGAGAGATGAATGGATGACTATGAACCATTAAGGACAATCTTAAGCATATCCGATCTTGCGTTTCATGAAAAGGAGATTTTGAAGAGTCACCCGTTTTATCTCTTTTGAAATCTAACTTCCATCTCATAACATGGATGCTTTGACATTCACATTCTCCTTTTGAGAGACCTGAATTTGTCTGTTTTAACATATTGAATGATTATGAGACGGTTGTAAGTTTAATGAATGGGGGCAACTTTATATTGGTTATGTATGCATGTCATTTATTCTATGCCATTGTATCATACCGATACTATGAAGCCAAGTGTGGGCAAGCAAATCTTAAAATATACATGTGTTTATAACTGTGGCAGACTTGAACTACGTAATCTTTCTATCCTTATGATACATGATCTTAGGTGCTTGGTTCTTTAAAAAAGTATGATAATTTCCCTGCCTCGATATATGTTAGAAGCTGATTTCTTTTAAATCTGCTTAACATGTTACTCATAGTTAATCATCCATTTAGCGTTGAAATATTGTTATGATAATTTTGAAAGATTGTCTTGTAGTCTCAAAATACTGATTCTTTTTCCTATTCAGGGTTCACTTGTCCGTTCGTTCCACTTCCAGTTTAAGAAGGAAAGGCATCTTGTCTGCAAAGGGTGGATCCGACTATTTTCCGGTGAGAATTTGTGAGGCAACAACCTGATTTGCAGTTTCTGTATAGTGAATTCCATCCCAATTGATATGTTCACTACTGTCATGGCATGCTTTGGCTGTGACATTATTTCTATCCAACACCTTTGTCTGGCCACAGGCAACACTGCTGTCATAGTTAAGTGGAGGTACTGCTGGAAATAATCGTAGAGCTTGCCAACGAGAAAATGAGCTTGATAATGGTACTGCTGAAAAACGAGAAAACGAGCTTGATAATGGTATTACCCTATGAGAGCTGTAGAAAAATAGCAGCCTCATCATAAGCAATAGCAGCTTCAACAGCTGTAGAAAAAGTACCAAGCCAAAGTCTCTTTCCATTACGTTCTAAGAAGTGAAATGCTTGGGTTATAGTGAGTTTTGTTCTTGGAATTTTTATTATGTCGAGTGTGATGATACTTTGCTAAATGATCCTAGTTTTGATACGGAGGCACAATTGTTAATCCAGCTTGTTAATTTCCAAAAAAATCACGATAGAACTCTTGGTAATGATATTTTCAATGATGATGGGGTGATTTAATTGTTTTTCTTTCAAGCTATGGCTTAGTTTATCCTCTTGAAGAGTAATGACTTTATTTATCCTCTTTTGTAGGTGGAGTAAATCAATAAATCTAAGAAGATGATGAAAGTGAAGAACTAGACCGTACTTGAGATGAAATTTAAATTGCTATAGATGAATGTTCTATAGGAATATTTTGTTATAAACTTGTTAAAACTAATTACTCTCTTGAAATGTATTAAACTTGTGCATTCAGGGTAGAACATTTGCTTTATGGATACTATTTGCTTGATGGATAATTTATATTATTAAAGTTTCATTTTATGATTTATTTAAATTTTAGTTTTATTATATTTTATTTTATATATATAAATATTTATTTATAATTAGGGGTTATATTATTTTTTTCAACTAAACTGTTGTAATAGCTTACCAGAACCGTTGCAATAGGACACAAACCGTTGCGATAGGTCATACAAACCGTTCCATTACAACATATAAATTGTTCGCGCAAAAAAATAAAATCGTTGCAATAGGGGAAAAGGAACTGTTGTTATATCCATAAATAACCGTAACAATAACTTACAAAAGTGTTACATTAAATAATATGGTAACGGTTAAGAACCGTTCTATATACACTATAATAACGGTTTTAAACCGTTCCAATTGGAAAATATAACCGTTCAAACAGAGAAAGGGAAAATCGTTGCGATAGATGTATCTATAACCACGGAGAGTGCAAACCGTTACAAGAACCATTCCCATAGACCTATAGCCACGCAAGCTGATGGAACGGTCTGTAAACCGTTCCCGTATCTATATGGCAACGGTTAAACAGTCTATGGGAACGGTTTCCCAACCGTTACCGTAGGCCAATTTTTCAGTAGTGTAAGGTTATGGCCGCGATATCGTTCCCTAATCTTTTGCCTACATATTTTGTTAAAGAATGTCTTTTTTCTTTAGCATCAGCAGTAGGTATACCAAAGCACCTAGACTTAGCAACAATTAACAAAACACGACTAAGCTGTGCTCGTGTGAATGTGTTAGTTGATTTATTTGATGAACTTCCTAATAAGGTTCGAATGGACATTGTAGATGAAAATGCGGGTGAGATAGAACGGAGTGGGTAGCAATTAAATATGATTACATTCCAAAATACTGTAAAGAATGTAAACTACAAGGACATGACATGAATAAGTGTTGCCAGTTACATCCTGAATTGCTATCAAACAGGAGAGTTGGCCAAAGAGGAAAAAAGAATGATGAAGAAGACAAGAATCAGCATACAAAGGGAGATGGACCACTGATGATCCTATCCAGTGGCAAAGTAGTTGGCAATCAAAATACGAAATGGAAAGAAATTAAAGACAATAGAATAAAGACAAAGGAGAATAATACTACAACAATGGAGAAGACAGGCAAAGAGATTATACTTGCTCAACATAAGACACAGCAATTACATATTTCAAACACATTTGCAGCATTGGGAGAACAAGTAGAAGAACAGGATGACATACAAGGTCAGGCATTAGCAATTGTAGAAGATGTTCCACAAGTGAAGAAGGACAATTTACCACCTCTTCCAAGGAAGGAAGCTGTCTCGTTTAGTAGGCTAGTTTCCATTTTCGATTGAGAAAGCGGCGGGCCCAGTGAGCTCTCCAATAGTGCACCGAAACGGGGCCGGAGAGGCAAGCAACTCCTCTTTCCGAAGAAGAGTGCCTGCCCGAGCTATCTTAAAGTAAAGCTCTCCAGGTTAGCTATAGGTAAAGTTCTCCCAGAGCCGGAGACACAGGTCGAAATCCATCCCTCTTTTTAAAACTGATTAATTAACGACCCACCAAGCAAGGGCACGTAGCGCAGCATAACTAAGAGAGCCATTCCATTTAGGGCGAGACAAAATGGGCGGGCACGGGCGGTCTGGTGTCCGAGCGGCTCTGCTACCGATGGATCAAGATATGCTGCCTGCCTATCATGCCAAAGGCGCTGGGCATGAGTTAAGCATATAGTTTATTGCTCTTTCTTTCGATTGAGCGTCGGTACTTTCGGCTAGAGAGCGGGGCTATTCTTCTTCCGGGGAGACAAAGTCGTCCCTTCTACTGACCGATAAAAGGAAGATTCTTTATAGAAGATTCTATTTATTCCCACCTCAAGCTCGGTCATTGGCTGTCCAGCAACCATTTCAACTGGATACCATCAAAAGGGCAAGAGAGGAGGAGCCGATGAAATTCTTTCGGAGTTCATCCCTGAATAAAGAATCTACTGCAAGGAAGGAAAATAAAGGTAAGAATCAGTCACCAGCAACAGGAGATAGCATAGTCAATATGATGCAAGATGAATCTACACAACAGAAAAATCAAGAAGGAAAGAACTCAATAGGTGTTCAGTCAACCAATGGAGGAGTGCAGAACAAGAATATTGAATCAACTGATCAATGGGTTCATAGAGCATTTATGGGTAATACAGGTGATTTAAAAGTGGGAATAAACACATCACACAAAGAAGTTCCTTCACAGGATACAATAGTTGACCTAGCACTTGGCAACCAACCTGAAGTACAAACAGAAGAGCAACTTCCTACAAATGTGAATGAAGCAATTCAATGGAGTGCAAGCAAACTATGGGCAGACCAGAGGGAGAATGATTCAGAAGAAGACATTGTACCATTAGGTGCACAACATGATGAAGAACCACTGTTACAAGACAAAGAAGAAGTTGACAAGAATGCGAATGATGAAGATCTAACTCCAATGCTAAATAATGGTGAAGCAGAGGTCACAAATGAAGAGAACACAGCAAAAGTACCATTGGGAGCAATGGAACATCCTGATAGGCATGGAAGATCAGCAATTGCTCATGTTGCAGACATTGGGGATCCAAGAGGAACTAAGGATATTATAGCCAAAATCACCAATGATAAGGAGAAGCAGACTGAACAACAAATTGCAGAATCACACCAACAACATAATCAGGCTTTATTGCATGAGCTACAGCAGGAGGTATTTGATGCAAAACAACAAGCCAATGTTGTAGAAGAAGTGGAGATTAGGGTTGGACAAGATTTAGATGAAGAATCAACTGCCCAAAATTTCCATAACATTGCAAGACAAGGGGATTTATCTCCTAGAGACCTGGAGAAGGCCAAAGGGGGAACAAAGGGAAAGAAGAAGAACATAAAGGAACACTCTGCAGCACCTACAATAGGAGTTCAAACAAGGAGGAACTTGTCACTATCCCAATCAAAACACTAATGGATGCTCTCATATGGAACATAAGATCAGTAAACACTCAACAAGCTTTTGAGATACTAATCGAGTTACATAGAAAGAATCACTTTGAATTTATAGGCTTAATGGAACCAATGCAACAAGCTAGGACTTTGGAAAAATACAGAAGGAGAATTGGATTTGCTCAGTGTCACGACCCTAGTTCACCAATCGTGAACATGTCGTGATGGCACCCAGTCCCCACGACTAGGTAAGCCTAACACGTTGCAGAATATACAAGTTTATGAACATTTAATAAGAATTAGCGGAAAATAAGATAAAAGGAATGTAATCCGTGCCGCTTGGCACATACACCCGTCAAATACAATGTATAAAACACCACCAAGACCCAGAATCCCACGGGTAACACAGACTAAAAGAAAACATACAACTGTAGCTCTATGTATAAAGAGTATCTAACAACGGAATGAAGGAAAAACATCTACTAGCACTATCAGAATAGAAGGAAGGCCTCCATATCCGCGGACGTAGCAGATCATACCTCGAGGTCTCCCAAAGCGTAGCTGAATCACCTGGTATAAGCCTGTCCTGATGTACCTAGATCTGCACAACAAAAGCGTGCAGAAGAGTAGCATGAGTACACCACGGCGGTACTCAATAAGTGCCAAGCCTAACCTCGATGGAGTAGTGACGAGGAAAGTCCGGGCCCTACTGAGAGAAAACAATTACAAAATGATAATAATAATAATAAGCAGTTTAAATGATAATAATTCCGAAATAACAACAATAAAATGATTCTACAACCGTCTACAATTAAGCTAACAACAAGTAACAAACTCAATTAACAAGTCCAGGACCTGTGGGAATTTAACCCACAGTCCCATCAAAAGTACCCCTAGGTCTCCGGGAATCGAACCCGCAGCCCATGTCTCAATAAAACCTCAGGATCTCCGGGAATCGAACCCGCAGTCCACATCTCAATAATATATCAATAGCTCAGGGTCTCCGGGAATCGAACCCGCAGTCCATATCTCAATAACATCGGGATCTCCGGGAATTGAACCCGCAGTCCATATCTCAATAACATCAGGATCTCCTGGAATCGAACCCGTAGTCCACAACAATATCACTCCGGCTCTCTGGGAATCGAACCCACAGCCCTGGGATCTCCGGGAATTGAACCCACAGTCCGCCAACACATCAAATAAAGAAACACATAGAGAGAACATAATATACTTAACTACAACTTCACCAAAAAATAGTGCCAACAATTATCAAGAAGATCAAGTAAGACAATTAGGCAACTAGACAGTTAAATACTACCAAGTCATGCTTTTCAAACTACTACCGGGCAAGAATATCTAATTAATCAGCTAAGAATAGGGATATCACAAATCGGACAATTCAAGTAAAGTATGTGTTCAACAACCAGCGCATGTACACGCCCGTCACCTCGCGTACAAGGCATTTAAACTATCACATAATATCCTAGGGGTGAAAGTTCCTACACACGAGGTTAGACAAGCCACTTACCTCAACTCCGGTACAAAACCGCTAAGAAACAACTCTCTTGCCGCGAACGTCGGCCTCCACAGGTGTAATATCTGATAAAAATCAATATAGTCACATCAAAATAGTCCAATTGGGCATTACCCAATCAAAACAACTCAAAATACACCAAAACCCCCAAGTTGCCAAAACCCGACTTTCGGTATGCTTATCGACAAAAATCACGAAAGTTATATATTCGGGTTCCTTATCTCAATACGAGTCCGTGCATATAAAATTTATCGAAACCGGACTTCGTTTGCCCATTCAAATCAAAGATTTTCTAAAATTTAGGCCTAGGGCTCAAACCCACCTTTAATCTTCCATTTTCAGAGAAACAATCACGGATTTCATGATAAACTAACGAATTAAGGTCAAGAAACTTACCCCCGATGATTTCCCGATGATATCCCAGCTTTTCCCATTCAATTTCCTCTCTTGGAGCTCAACAATGGCGGTTTTTGTGTGTTAGGCCGCGACTGAAATGTTCTGGACTTAAAGTCACTGCCAGGCCAATTAACTCTACGCGATCGCAGCACTGGGCTTGCGATCGCGATGCACAAATCCTGGGCAGCCAACTTTTCCTCTACGCGAGTGGTCCTGGACGCGATCGCAGTGAACAACATAGCGACCCTACGCGATCGCAATGATACGAACGCGATCGCGAAGAACAAACTCGGCCGGCTCCCCAAACTACCCTACGCGGTCGCATACTACCTCACGCGATCGCGATGCTTAAACTTCCAAACTTACGCGATCGCACTCCTCACCTCGCGATCGCAGAGCTACGGGCTTTCCCATTATGCGATCGCATCCTAGGCATCGCGATCGTGATGCATTACCACCACACCTTACGCGATCGCATGGCCATCTCCGCGATCGCGGAGAGCAAAACTGCTCTGCAATTATTGCTGCAGAAACAGCAGTGCCTTTGGCACAAAATGGTCTGTTTGGACCCCCGAATTCATCCCGAGGCTCCCGGGACCACAACGAAAACCACCAACATACTCCAAAACACGATACGAACTAGTTCCCATCATAAAAACACCATCCTAAATATCAAAATCACCAATTACACACGGATTCAAGCCTAAGTTTCTTAAAACTTTCTGAATTGCACATTCGATCTAAAACCCGACCAAACGACGTCCGAATGACCTGAAAATTTGCGAACATATCCAAAATCACATTACGAAGCTACAGAAATTGTCGGAATTCCATTCCGACCCCCTGATCAAAATCTCACCTATCGTTCGGATTCGCCAAAATTTCAAACTTCGACATTTCAAGCCTAATTGAGCTACGGACCTCCAAAATACTTTCCGAATGCGCTCCCAACCCCGAAATCACCTAACGGAGCTAATGGAACCATCGGATTTCTGTTCCGAGGTTGTCTTAACACACTTCCGACTACAGACCATTTTCTAACTTTAAAGCTCTCATTTAGGGACTAAGTGTCCCAAAATGCTCCAAATTTCAGAACCGACTCTCCCGGCAAACCACAATAGCAGAAATGAACCTAGGGGAACCGTTAAATTGGGGATTGGGGAGTAATTTTCTAAAACGACCGGCCGGGTCATTACATCTTCCCACACTTAAAAGATTCGTTCGTCCTCGAACGAGCATAGAAAACATACCCGGAGTAGTGAAAAGATGAGGGTACTGGCTGCGCATATCCTGCTCGGTCTCCCAAGTCGCCTCCTCGACCGGCCGGCCCCGCCACTGAACCTTTACCGAAGCGATGTTCTTTGACCTTAGCTTTCTGACTCTGCCTGTCTAGAATGGCTATTGGCTCCTCAACATAAGACAGATCTTTGTCTAGCTGAACATAAATGAAATCCAACACATGCGACGGGTCACCATGGTATCTCCGGAGCATAGAGACATGAAATACAGGGTGAACTCCGGCTAGACTAGGAGGTAAGGCCAACCCAGAAGCAACCTCCCCAACACGCCTCAAAATCTCAAAAGGGCCAATAAACTTAGGACTCAACTTTCCTTTCTTCCCAAACCTCATAACGCCCTTCATGGGCGAGACTCGAAGTAGAACCCGCTCACCAACCATAAAAGCCACATTGCGAACCTTCTTGTCCGCATAACTCTTCTGTCTAGACTGGGCTGCACGAAGTTTGTCCTGAATCACCTTGACCTTGTCCATAGCATCCCGAACCATATCGGTACCTAGCAACCTGGCCTCGCCCGGCTCAAACCAACCCACGGGAGACCTGCACCTCCTACCATATAGGGCCTCATACGGCATCTGAATACTGGACTGGTAGCTGTTGTTAAAAGCAAACTCCGCCAGTGGCAAGAAGTGATCCCATGAACCTCCAAACTCAATCACGCACGCACGGAGCATGTCCTCCAAAATCTGAATAGTGCGCTCGGACTGACCATCAGTCTGGGGATGAAACGCTGTGCTCAGCTCCACCCGAGTACCTAACTCCTGCTGTACGGCTCTCCAGAACCGTGAAGTGAACTGAGTGCCTCTATCTGAAATGATGGAAACTGGAATACCATGCAGCCGAACTATCTCCCTGATATAGATCTCCTCCAGTCGCTTCGATGAATAAGTAGTGCTCACCGGTATAAAATGGGCGGACTTGGTCAGCTGATCCACAATAACCCAAATGGAATCAAACTTCCTAACAGTCCGTGGAAGCCTAGAAACAAATTCCATGGTGATGCGCTCCCATTTCCACTCTGGAATCTCAATCTGCTGCATCAATCCACCCGGACGCTGATGTTCATACTTCACCTGCTGGCAGTTGAGGCATCTGGAAACATAATCAACTATATCCCTCTTCATCTGCCTCCACCAGTAATGTTGTCTCAAGTCCTGATACATCTTCGCGGCTCCCGGATGGATGGAATACCGCGAGCTGTGGGCCTCTACTAGAATCAGCTCTCGAAGATCATCCACATTGGGCACACAGATACGCCCCTGCATCCTCATAACTCCATCATCCCCGATGGTAACATCTCGAGCATCACCACGCTAAACGCTATCCTAAAGGACAAGCAAATGAGGGTCTTCGAACTGACGCTCTCCCTGATGCGGTCAAATAGAGAAGACCGAGAAACCACACAAGCCGGAACCCTGCTAGGCTCCGAAAGATCCAATCTAACAAACTGTCTGGCTAAAGCCTGAACATCCATCGCCATAGGCCTCTCCAAAGCTGGTAGATACGCCAAACTCCCCAAACTCTCTGCCCGACGACTCAAGGCATCGGCAACCACATTAGCCTTGCCCGGATGATAGAGAATAGTAATATCATAGTCTTTCAGTAGCTCCAACCATCTCCTCTGACGCATATTCAGGTCCTTCTGCTTAAGCAAGTGCTGCAAGCTCCGGTGATCAGTGTAAATTTCACAAGGAACCCCATATAAGTAATGACGCCAAATCTTCAAGGCGTGAACGATGGCAGCTAGGTCCAAATCATGAACAGGGTAGTTCTTCTCATGCACCTTCAGCTGTCTGGACGCGTAGGCAATCACCCTACCGTCCTGCAATAATACCGTACCGAGTCCAACGCGTGAGGCATCACAATATATAGTATAGGATCCCGAACCTGTAGGCAACATCAATATAGGGGCCGAAGTCAAAGCTGTCTTGAGCTTCTGAAAGCTCGCCTCACACTCGTCTGTCCACTAGAAAGGGGCACCCTTTTGGGTCAATCTGGTCATAGGTGTTGAAATCGAAGAGAAGAGAACCCCTATATGAAACGACGGTAATAGCCCGCCAAACCAAGGAAACTGCGAATCTCAGTAGCGGAGGAGGGTCTGGGCCAACTCTGCACGACCTCCACCTTCCTCGGATCTACTCGAATACCATCACTCGACACCACGTAGCCCAAAAATGCCACTGAACTCAACCAGAATTCACATTTAGAGAACTTGTCATATAGTTGCTTCTCCCTCAGAATATGAAGCACTGTCCTCAAATGCCGCTCGTGCACTTCCCGACTCCGGGAATATACTAGAATATCATCAATGAAGACAATCACGAACGAGTCCAGATAAGGCCTGAACACACTGTGCATCAAATGCATAAAGGTTGCTGGGGCATTAGTTCGCCCAAAAGACATCACGAGGAACTCATAGTGACCATACCGAGTCCTGAAGGCAGTCTTCGGGATATCTGGCTCCCGAATCTTTAGCTGGTGATACCCAGAGCGCAAATCAATCTTAGAAAGCACATGTGTGCCCTGTAGCTTGTCAAATAAATCGTCAATGCGAGGCAAAGGATACCGGTTATTTACTGTAACCTTGTTCAGCTGACGATAGTCAATACACATACGCATAGAACCGTCCTTTTTCTTCACAAACAACACAGGAGCACCCCAAGGCGAAATACTGGGTCGAATGAAACCTTTACCCAATAACTCCTGTAACTTATCCTTCAACTCCTTCAACTCAGGAGGAGCCATACGGTACGGTGGAATAGAAATAGGCTGAGTGCCCGGCAACAAATCAATAGCAAAATCAATATCTCTGTCGGGCGGCATGCCCAGGAGATCAGCTGGAAATACATCAGCAAAGTCACGTACCACAGGAACGGAATCAATAGAGGGAGTGTCCATACTGACGTCCCGCACATAGGCTAGATAAGCAGCATACCTCTTCTCAACCATACGCTGAGCTCTGAGAAAAGAAATAACACGGCTAGGAGTGTGATCTAGAGTACCACTCCACTCAATTCGTGGAATGCCTGGCATAGCCAGCGTCACGGTCTTGGCGTGACAATCAAGAATAGCATAATGGGGCGACAACCAGTCCATGCACAGAATAATATCAAAATCGACCATCCCAAGCAGCAATAGATCTGCTCTGGTCTCAAAACCACAAATGGTAACCAAACACGACCGATATACACGGTCCACAGCCAAAGAATCACCCACCGGAGTGGAAACATAAATGGGGGCACTCAAAGAATCCCGAGGCACACCCAGATGAGAAGCAAAGTAAGAAGACACATATGAAAAAGTGGAACCGGGGTCGAATAGAACCGATGCCTCCCTGTGACTAACCAAAATAATACCTGTGATAATAGAATCAGATGCAACAGCCGCAGCGCGATCAGGAATAGCATAGAATCTGGCCTGTCCCCTCTCTCCTGAGGACGGCCTCTGGCACCCTGATCCCCGCCCCTAGCTAGCTGGGCAGGTGGAGTGGCAGCTGGGGCTGGAATGATGGCATGCTGGCCCTGCGAACCACGCTGAGGCTGAAAAAACTGAGGAGGTGCTCCCCTCCTACGCTCGGGGCACTCCCTAACTAGATGGCGAGTATCCCCGCACTCAAAGCAAGCTCTGGGAGGATGCGGTGGCCTGAGACTGACCGGCCTCACCCCCACTAGTCTGACCCTTGGAAGTACCCCGCGCAGGAGGCGCACTGGAAACTGAGGGGGGGGGGCATAATAAGGATCTTGAGGTGCTGGAAGAGATGGAGTACTACCGGCTGCTAGCAATGCCGAGTGAACTGGTCGGCCGGAATAACCCCTGCCAAAATGACCAGCTGCTGAAGTGCGGGCACCAGAGAAATGGCCCGACTCACGAGACCTCTTGGCCTCTCTCTCTCCCCGCTCTCTAGGGAGCATACTCTCAATCCTCCTAGCAATGCTCACCGCCTGCTGATAAGATATATCTGTCTCCAACTCTTTGGCCATGCTGGATCGGATCGGCGGAATCAGGCCCTCAATAAATCTTCGCACCCTCTCCCGGACCGTGGCTACCAAGGCCGGTGCATGCCTGGCGAGACGGGTGAAACTGATAGCATACTTCGATGCTGACATGGAGCCCTATCGCAACCGCTCAAACTCCGAGCGCCAAGAATCCCTAAGGCTCTGAGGAACAAACTCTCCTAAAAACAGATCTGAAAACTGCGTCCAGGTCAATGAAGCAGACTCCTCTGGACTATCCAACTCATACGTGCGCCACCGATCATAAGCGGCCCCACGAAATTGAAAAGCGGTGAAGGAAACCTTGCTGGTCTCCACAATCCCCATAGTACGAAGAATACGATGACACTCCTCCAGAAAACCCAATGCATCATCTGAAGACAGCCCACTGAACACTAGAGGGTCATATTTCTTGAACCTCTCCAATCTACGCTGCTCGTCCTCAGAGGCAGCTGACTCACCTCCGGGCTGTGCTGGGGCGGCAGGAGGCATAACCAAAATCTCTGGGACCTGTCCCACTGGCACATGTTGCTCAGGTGTGATGGCTGCGGGAGTCTGGGCCCCTCCCCCGGCCTGGGATGTAACTGTAGCGAGAGGGAGCAGTCCTGCCCGAGCTAAAGTGGTATACATACTCATGAACTGGGCCAGGGTCTCCTGTAGTGCTGGAGTAGTAGCAGCTGTAGTCGGTGTACCAGGTGCCAACCTGGTCTACCTGTGGCACCTCAGTGGCAGCGCGCGCGGGTGCTGTGGCTGCACCTCGGGCGCGTCCTCATCCTCTACCTCGACCCCGGCCTCCGACGGCAGCAACAGGGGGCGCGGGTACCTGATCGTCGCGAGTAGCTCGTGTCCTCACCATTTGTGAGAGAATGGAAATCAATAGTTTAGATTTTTGATGCCACAAAACATCACATGACAAGAAATTCAAAAGAAATGAAGATTTTTCCTAAACAGTTACATAGCCCCTCGTAGATAAATACGGACGTCTCCGTATCGATCGGCGAGACTCTAAATAACCGGTCTGTGTCCCGTGACTCCTATGAACCTAGAGCTTTGGTACCAACTTGTCACGACCCTAGTTCACCAATCGTGATGGAACCCAGTTCCCACGACTAGGTAAGCCTAACACGTAGCGGAATATACAAGTTTATGAACATTTAATAAGAATTAGCGGAAAATAAGATAAAAGGAATGTAATCTGTGCCGCTTGGCACATATACCTGTCAAATACACTATATAAAACACCACCAAGACCCGGAATCCCACGGGTAACACATACTAAAAGAGAACATACAACTATAGCTCTATGTATAAAGAGTATCTAACAACGGAATGAAGGAAAAACATCTACTAGCACTATCAGAATAGGAAGGCCTCCGGATCCGCGGACGTAGCAGATCATACCTCGAGGTCGTCCAAAATGCTGCTGAATCACCTAATATGAGCCTGTCCCGATGTACCCGGATCTGCACAACAAAAGTGTGCAGAAGAGTAGCATGAGTACACCACGGCGGTACTCAGTAAGTGCCAAGCCTAACCTCGATGGAGTAGTGACGAGGAAAGTCAGGGCCCTACTGAGAGAAAACAATTACAAAATGATAATAATAATAATAAGCAGTTTAAATGATAATAATTCTGAAATAACAACAATAAAACGATTACTACAACCGTCTACAATTAAGCTAACAACAAGTAACAAACTCAATTAACAAGTCCAGGACCTGTGGGAATTGAACCCACAGTCCCATTAACAGTACCCCTGGGTCTCCAGGAATCGAACCCGCAACCCATGTCTCAATAAAACCTCAGAATCTCCGGGAATCGAACCCGCAGTCCACATCTCAATAATATATCAATAGCTCAGGGTCTCCGGGAATCGAACCCGCAGTCCATATCTCAATAATATGAGGATCTCCGGGAATCGAACCCGCAGTCCACAACAATATCACTCCGGGTCTCTAGGAATCGAACCCACAGCCCTAGGATCTCCGGGAATTGAACCTGCAGTCCACCAACACATCAAATAAAGAAACAAACAGAGAGAACATAATATACTTAACTACAACTTCACCGAAAAATAGTGCCAACAATTATCAAGAAGATCAAGTAAGACAATTAGGCAACTAGACAGTTAAATACTACCAAGTCATGCTTTTCTAACTACTACCGGGCAAGAATATCGAATTAATCAGCTAAGAACAGGGATATCACAAATCGGACAATTCAAGTAAAGTTTGTGTTCAACAACCAGCGCATGTACACGCCCGTCACCTCGCGTACAAGCCATTTAAACTATCACATAATATCCTAGGGGTGAAAGTTCCCCCACACGAGGTTAGACAAGCCACTTACCTCAACTCCGGTACAAAACCGCTAAGAAACAACTCTCTTGCCGCGAACGTCAGCCTCCACAGGTGTAATATCTGATAAAAATCAATAGAGTCAAATCAAAATAGGCCAATTGGGCAGTACCCAATCAAAACAACTCAAAATACACCAAAACCCCCAAGTTGCTAAAACCCGACTTTCGGTATGCTTATCGAAAAAAAATCACGAAAGTTATATATTCCTGTTCCTTATCTCAATACGAGTCCGTGCATATAAAATTTATCGAAATCGGACTTCGTTTGCCCATTCAAATCAAAGATTTTCTAAAATTTAGGCCTAGGGCTCAAACCCACCTTTAATCTTCCATTTTCAGTGAAAAGAATCACGGATTTCATGATAAACTAACGAATTAAGGTCAAGAAACTTACCCCCGATGATTTAACGATGATATCCCAGCGTTTCCCCTTCAATTTCCTCTCTTGGAGCTCAACAATGGCGGTTTTTGTGTGTTAGGCCGTGACTGAAATGTTTCTGGACTTAAAGTCACTGCCAGGCCAATTAACTCTACGCGATCGCAGCACTGGGCTTGCGATCGTGATGCACAAATCCTGGGCGGCCTACTTTTCCTCTACGCGATCGCGTGGTCCTGGACTCGATCGCAGTGAACAACATAGCGAACGTACGCGATCGCAATGATACGAACGCGATCGTGAAGAAAAAACTCGGCTGGCTCCCCAAACTACCCTACGCGGTCTGTAAGGCCCCGTAAAAATTTTGTGCATAAAACCTAGTAGCTGTGGTGTCATGGTCCGAATAATGTGTTAGGAATGCGTAGAATCGCCGCGGTTCGGACCCTTGGTAGTGATTTAAGTTTCAAAAATGTAGAGAATTAATTTTTCCGAAAAGTGTCCAATATGCGGTCAAGAATGCGATCGCAAACCTGACATGCGGACCGCATTCTTGCCGCAAAACGTTCCAGAGAGTTTCCCAAAAATCGTGTCAAAAGTGCGGTCGATATGCGATCGCATGTCAAATCTGCGGTGCACTTTGCGACCGCGGATCAAGCATGCGGACCGCATTCTGGCCGCATTCCTTAACAGAACCTGTGTAAAATTTGGGGCAATTCTGCGGTCACTATGCGGACCGCATGTTGATTCTGCGGTCGCATAGTGCACCGCATAATTGACCCCGGCCCCGATTTTTGTAACATTTTGACCCGATCTCTTCTTTAATATAACACACTTCTTCTTCATTTTATCATATCATCTTACCAAAATTAGAGAGAGAAGAGAGGGTTTTTAGAGAGAGAAATCTTTCATCTTCAAAGATTGTTCCAAACATCTTAATTCCAAGGGATCTTAGGGCAAGGATTCAACATCCCCAATCTTTTCAAGGTAAAAACCCTAACTATTTTCTTTGATTTTCAGTTTTAATTGGGTAAAGAGAGGTTTGCATATAATAGCTTTTAAAAATAGAATTTTTACACTCATGCATGATTATTGAACTTGATTTTTTAGTAAAAAAAAGAAGTGAGTAGAAGTAAGAGTCTTCAAGAACAAGGTTGGCAAGAGTAAGATAGCGTGGGTAAGCATAAAGTAGGAAGTTAACGGAAGAAAACTCATCACCAGGTATGTATGGCTAATTTTGATTCTTGTGAAATCGCCTATATGTGTGAAGTTTGTTTGTTTCGTGTTAAATTGACAAATTGTGTGAAATTTTTGATGTTGTTGTTGGATATTCAAAGTTTGTTGTTGAGCTATGAGTGATGTAAAATGAGAGTTTAATTTGGCAAAAGAATTGTGAATAATGACTATGATGGCCTATATGGCACCTTGTGGAAAACAAACGAAACACTTGAGAATTGGTTTATTGTGGAAAGAGATGAAAACTTGAATTGTGGAAATATTGTAACATGGTTGTGATATTGAATTGATAAATAATTGAGAACATGAAACAATGTGCAAGTTGCTTATTTGAACTTGTTTGAAATTGTGTGTAGTACCTTATCTGCTGTTTGAAATTGTTGTGTTTTAAACTGTAAGGCGGGGTCGTGTTGCGCGCCGCAACGTGAGCACAGAGTCGTCAAAAATCCTATGCAGACGTTCGCCGAGGTAATAAGGGTGGTCAGGGGCAATAAGGATGGAAAGCGATCGAAATCGCTATTGAAAATTGATACAAAAATCAATAATGTGAAATTGTGAAAGGAGACAATAGGAGAGTTTGCAACCTGTGGGGCACTGATTGCCCCTTTGTTTGACTACTTGTGCTTTACGTGATTGATTGGTTATTGTTAAAATTGGTTGATCGTAGAAGGTGCTTTGTATTGAGAATTATTTGAAATGAGGAAAATGTAGAGACATGGTTGGCTGGCTTAATTAATTGTTGATGTAATTCAATGGCTTGAGTTTACTTGGGACAAAGTTTGTCCATACATGCCGGTACAATTCAAGTGTACTGACGTCCCTTTTGCCGGGGACGCTACATTCGTGTTATGATTGTAGGTGGATCAGTAGCAGGCACTTCAGCTCATCGGCAGTAGTATTTTTCTCCTTCCACTGCCCGTTTTGGTGAGCCCTTACTTCCTCGGGGCCCTGTGTGGTTCATGCCACTTTTGTTTAGATTTCACTTTGGTTTTGTAAGGTATAGCCGGAGCCTTGTTACCGGCAAGTATTGTATCCCCTTTTTTGTATCCTAGAGGCTCTGTACATGTAAACTGTGGGACTCCAGTATTATGTATACATTATGTTATGTCGGGCGTTGTAAAAACCGCAAACTTGTTAATGAATCACTTGTATGGTTTTAATTGTTTAATGTGAAATCATTCATGGTTAGTAAGATATTTGGTTAATGAGAAACAATCAACACAGGGGTAACGCGTTGAAATGAAAGGCACCAGGTTCGCTTGACTGGGGCAACCCGGTCAGGTGCCGGTCATGTCCTCGATTTGGGGAGTGACACGGTCGCATACTACCTCACGCAATCGTGATGCTTAAACTTCCAGACTTACGCGATCGCACGCCTCACCTCGCGATCGTAGAGCTCCGGGCTTTCCCATTACGAAATCGCATCCTAGGCATCGCAATCGCGATGCATTACCACCACACCTTATGCGATCGCATGGCCATCTCTGCGATCGCGGAGAGCAAAATTGCTCTGCAATTATTGCTGCAGAAACAGCAGTGCCTTTGGCACAAAATGGTCCGTTTGGACCCCCGAATTCATCCCGAGGCTCCCGGGACCCCAACGAAAACCACCAACATACTCCAAAACACGATACGAACTTGTTCCAATCATAAAAACACCATCCTAAACATCAAAATCACCAATTACACATGGATTCAAGCCTAAGTTTCTTAAAACTTTCCGAATTGCACATTCGATCTAAAACCTGACCAAACGACGTCCGAATGACCTGAAAATTTGCGAACATATCCAAATTCACATAACGAAGCTACAAAAATTGTCGGAATTCCATTCCGACCCCTGGATCAAAATCTCACCTATCGTTCGGATTCGCCAAAATTTTAAACTTCGGCATTTCAAGCCTAATTGAGCTACGGACCTCCAAAATACTTTCCGAACACGCTCCCAACCCCAAAATCACCTAACGGAGCTAATGGAACCATCAGATTTCTATTCCGAGGTCATCTTAACACTGTTCCGTCTACAGACCATTTTCTAACTTTAAAGCTCTCATTTAGGGACTAAGTGTCCCAAAATGCTCCAAATTTCAGAACCGACTCTCCCGGCAAACCACAATAGCAGAAATGAACTTAGGGGAACAATGAAATTGGGGATTGGGGTATAATTTTCTAAAACGACCGGCCGGGTCGTTACACTCAAGCAATTACTAATGTGTCAAACAAGATTTGGGCTTTCATAGATGAAGTTTATGAGGTGACAATTATGTATAATATGGTTCAGCAGTTAACTCTAAGGCTATTTCACACAGAAACCCTTGTGGAATTGGTCCTTACACTAGTGTATGCCAAATGTGATGCTCTAGAGAGAATTGAACTATATGAGTCCTTATATTACATGGCAGCTGACATGTAAGTTCCTTGGTTGGTTGGTGGGGACTTTAATATTATATGGGATGAAGAAGAAAAATTTGGAGGATTGCCAGTCCATTTAAATGAAATAGATGATTTTAGGCATTGCATTACTACATGCAACCTGTATGATCTTGGGTTCAAAGGTAGCATTTTTACATGGTGGAATGGCAGGGCAGAAGAAGACTGCATATTTAAAAGGCTAGACAGGTGTGTAGCTAATGCAGAGTTTCAGCAGACTTTCCCAGGCTTAGAAGTCTAGCATTTGCCTAAGGTGGGATCTTATCACAGTCCCATGTACCTTAAATGTGACATTGAAAAGCCACCAGTAAAGAAGCCTTTCAGATTTTTAAATTTTTGGGTGGAGAATGCATCTTTCAAGGAGGTGGTCTAGGAGAATTGGAGTGCAGATTTCCATGCAAATCCCTATACTTTATTCAACCATAAGCTGAAGAAGGTCAAGAAAGCTCTATCTGAGTGGAGCAAAGCAACCTTTGGAGACATTTTTCAAAAAATAGCCAGTCTACAGGAGGTGGTGATGGTTCATAAGGCTGAATTTGAAGCTAATCCAACAAAACAGAACAGGCAGAGATTGCAAAAGGTGCATGCAGAGTTGATAAGGTTTCTAGCCCTAGAGGAGAAATACTGGAAGCAGAAAGCTGGCATGGCATGGTTTCGGGATGGGGATAGGAACACTAAGTTCTTTCATGCCCAAGTTAGAGGTATAAGAAAGAGGTTGAACCTATCAAGAATCCAGAATAGTCAAGGAACATGGATTGAAAAAGAAGAAGAGTTAGCTGAAGAAGCTGTTAAGTTCTACTAGGATCAGTTTACAGAAGCAGCTATCCCTACATCTTTTGACATCTTAGAACATGTCCCTACATTGATAAATTCCAGGCAAAATGAGGAACTTAACAAACAGCCTACCATGGAAGACGTGAAAGCAGCAGTTTTTGGCTTAAATGGAGATAGTGCAGGAGGTCCTGATGAGTTTACAGGCAAGTTCTATCAATCATGTTGGGATATTATTGGTGGGGATGTTTTTGATATGGTAAGAGCCTTTTTCAATGGCCATGATCTACCCAAATTTGTGACTCACACAAACCTTGTTCTGCTTCCAAAGAAAAAAGAGATAAACACATTTTCAGATCTCAGACCCATCAGTTTGAGCAATTTCTCTAACAAGGTAGTGTCTAGGGTAATCCATGAAAGACTGGTAGCGCTCTTACCTACTATAATTTCAGAAGAACATGCTGGTTTTGTCAAAGGAAGAAGCATTGTGGAGAATATTCTTTTGACTCAGGAGATAATCACATATATGAGGCTTAGAACCAAGGCTGGACCTAATGTCATAGTCAATCTAGCTATGACTAAGGCATATGACAGGTTATCTTGGCTGTTTTTGACTAAAATTCTGAGGAAGCTGGGATTTGATGAGAGGCTAATTGGTATGGTGTTTGGCCTAGTTTCTAATAACTGGTACTCAGTACTAATAAATGGACAGGCTCATGGTTTCTTCAAATCATCTAGAGGGGTAAAACAGGGAGATCCCTTGTCACCTACATTGTTCATCATTGCTGCAAAAGCATTATCTAGGGGTCTCAACTTATTGCACAATAATCTCTGTGGCTATGGATTACCTAAATGGAGTCCAAAGATAAATCACTTGGCCTATGCAGATGATATGATCATCTTCTGATCATCAGATGAAATATCACTTGGGTTAATAATGGAGGTTCTAGCATCATATGAATCAGCATCAGGGCAGTTGGTAAACAAGGCAAAGTCTGCTGTCTATATTCATCATTTGGTGGAACAGGAAGTGGCTGACAAGGTGGAAAGAGTTACAGGCATCAAGAGACAAGAATTCCCAATCATATACCTAGGTTGTCCTATCTTCTATGCTAGAAGGAAGATGTAATTTTATCAACCCATGATCACTAAGATTCTGGCCAGGCTTCAGGAAAGTTATTATCCATAGGAGGAAGGGATGTACTTATTGCTAATGTTCTGCAGAGCATGCCAATGCATCTCCTATCAGCTGTTAATCCCCCAGCAAATGTGATTAATAGGCTACACAAAATCTTTGCTCAATTCTTTTGGAGCAGTGCAGTGACTGGCACCAGCAGACATTGGGTATCATGGACTACTCTATGCATGCCCAAAGAAGAAGGAGGTATTGGATTTAGGTCACTACATGATGTGTCCAAAGCTCTATTTTGCAAAATATGTTGGAACTTCAGAATTAAGCCTAGTTTGTGGAGTATATTTATGGCCAACAAGTATTGCAAAAAGTTTAACTCAGTAATTATACCATGGAAAGATGGATCACATGTATGTAGAAAGATGCTGGAGTGTAGGGAAATAATAGAACATCAGATTGTGTGGCAACAAAGAATGGGATCTTCAGTGTTCTGGTTTGACAATTAGACAGGTCTTGGGGCTCTATATCTTCTAGTTCCTCAAGATTTTGGAGTTGATGAAGCAATACACAATCTATGTGAAGTGGTAGATGGGGAGCAATGGGATGTTGAAAGACTATTTGACACCTTACCAGAGGAATATACAGAATATATAATTGAGAACATTCAGCCACCTACAACTGCATGTATTGTTGATACTCCTTATTGGATGCTAGAATCTAAAGGTCACTTTAGTGTTACAAGTGCATGGGATTACCTAAGGAGAAGAGCAGACCCAAAAGCAGCATACAAGAACATATGGGTGAAAGGTTTGCCATTTAAAATTGCCTTTTTTATGTGGAAGGTGTGGAGAAATAAGCTGCCTCTAGATGACTTCTATAAGAGACTTGGATACATGATGGTATCCAAGTGTTGGTGCTGTGCTGAACCACAGGAGGAAACAACACAGCACCTTTTCTTCACATCATATGCAGCAAGAAAAGTATGGTCTTAGTACCTGGGACATGCAGGAATTTCAGTAGAGGGTATTACTATGCATCAAGCTATCATAAGATGTTGGACATCAGATGTAGCTTCAAGAATAAAGCCAATCATGCAAGCATTACCCTCTATTATTCTATGGGAGTTGTGGAAAAGAAGGAATAGTTATAAATATGGGGATGCAATTACTATTAACAGGGTGGTATACCAAATTTCAACTACATTACAGTCCTTGGTCAAGGTGAGGAAACCAGGAATGACACAGGTAGCACATAGGTGGCCAGACTTGTTGAGATCATTAGAGCTGTACACACCGGTCCTTAAATACACTAAAGTCATGTGGGAATTTCCAAAGGGAGGTTGGATAAAGGTCAATACATATGGAGCCTCAAGAGTTAATCCAGGCAGGAGTTCTATTGGCTTTGTACTTAGAGATGAACAAGGGGATGTTATATATGCTTGTGGGAAGGAGATTAAAGAAGGCACAAATACAGTTGCTGAAGCAACTGCTATCTATGAGGCCCTAAGGTTTTGTGAGCAATCTGGATATATGCTCATAGATTTACATACTGACTCCATTGTGTTGAAGAAGTCAATTGAAGATGAATGGAAACCAACTTGGCAAATAGGAATGATTGTAGAAGAGATCAAGGAATTGAGGAAGAAAGTCCATGTAAAGGTGTCACACACTCTCAGGGACGACAACAAGTTAGCAGACCACATTGCCAACTATGCACTTGATTTTGACCAATAAGAGTGCCATAGCTTTTGGGAGATGGACTCTAAGAGCAGACAGTTGGTCAACTCAGATAAGATGCAATGTTCATACATCAGAGTTTCAGTTGCAAGAAGATAGTGGATGACAAGGAAGGAGAATCAAAGGGAATGGAGCTACTCAGTAGCTCATCTGATTCTCATCATACTCAAATCCAATTGGAGGAGAGTATGGTGGTCTTAACTAAAAGGTTTGTTTGTTTTGCAGGTTTGCCTTATGTACAATGGTGTTATGTGCTAGTAGAAATCCTGTTGGTGGTATTAGTGCTTAGCACTCAACCCAATAGATGGAAATGGCATATAATCATTTGTACATGGAAGTGGACACCATGGGTCCATCATGGAGTAGAGGAAATGAAGAGATCATTTGCACAGTATGCAAACAACAAAATTTTTATTCTCAAGGAATATAGCTGGATGAAGCAACCGTGGTCTTATTCAAAAAACATCAAATATGCTGACACTAAAGACAGCTGGAAAAAGTACAAGAACAAGAACATCTTCTAGACACCCAGGGTGCTGACAGTAGAAGTCACTAGATGAAGCATCAAAAGAGAGTCATCTTTAAATAGAGTAAGGACTCAGAGCCTCATACAGTACTGCATGTACTACTTAAAGAGTACACACAAGGGATCTTACATACTACAATCATACTCATCATGTTGATAACTAATGTTCTACAATGGAATTGTAGTTGGATGAAACATGAATTGACTGAAGTAAGAGAGCGGCTACTTAGGAAATTAATGCAATATAGAAGGTATTTCCTGAAGGATCCCCAGGTGGTGGTATTAGTACATTGTACTCAATCCACCAGGTTGAATTTAGGGATACCAGCTAGATACAATTCAAGTGTTGCTCAAAAGATGGAGATTATCAAAACTCAAAAAAAGCAAAAATCATGGAAAGAAATACATACATTCCAGTTACTCTATTGCTTAATGATTTTCCAGATGGTGGTATTAGTAGTTTGTACTCAGCCCATCGGAGAAGAATTAGGCATAGAGTACAACAGAGCTACAATTGTTGTAGAGGAAGTGAAACATTAGGAACCCAGGCAACAAAGCTCAGGAGCTAAAGTGGGCTCAAGGGAGGTCTCTTTTTCCCCTCACATGGATAATGACCTCAAATGTTACACACTTCAGAACTCAGATGTTCATGGGAGTGCAGACAGCAAATCTAGTTTCATTTCTGAAATGGAATTGCTGGATGATGTACTACTCGTAAATTCACTAGGCAGGTGCAAACTCATACAAGATACAGGGAATGAAGAAATTCATATAACAAAAGCATACAAGGAGAAAACAAGGAAGAAAAAGGAAAAAGAAAAGTGTACATATTTGCCTCTTCTTTGGATTCTTCTTAGCATAGCAAGTAGACTCCAACGCATGGACAAAGATCATCAGAGGAACAAGTCCTCGTTCCAGTTTTATAGGGCACATGAAAAAAACAAACAAAATAGGGCGAGTGAGAATCAATGGTATACATGCAACAAAAAGAAGACAGCACAGAACAAGATAGAGAGAGAGATAAACTCACCAGTCTTCTTCTCTGACGTTCGAAGGCTTCATTATCAGGCTAGGCGCAGCAAGATGCAGAAGGAGAAAAGGGATTTGCAGAACAAAAATAAGAAAATTGTTAAATGGAAAAATAAGAAGAAGAATGCGAAAAGAAGAAGAAGTGGGAGAGAAAATACCTGGGGAAAATATCAATGGAGGTGGAGCTCAAGAGTAAGGTCAACAGGAGAGGAGAGAAAGGGATTCATGCAAAATCGGAGAATAAATGAAGAAATGAGTCAAAAAAGAAGTAACATGGGCAAAAATAAAAACAAAACAAAGAGAAGACAGAATCAAGGTGAAGAATGGA
Source organism: Nicotiana noctiflora (assembly GCA_032618575.1). NCBI lineage: Eukaryota > Viridiplantae > Streptophyta > Magnoliopsida > Solanales > Solanaceae > Nicotiana > Nicotiana noctiflora. Next base: position 48,355 of record JASVEL010007325.1, read on the forward strand.
GAAGTAGAAGGGGATTTACCTGGAAAGCACAGT
>JASVEL010007326.1:0-10714 GCA_032618575.1 Nicotiana noctiflora
TTTGGTTCACCATAGAAGAGATGATGCAACTCCGATGGTGGAACATTGGCAGGCAACAGGTACACTCAGAGAGAGATGAACATGCGGCAGCCATGGAAGATAGAGAGAAGAACTTGTGAGAAGAATCTATAGGAAAGAAGATGAAGAGAGAGAGTGGGAAAAGGAAAATGAAAGGGCGGTATACCTATCACAGTCTTTTAGGAAACAGTCTTGAAGACTGTGTAATGACATACAGCTGGACAGCAATGAGGAGATATTTGAGGCTAACTTCTATAACGTCTCTGAAGCGTAAATGTGGCCTCAATTGCAATAGACAGGGTATATATAAAGAGGCTAATTGTCAAATAAGTGGCTATTGAAGTAATAAGGCTAGGAAATTAGCAGGTGGCTATATGATGAAGGTCTTAATGTGTCATGAGGTGGGCTTCAATTTTGGGCTCGGAGAAGAGATAATACGCTGGGAGTATACTATATTATTGAGGGGTATTGGGCTTTCAGAGGTGGATTTACCTTGGAGAAGTATAGGCTGGGCAAGTAGGCGAATAATGGGTATCACGTTTGGGCCTAATTGGCTGGGTAAATGCGATGTCCTGGTTCTGCAACCCACACGATGGGTACGTGTATTATTGGGCCTTCATGGACGAAGTGGACTGTTCGAATTATATTATGATCGTGCTGGGCTTCTTGGACCTGGACGAGAGGATCAAAAAGAGAGAATGGAACAGAGTATCAAATGGGCTTTAACAAGAAACACATGGGCTAGTTTTAGGACTACATTTTTAATTAGATACATTGTAATGTCATTTTTGAACATCTTGTTCAATTATGATAACATCTACTACATATCTGTCATTTTCTATTTCCTAGTTGTTAGGATTGCTAAACAATGTTATTGTGTACTTTTATTTTATTTATAAATAAAAATTAGCCCTACGCCCTGCCTAGTGGATTGCTTAAAAAAAAAAAAACTATGCCTTCTCTCTAGTAAGATGGGTGAATAGTACTTTCGTCACTATTTATCTCCCTCAAATCTAGAATCCGGTGGTGGATTATCACAAAGTTGGTATCAAAAGATTCATCGTTTCTTTGTGAACAATCTACAATTGATTTCATAGTCAAACTTATAACCATTTGGGCTAGATCTTAATTCTAAATTTTGCGATCTACTGTAGCATTCTTGAAATTTCGATCTTCTCACAGATTGTATTTTTCAATTTAACTACTGGAGCGTTCAGCTAGGACAATAAGGTTAATTATTCTTAGCTAACGAGAGTACTGCTAGTTCAATAACGTGATGTTTTGGAACTACTGTTGTAACACACTTTTGCTAAAAAATTCACGTGAAAGTGTTCCATGGTTAGATGCTTGACCATGGTAAGCTAGCGTTAATTTGTTTACTGAAGAAACATTCAGAGCATTGTTTGAAATTCAGTACTGTAGCATCCATTTTGTAACGTTAGGTTCCTGAAAAATGATCTACTGTAGCTAGCAGTTGCTTTAAAGCAGGCAGATTAAAATTCTGCCATGTCGTATGCAATGTTACATCCAACAATTTTGAAAGTGCTGTCATGGCCAACATGGCAGGTGACCAGCCTTCTTCTATGGCTGGTCAGCCATCAACAAGCCTTGATTCATCAAATCCTAAAACAAATAACAACATTCAGCCACTAGATTATAGCAGATTGTTGAAACCTTCAACTATCAACAATCAGATGCAAGGAAAAAATTCAGCAGTTGAGCCAATTCCTTTCAAACGAGCTATTTTCTTACATGGACAACCTTTTGTCAAGTTCACAGAATCAGAGGTTGATAGAATGAATATTATTGAAGGTCTACATTATGCAGTGCTAGGAAAGTTCTCTTACCGATGGCCAGATCTACAAGAATTGCGCAAATTAATCCCTATTCAATGTGGTATTAAAGGTAATTGTTATATTGGCTTTTTGAGAGACAAACATGTACTGATCCGTTTAACTTTGAGGGAGGATTTTCAGAAAATTACATCAAACAACACCTACTATATTAAGGCAAAGGACGGATATGAATACCAAATGAGACAGCTCATATACGATAAAAATTTCAAAGTCGAAGAAGAAACTCCTATAGCGATGGCATGGATTTCATTTCCACATTTACTGCCCACGTACTTTGTTAAGGAATGTTTGTTTTCCTTAGCATTTGCTGTTAGAATAACACAACAATTGGATTTGGCAACCATAAACAAAACAAGGCCAAGTTGTGCTCGAGTAAAGGTACATATCGACCTACTAACAGAGTTGCCAAAGAGAGTGCGCATGGACATCGAAAATGAGGCTACTGTTGTTGCGAGAACTGAATGGGTGAAAATCCAATACGACTTCGTGCCAAAATATTGCAAGGAATGCAAATTGCAGGGTCGTGATATGATAGAATGTTGGAGGCTACATCCAAAATTTGATGCAACAAAAATCTGAAGAGAAAAAGGCTGTTGATGAAAAAGTGTTTCAAGCAATAAAGGAAGTTGTTTCTGAGAAAGATGGTACTTTAGCTACTGGTTCTAACAAAAATGGACCTATATTAATTTTGACGAGTGGAAAAGTTGTGGGTAATGTGAATGGTATTGGAAAGGAGAAATGGATAGAGGTGAGAGATAATCGCACTAATAAGACTATTATTCAGAAGAATGATCAAGAAGTTAATGGAGATTTGGTAGCAGCTAACCAACGCAAAAGGCAGCAGGTGCAAGTGGGAAATGAAGTTGCAAAAAATATGCAGAATACTAATAAATTGTTGTGCTGGAAGTGGAGGATAACGAAGCTAATGGGGATAATCAACTAGCTTTGGTGGACGAAAATACAACACAAAAATACACGGGTAATTTGAATCGACCTGCGCAAATATTTGTTTCTAACTACACTGGAATTACAGCTGATACTAATGGTAACAGTGATAAGTTTATTGGGAATGACAAGGATAGTGGTTTGGTAGAGTACCAAGGTGCTACGAAAGTTTGTACTTTTATTGGAAATGTTCAAACTAATCAATCATGCCAGGAGGTCCCTACACAATCAGTTGATCTCATTTCAACAGATGGAATTCCAAAATATAGTGAAAGGCTGGAACTTACTGGAGGCAAAGTTTGGTTTGAACAAGGTGAAGAGGATGAAGAGGAAGGTGAATTACCAGATGGAAGACTCAACAGACGAAGAAAATGACCAAGATGAAAAAGTTTTAATGCAAAGACACACATTCAGGAACAAAAGGGAGAAAGCAGCATTAATGAAAAGGCCACTATTCAAAGAGACAAAACTGAAACATTTGCAGAAGGTGGTGGAGTCAAACAATTACCTTAACACAATCCTAATATTGTATTGACTCCAACTAATATAGTGGATGTCAAATACACTGGTGGTACTTTACCTACAAGAGATATTGAGGAGGTGGGGGCTAAAGTCGATATGACAAATAAAGAGAAAGGCACTTTGATGGCACAAAGTAATAATGAACAAAGAATGGAAGCTAGGACAGCAATCAATGAAAAACAGCAGAATTTTGAACCTCAAATGATGCAAGGAGTGGCTAAAACATTGCAGTTGCTTAATAAAACAACAAAATGCAGAAATTGCGAACAATGATGAGGATGTTATATTGAATGATTCTGGGGGAACTAGAGAAGATACTAGGGGTGCAAAAGATGCAATGAACAGGCATAAGAAGGACCAACAAGTTACATTAAATCAAACAGCTCAACAAACAAAGGAGAGACAGTGTAAAATACACACAAACACAGTTCATTCAGCTGTTACTGTCCCAGTGACTATTCTTGTAGCTAAAGCAAATCCAGAGAAGGATTGTGTTAACAGATCAGTTATTAGTAAACTAGTGGCAAACCAGCTAGCTGCTACACAAAATGGTCAAGGTGATGAGGAAAATCTTGATGAAAAACGAAGGGATCTAGATACATAATCGACAACACAGAACTTTACAAAAGTGGCAAGGGAAGCTGACATATCTCCTAGGACAATTGAGACAGTTAAATATGCTAGGAGAGGCAAAAAGAAGCAGGTCAAAGATAATCAAAGTGTACTACCACCTGTGGTTCAAACAAGAAGAAATTTTTCTAAATCTCATAATCAATGATGAATATAATATTTTGGAATGTGAGATCGGTGAAAACAAAGAAAGCCTTTGAGAGGCTTGTCAACATGCAGAGGCAAAATAAATATCAATTCATAGGGATTATGGAACCAATGCAGAAAGCAAGAAAAATAGAAAGGTATATGAGGAAGATTGGAATGCTGCAAGCTTTCGTCAATGTGTTAAATAAAATATGGGTGTTTGTAGATGAAGACCACGAGGTTGATGTTATCATTGACATGAAGCAACAATTGACTCTAAAGTTGGAAAATATGGACACTCAAGCTTCTTTCATTGTCACCTTCGTGTATGCAAAGTGTGATGCTATTCAACATATTAAGTTATGGGACAATTTGTACGCACTTGCAACTAATATGTATCTTCCTTGGCCTGTGGGTGGGGATTTTAATGTTATTTGAGATGAAGAAGAAAAGTTTGGTGGCCTTCCAGTACACATGAATGAGGTTATGGATTTTAGACATTGTGTAAATATGTGTAACCTTTTCGATCTTGGATTTAAAGGGAGTATATATACTTGGTGGAATGGGCAAGGTGACGATGAATGCATATTTAAGAGACTTGACAGATGCTTAGCCAACGTAAAATTTCAACAGATGTTTGAAGGATTAGAATGTACTTATCTTTCTAAAACTGGTTCAGATCACACCCCGTTAATGTTGAGTGCCAATGCCTATACAGTGCCAATCAAGAAGACATTCAAATTTCTTAATTTCTGGACTAAGAATGCTTCATTCAAAACAACGGTAGCAGAAAATTGGAATGCACATTTTCAAGCGAACCTCTTTACTTTGTTCAATCACAAGCTCAAAAAGGTGAAGAAGGCTCTTTCGATTTGGAGCGAGGCTACTTATGGCAATATATTCCAAAAGATTGCGAGTTTGGAAGAAGTGGTCTTAGTCCATGAAGCACAGTTTGAATTGAATCCTTCAATTCAAAACAGAGAAAGACTAATGAAAGTTCAATCAGAATTGACTAAAGTTTTAGATTTGGAGGAGGAAATTTGGAAGCAAAAGTCTGGAATGGCATGGTTCAAGGATGGTGATAGAAACACGAAGTTTTTTCATGCTCAAGTAAATGGAAGAAGGAAAAGATTGGAATTGAAGAGAATTCAAAATAGCAATGGCAATTGGATAGAAGACACTACCTCCATGGTAGAAGAAGCTGTCAAATATTTTACTACTCAATTCCATGAAGAAAGGGTTCCCGAAGATTTGGGGTACTTGACCATGTACCCAACTTAGTGAATGATGAACAGAATGAAGTACTCATGAGGCAACCTACAAAAGAAGAAGTGCACTGATTCACGTCCAAGCAACGGTCGTAGTCAATATAACCTGGTCTAATAAGTCCAAGATCGATCCCACAGAGAATTAACCTACCAATTGAAACTATCACAACCTAAGAGTATTTCCGAATCAAGTTCCCAAAATTTAGAGTATATTTGTGTATGGTTTTCGACTAACTACTTGCAAGAATTAAGAATGCTTAAAAGAAAGAATTGAATGTTGAGTAAAAATAATATGGAGAAGGACTAAGGTGTTGAAATCCCCTATTGATGGAATCCCTTATCGTTATGCTCATACAAATTGTTAATATATTCTATCAATCATGAACGCTATGTGTATCATAACCCTCTCCCGAGCAATTACAATAATTTACTAGTGCACTCTCCGGCGCTACCCTAGCTAGCTTTAATTTGAATAGTTCACTTAAGATTGCACCCAAGACTTCGTTATTCCTAACCCCATCTTTACGCCTAAAGTTATAGATTCCTCCAATAACCTAGGTGTGGTGTTGTTCAACAATAATCCTAATGCACTCTTTTCCAAGTTATGCACACTAAATAGGCACAGCTAATTGGGGATCCTACCAATTAACTACAACAAGAATGAAGTTGAACAAATAGAAATCTCAGTCACAATTTGTAATCACATAAACGATAAGTTCTTCACCCAATAGGTTCCATCAAAATCTTAGAAAAGGATTTAGCTACTCATGCTTAAAGAAACAAGAATAATAATGAAATCATAAAGAAATACTTGATATAAAATAAAAAGAAGGAGTTGAGAGGATTCTCTCTTACTAAATATCTTGCAAAAGTATTGAAATAAAGACAACATGCCTCTATTGGGCAAACTAGAAGTTTATATATAGGTTCTAGGTCTAAAAAACTAAGTTTGAGTCCAATTAGGATAACTGTGCGTCGCCTTCCGCGGTTGGTTCGCGGCCGCGAGCTGACCGCGAACAGCAAACTTCAGAAAGCCTCATTATTCGCGGTTCATCCGCGACCGCGAATGAACCGCGGAGGAACAGTCCTGCGGATATTTCTCTGCTTCTTCCAGCTCTTTTCACTTTAGCTCTTCTCTTGGCCTTTTCATCAACATATGACTCCAAAATAGCTCTCTTAGCATCCATTGCATCACATGTACCTATAACACACAAACAAACACTAATCAAATCATTTTGTCCTCATAAACAACATAAATACCATGACAAAGTGTGATTATTTAGGGCATAATTATAGTCAAATTCACTTATTATCAATACCCCACACTTAAACCTTTGCTCGTCCTCGAGCAGCCTTAATCACATTTTAGGCCAATTCTAAAAAAATTTGTCTCCCCCAAAATATGTCACAAAAGCTATTATTCATGAACAACCTAAGATGTGCACAATCTTTACCTAACCGTAAACTCTCATGCCAGCACACTATTACTTACTCTACTTATTACCAAAAACTTGCAAATTTACCATCTTCCTCTTGAATTACATGCCCTCACAAAATTTATTGATAGAAGTTCCCACACATTAACAATTCAAAAACATGGAACTTATAAATATCGGAAAAATTCACTCACTCTCAACAAAGAATATTTATATGCATACATACACACCATAGGCTTGCCCCTAGTGTAATACTCCACTAATCGAGTTATTCAATCATAGATCAAGAGGTCTTTAAGGGTTGTAATGTTGGCTATGGGACGTGTAGGATACTTTTGGTTATAGTGACTAGCCTCCCTAAGCACTTTTCTTTTCCTTTTCACAACTTCCCTTTTAGTTTTCTTCCTTATGTCTCCCATAAACATTCCTTCACCTTTCTTTACTTTTAACCCCCACTTTTCTTTTGTTGATGTAACTGGCGTTTCTAATTTTATATATTCATTGATTCAATTCTTTGTCTCATTGCTTTGCAACATTATTTTGGACCAGTTCACTATTTGCTACCATTAATTCTTGATTTTCCCTTTTTCAATTTCCCTTCACCCCACACTTAAGCTTTTGCATATTCATTACAATACAAATGCTTCTAGGAGGTAAACTAGAACATTATACATATTTGATGAACATTCAAGGGTTATCAAGGAATAGGCTTTAGGCTCAAAGGGGTTAACTAAGATATAATGTACGGGTGAATTCATATCTGTTGGTATATGGGGTTACACAAAGAAATGCCTCTATCCTTTCTACAACCAAACAACTTCTATTTCTCTTTGCAAACACACATGGCAAGTTCTAGGCATCATGTAAAGCATACAATGTAAGTAAAATCTCACACACAAATGGCATGCAACTCATTTGGAATCCAGTTTATCTACAAAGTCCTATCGATGTTCAAGCAAGCATTATTGTGCAGTTTAAGGCATATTGAGATTCTACAGTCAAGCCTAGAAGATACATTCTCAAGTTCAATTTACGCTTTTGCTAATGTGCATATTCGGGGTTACATGTTGCCCTTTTTCCTCTAATCCTACGAAAAGAAAAATCTACCTAACCTGGTTCAAATATAAACCCTCGGAAAAGAACCGTGGTCAAAAGAAAAACCAAGGGGGAGATGATACACTACCTATAAAAAGAAAATAAAAGAAAGAAAAATTCCAACGTGGACTACTTCCCTCAAGAGTGCCTGTCCTATATAGTCCGTCATCAGGAAGAGTACTCTACTTATATTTTTAGATTTTTAAAATTTTATGATTTTTTTTTTGTGTTTTTATTATTTTATATTAACTACTACAACTAATATACACATCATGTACAAGATAAGTCACCCACCCACACTTAAAAATATGTCATGTCCATGGCATAAATAAAAATTAAAGCACAAGAGGGGCAAGAAAACATACCTGAGACTCACTCGGAGTCGGAGACGGTGGATGGGTCGACATGACATGCTCGTCCAAGTGCTCTAAGCCATGCCATAAACCTGCTTTCTGACCGGGCTTGCCTTGTAGACATGGCGTCTAACCATGTGTGCAAGCCATCAACGGAGGTGCGCAGATCAACAACCTCCTCCTCCATGGACCTAAGCATAGGTCGTGAGGACTCGGACCTAGACATACTTGCTCCATAAGGAGCAGGCCTGGAAGGTCCGGCTGAATCCGTGAAGTGCCTGGCCCGGGAAACCGGTACAGGATCGTCCTCCTCATCCAAGTCAATTGGTGTTGTGTCTCGTCCAACCCGGATTTGAGCAGCTCTAAATGGAGCTTTTGGTAGTAGCTCACCATCAGTTGCAGTTACTGGGGTCTGATGGAGAAGACACAGTGTAGTGACAAGAGATGGGTAATAAAAACCCTTGGCAGTGAGGGATCCCCTTAATACCATCTCATCACTAACTAAGCGGGCGATGTAAACATCCCGCTGTGTTACAAAACACAAAGTTAAAAGTGCCCTATTAAAGTTAACATCCGTGGTGTTGCTCGAGGGCAATATATGATTGCATATTATAGAGAACCAATATTTAGCTGTGTGTGTAAAGCAGTTAGAGTGCAGAGTCTTATTTCTAATCTCCGTCTACACATAAGGCCTCAATTAGAATGTCCCATGTGACACCTGGCCTATCATGGTAATAGTCACATCACTAGTGTGCATTGGCAGTCTAAGTATCTATCTAATAGTAGGAATATGGGCATCGACATGCTTACCTCTGACAAATACCCGTCTGACCATAGCGTAAGGAGCATTGGCGTAGAATTCCCGGACAAACATCTTGTTCACATTAGGAGGTGAGTCAAAGAGGAACTCCATCTCGCGCCTGCGAATCTCATCATATATTTCAGGATTCTCCGAGCGGATAGCTATCCGGTCAACTTCTACCTCTTGGAGCCATTTCTTGGCCGCCTTAATGTGAAATCCATTCTCCGCTTCTTCGCAAGCAAACCTGGACTCATCATAAGCCGGTTGCCTTGAAGAGCTAGCACCATGTCGAGATCTCTTTGGGGCCATGATCATGCACAAATAAGATAGCCAAAAATTTTGTAAAATGTTAGTCATCGGAAGGCTACTCAGACTTCGCCATCCGTGAAATATCACAATTGACCATTTTTTTTTGTGCAATCACCTCATGCTCCTATACATAGTTTCTTTATCTAACTATTTTACACATGCCTATTCAAGCACCCCACACTTAATTATTTGAGCACTTCTAACATTACCCAATTAACTTAATCCATCCCCAATAAAATACACAATAACCAATTCATGAGTTGGGCATTATGTCTCCTAAAACTACATTAATCAATTATGATCAAGGATAATTTGCCCAACTTGGCTTACCAACCAACATATATGGTCAACATACTTTTGGGTCTCCAAATCATAAAATTAGCATCATAAACTCAATTGAAGACCCAACAACCCATTTTTTTTACCAAACTTCTATCATATAACAAGGTTCCTTAAGAGAGATTCATGGAAACATTCAATGTGCAACAACAAACCAAGTAATATTCATGAACCACCCTAAACTAAAATTATCTAATTAATTCTACAAAATAAACATTCAAAAACTAAAATAAAAACAAAATAAAAGAGAAAAAGTAGAGAGACTTACTAGTTATAGCAATGGAGGAGTAGGGTGGAAGAAGGGGATGATTTGGAGAAGAAGGGGTTGGGAATTTGTAGAGAGAAGGGAGAGGATTTGGAGTTAGAGAGAGAGAGAGAGAGATTTGAGAGGAGGGGCGGCTGAATTGGAGTTATGGGAGAGAGGGGTTGGGTTTTTTTTTTTTTTTTTTTTTTTTTAGCAAAATATACCACTAGGCATTGTACCTAGTGGCTAATATATAAATAAACGAATAAAAATCCCAATCCGGGTCCAAAAGGATACAATTTGTCCTGCTACTACCAGTAGACTGTGAAATAAATCTATGTAAACATAGAATCTAATCGGAAAAAACTAATATCATCTATAACATGAAGTCTAAATGAATATTTCCATGTCCTGCAGCTATGATTGACTTCTCCTGCCCATTTCAAGTACCATGCAGCACTACTCAAGCTCTCACCAGGTGCCAATGTATGCGAAGTATAGGCAATGATCAAGTAGATCCAAAAGTACCACAGTATAGGAATTCGCTGCAATGAATTGTCTCAATCACCTTTAGTATATGTTGCCCTTGTACATTGTATACTACTATGTCACCTCCAGAATGAGTGTGGAACCACACTAATACCACTGAAAAATGACATAATAATATACAATATATTCCAAACACATAAATAAGCCATATCTAGCTAATACTATCTCCATTCCCATGCCAAAACAAATGATCCTGCAAATAATGCTCATGATGTTCCTGCA
>JASVEL010007327.1:0-72704 GCA_032618575.1 Nicotiana noctiflora
GCTTTTCCTTTAGCTGGTAATTCTTGAAATGAATGAAAGTTAACCGTACCTGCAAAAGAAAAAACCAAGTTAGCTAAATAGTCTGCTACTGTGTTTCCCTCCCTTAGTACATGCTGAAATATGACATTGTATGTCCTCTTGAAGTCCTTGATCTTTTTCACATCTGCTGCTATACTCCATGGTACCTCCCATTCATCTTCAATCACTTTTTTCATCACCAACGAGTCAGTTTCCATGATCAATGGGTGTAACTCCTTCTCCACACAGTATGACAGCCCATGTACTATTGCCTTTGCCTCTGCTACTATGTTTGTTGTTTCACCTATCTCCCTTGCACTAGCAAAAATCATATCTCCATTGTGATCCCTCACACAAAAACCAAAAGAGCTAAGGCCTGGATTCCCCCTCGATGCACCATCGGTGTTGCATTTGAACCATCTATCATATGGAGTCTGCCATGTTACTCTTCTTGTCACTATAATTGGCTTGTATTGCTCGAAGAATTTGATCATATCTGGCCACAACATTGGAATCCCAGTTAGCCATGGATATCTTACCTTAGCCAAATAATTCAGTGTCCTATTTACTTCATGAATAACCCTGCTACAAGACACTGAGCCTCCATGTTTCATTGTATTTCTCCTCTTCCATATCTCCCATAGAATAACTGCAGGGACTGCCTGAAACAAAGGTTTCAACTTGGGACAACATTTAGCATTCCACCACTCCCTTATAATTTGATGCACTTGTATCATGTTGATCATTAAACCTGCAGCCTGGCTAAATGTACTCCACACTTTTTGTGCAGTATCACCGTGCAAGAAAAGATGCTGAAAAGAGTCTTCTCTAGGTGAAAGACAGCACCAGCATTTAGAAACCACCATATATCCTCCATTTCTCCATATATCATCTGTTCGAACCTTTCCTTTCCAAACTCTCCAGCAAAAGAATGAGATTTTGAAGGGCAGTCCTTTTGTCCATAGCCTTGCATATTCTGAACTAACTGGTTCTCTATGTCTCAGTATTTTCCAAGCACTACTCACTGTAAAGTTTCCTGATGTTGAAGGCATCCACCTTGGAGTGTCCCAGTACTCATCAGTAGGCATAAATTGTACTTCTTCTCGGATGTGATTTACAATATCTGCTGGAAAAGTTTGATTCAACAATGCATCATTCCACTGCCCTTCTTCTCTTAAGTCCTGCCACCTCCCGAAGCTCCTCATTGATGTGAAAATCTGAAGGGACTACATGATACAAAGGCCCCAATCCAGTCCAATTTTCATGCCATATATTAGTAGCTCCCCTGTTCATCTCCCAAAATATTTCATGCTCGACTTCATCTCTGGCTTTCAATATTTTTCTCCAAACATGAGAACCATTCCTATATTGAACCACAGTAGGTGCCTCTTTCTTGCAATATTTGTTCCACATGTAGTTGGACCATAATGATTTTGTTGTCCTGAATCTCCACCATAGCTTTGCAAACATGGCTTTAGACACATCAAAGAGAGATCTGAAACCTACACCACCTTCTTCCTTTGGCAGACATAAGTTCTGCCACTTTGTCCAGTGCCTACTTCTTCCTTCTTCCTTGTTACTCCAAAAAAATCTTGCAAATGTCTTATGGAGATGCTCAATGACATTGTTTGGTGGATCTAGGACAGACAAGATGTGAGTTGGCATGCTTTGTAATACACTTGATATCAATGTAGCCTTTCCTCCATATGACAGTAACTTCCCTTTCCATGAGTGCAACTTTGCCTTCACCTTCTGAATCGGATCATTATAGTAGTTCTTCCTCCTCCTTGTGTAAAAGATTGGACATCCTAGGTATGTAAATGGGAATGTGCCTTTAGAGAAACCAGTTATATTAGCTACCGTAGCTTTCAATCCTGCTGCAATCTTTGAATGTACATAGTAAGAGCTCTTTGCCTTGTTTATCAACTGTCCTGATGTTTTCTCATATAATGCCAAGACTTCCATAATTTTCTGCAAGGAATAAGGATCAGCTGAGGCAAATATTATAGTGTCATCTGCATAAGCAAGGTGGTTCAATGGATCAGACCACTTTGGCATTCCAAATCCTCTAAACTGCATGTCTTCAAATAACTTATTCATAAGCAAGGGGTTGGGTTTTTAGGGTTTAAAGAAGGGGAAAAAAAAAGAAAATAAAAAAAAAAGTTAATTTTCACTGACCGCGAAACTGGCCGCGATTGTTCGCGGTTCGTTCGCGGCCGCGAATGGACCGCGAACAGTCGCGATTTAGAAGGGACATTTTTTCGTGGTTTGTTCGCAGCCGCGAATGGACCGCGAACAGAAAAAATTCAGAGAGGTCACTTTTCCGCGGTTCATCTGCGGTCACGGATGGACCGCGAACAGTGAGCTTCTCTGAAATTTTTCTCCGCTGTTCAGCAAAATTTTTATTTATTTATTTATTTATTTTTTCTTATTTTTTTATTTTATTAAATACTAACTATAATGAAAACACTTACACCATGTTCGTGGGTTGCCTCCCACGTAGCGCCTGATGAACGTCGCAGCACGACTCAACTTAGCGCATTTTAAGGCTCGCTAGACCTTTGAGGTTCATCCAACCGCAATTCTACCTTGTCCTCGGTGTCATCCAGGCCTATGTAAGGTTTCAACCGCTGTCCGTTTACCTTGAATATACGTGATCCATCCATAGTTTGAATTTCCACAGCTCCTAACTCAAGTGCCTCAATTACCTTGAAGGGTCCTGACCACCTTGATTTCAATTTACCTGGGAACAATCGTAATCTTGAATTGTATAGTAGTACTTTGTCCCCGCTTTTGAAGTTCCGTTCAACGATAATTTGATCATGAATCCGCTTCATTCTCTCTTTATATAATCTAGTACTTTCAAATGCCAAATTCCGAAATTCTTCTAATTCATGCAACCCAGTCAGCCTTGATTTACCTGCTTCGTCCAAGTTGAGATTCAATTGTTTCAGTGCCCACCAAGCTTTGTGCTCTAACTCAACCGGTAGGTGGCAAGCTTTCCCAAACACCAATTTGTATAGCGACATGCCAATTGGTGTCTTGAATGCTGTTCTATAAGCCTATAATGCGTCATCAAGCTTCTTGGACCAATCGGTCCTCGTGGCGTTCACTGTTTTAATCAGTACACTTTTTATCTCCCTGTTGGAGACCTTAACTTGCCCGCTAGTCTGCGGGTGATATGGAGTAGCCACACGATGTTTAACATCATACTTGGCCAATAATTTCTTAAAAGCCCAGTTGCAAAAGTGTGTGCCCCCGTCACTGATGATAGTCCTTGGAGTCCCGAACCGGTTGAAAATATTCTTCTTCAAAAACCCCACCACCACCTTAGCATCATTGGTGGGTAATGCTGCAGCTTCCACCCATTTGGACACGTAGTCAACTGCAACAAGTATGTACTTATTGCCGTATGAGCTAATAAAGGGCCCCATGAAATCTATTCCCCAGACATCGAACACTTCAACTTGCTGGATTGGGTTCATTGGCATTTTATGATGCCGGGAGATGTTCCCGGTGCGTTGGCATTTGTTGCAACCTTTCACCCACAAGTGTGCATCTTTAAACACCGTTGGCCAATAGAAATCGGCCTCAAGTATTTTGGCGGCTGTACATATTCCTCCAAAGTGACCGCCATATGCTGAAGCGTGACATGCCTGCAAAACAGAAGATTGTTCTATCTCGGGGACGCATCTCCGGATCATGTTATCTAGACATATCCTAAAGAAATATGATTTATCCCAATAATAAAGCTGACTTTCACGAAAAAATCTTTTCCTCTGGACCGATGAGAGGTCGTGAGGAACAATACCACCGGCTAGGTAATTAGCATAATCAGCATACCATGGTGTTTCAAGGAGAGTGGTGGTGAGCAGCTGCTCGTCTGGAAAGGTTTCCAGAATTTCCCCACTCTCTTTGACAGTTTCAGCTCCTTCAAGTCGTGACAAATGATCAGTGACTTGATTTTCAGTACCTTTCCTATCCCTAATTTCGAGGTCGAACTCTTGGAGAAGCAACACCCAATGAATCAGGCGCGGCTTAGAGTCCTTTTTATCAATTAAATATCTTAAAGCTGCATGGTTTGTGTATACGATTACCTTGGATCCTATGACATAGGACCGGAATTTGTCAAATGCGAACACGACTGCAAGAATCTCCTTTTTCGTCACTGTGTAGTTTAGCTGTGCTCCACTCAAAGTTCTACTTGCATAGTATATTGGATGCATCAACTTGTCTTTCCTTTGGCCCAGCACTTCCCTCACCGCATAGTCACTTGCATCACACATTAGCTCAAAAGGTTGCTCCCAGTCGGGGGCAATGATGATGGGTGATGTGACCAACCTCTTCTTTAGTTCCTCAAAAGCAATCCTGCATTCATCAGAAAAAACAAAAGGGTGATCTTTTTCAAGTAACTTACAGAGAGGGTTTGATATTTTGGAAACCTCCGGTAAAAACCGGCGTGTCCAAGAAAGCTTCTTATGGCCTTGACGGATGTTGGTGGAGGAAGCTTTGCGATGACATCAACTTTAGCACGGTCTACCTCAATGCCTTTGCTTGAAACCCGGTGCCCCAATACTATACCTTCTTGTACCATAAAATAGCACTTCTCCCAGTTTAGCACTAAGTTTGTTTCCATGCACCGTTTTAGCACTCTTGTCAGATTGGCAAGGCATTTATCGAATGAATTCCCTACCATTGAGAAATCATCCATGAACACCTCCATAATTTCTTCCATCATATCAGTGAAAATAGCCATCATGCACCTTTGGAATGTGGCAGGTGCATTGCATAGTCCGAATGGCATCCTCCTGAAGGCAAAAATACCATATGGGCATGTGAAGGAGGTCTTCTCTCTATCTTCGGGGGCTATGGAGATTTGATTGTACCCCGAGTATCCATCCAGAAAGCAAAAGTGGGACCTCCGTGCCAACTTGTCAAGCATTTGATCAATGAAGGGAAGTCGGAAGTGATCCTTGCGGGTGGCTAGATTCAACTTCCTGTAGTCCATGCATATTCTCCATCCGTTGACGGTTCGTGTGGAAATCAATTCATTGTTCTCGTTTTTCACTACCGTCATGCCTCCTTTCTTTGGCACACATTAGACCGGGCTAACCCAGCTACTGTTTGAGATTGGGAAGATGATTCTTGCATCTAGCCACTTTATTACTTCTTTCTTCACCACTTCCTTCATGTTAGGGTTCAGCCTTCTTTGATGTTCCCTGGAAGGTTTGTGTCCATCTTCCAGGAGAATTTTATACATGTAATAGGCGGGGCTGATACCTTTTATGTCTGCCATGGTCCATCCAATGGCAGTCTTGCATTCCTTGAGTACCTGTATAAGCTTTTGGGCCTGCACATCTAACAAACTAGATGAGATAATAATAGGTAACGTGGAGTTAGGACCTAGAAATTCATACCTGAGGTGTGATGGTAATGGTTTAAGCTCAAGCTTTGGTGTCTCTTCTATGGATGGCTTTGCTGGCGGGGTCTCTATTTTCTCTAAGTGTAGAGGCTCGAACTCAAGCTCTCTCTGCCAAAATCCCTTGCCTTTTAGAGATTGTACCCATTCAGCTAAACTTTCACCATTTACCTCTTCTATGGTCATTAGGCATGCTTAAAGTGGATCTTCAATGGTCAACTCTGCATCGTCGGTCTCCACTATCACATCAACCGCATCAATGAGAGAGCAATTTGCGAACTCACTAGGGCGCCTCATGGATTTTTGCACATTGAAGATGATCTCCTCATCATTCAACCTCATCTTGAGTTCCCAAGTTTCACAATCAATTATGGCTCTCCCGGTGGCTAGGAATGGTCTTCCTAGGATTATGGGAATTTCTTCGTCGACCTTGCAATCAAGAATAACAAAATCGACGGGAAACACGAACTTCCCAACCTGGATAAGCACATCATCTATAATACCAAATGGACGCTTAACCGTCCTGTCAGCAAGCTGTAAAAGCATAGAGGTGGGCCTGGCTCTCCCAATGCCTAACCTCTTATAAATGACTAAGGGCATGAGATTAATGCTTGCCCCCAAATCACACAAAGCCTTAGTAAAGGCATAATTCCCTATAGTGCATGGGATGGTGAAGCTACCTGGATCGGATAGCTTCTCAGCAATGGGTCTGGAGACCACTGCACTACAAGTCTGGGTAAGTGTTACGGTGGCCAAGTCTTGGAAATCAAATTTCCGCGACATCAAATCCTTCATCATCTTAGCATAACCAGGCATTTCTTTTAAAGCTTCAATTAAGGGAATGTTTACCTGGATTTGCTTGAGCATTTCAAAGAACTTTTTGTATTGCTCCTCTTTCTGGTGTTTGGCCAACCTTTGGGGGAACGGTGGTGGAGGCCTCTTCTTCCCAGTGACTTGGGACTTTTCTTTTTCTATCACTTTCTCTTCAATCTGCTTCTCTACCTGTTCAGCTACTTTCTCTGTTCCCTGCTTTGCTTCTTTATTTTTAGCAACTGGCTGGACTATAACTTCTGTCAACCCTGTGGACTCATCCAGTTCAATGGGCAATGGAGTAGGTGTCTTAGCCTGTCTGTCGATTTTCTCACTTTCATTCTCAGCATCAAGATCTCTACCGCTTCTCAGAGTCACTGCCATCGTCTGCTTTGGGACTTGGTCTTTTGGGTTTGTTTGTGTATCTGCAGGCAATGTCCCTTAAGGACGATTGTTGAGAGACATAGCAATCTGACCCACCTGTACTTCAATATTCTTGATGGCGGCATCATGTGCATCTATCCTCTCATTTGTTTTGGCATTTGACCCAATTACCTGCTGCATCATAGCTTTTAGCTATGCGAATCAATCGTCATGTCTACCCCCATGTGGTGGTGGAGGTGGATGGTATCCCTGCTGCTGATTGCTGAAATTCTAGGGTCTAGGATATGGGGCCATGTTGTGTGGTGGCCTCATACCTGCTGCATTAAATTGTGGCTGGGGAGGTCTGTACTGCATTGGAGCCTATTGGCCCCAGTTTTGATTACCTTGTCGTTGCCCTCCATAGTTAGCCACATAGTTCATATCCTCTTGTTGATGATGATGTTCTTGGTCTGCAACCCATGGATTACCTATGGGTTGGCTAATGCAAGATGTGCATAAACCACCATTGGTAGTATCTACAATGTGAACCTGTTGCTTAACCCCCTGATTCTTCCACCTTCTTTGCCAGGATGCTCATTTGTGTCAATAAAGTTGCTATGTTCTCCTCTAGAGTGTTGGATGGATCCAGAGGTACGGAGTGTACCACTGGTGTGATAGGAGCATTCCTGGACGTCCACCCGAAATTTTGAGCCATCTTGTCTAGCAAAATTTGGCCCTCTCTCCAAGTCTTGCTCAGAAAAAACCCACCTGCTGAAGCATCTAAAATGTTCTTCATGCTGTCTGAAAGCCCCATGTAGAATCTTTGGCCTAACATCTGCTCAGGAATCCCATGGTGAGGACACATAACAAGAATACCCTTGAATCTGCCCCAAGTTTCATGTAATGTTTACATTGGTTTCTGCTTGAAGCTCACAATCTCATCAATTTGTTGAGCTGTCTTGTTTGGTGGATGAAACTTATTGTGGAATTGTTTGACTAACTCATCGCAAGTTGCAATGGAGTTTATTGGGAGTGAGTTTAGCCATATCTGTGCTGCTCCTGTAACTGAGAACGGAAAGAGTAATAATCTGATAGCTTCCGGAGTTACATTCGGTTGCCTTTATATCTTGCATATTGAGAGAAAGTTCTTTAGGTGTTGTTGTGGATCTTCAACGTGAGACCCAGAGAATAATCCCTTGTTTTGCAACAAGTGTAGCATGTTGTTGGTACTCTGGAAAGACTCAGCTTGAATTGCTGGCACAACAATGGCAGTTGCCAAATTATCCACTTTGGGTTGTGCCCAGTCATACAGTGCACTTTCCTGTGCCTCCTGCGCCTCTTGCATATTTAGCCCGGCTTGCTGGTTTTGTTCGTTTACGTCACCCATGTCGATGTCTAGTTTGATTGGTTGTTGAGATTGTTGAATTTGTTTGATAGCTTTGTTACGTGCCCGGAAAGTTTGCTCGGGGTCTAAGAGTCCTTCAATTAGTTCTCCAGTCCTTGCAGATTCTAGGCATGCACCTGAGTACCCAAATCAACAACCGTCAAAATATTCAATGTAAAGTGTAGAAAGAACTTGAATACACAAGAATCTTGAAGTTATGGCAATGGCAATTGATAATTCCTGTTAATTTCCCGGCAACGGCGCCAAAATTGATTCACGTCAAAGCAACGGTCGTAGTCAATATAACCTGGTCTAATAAGTCCAAGATCGATCCCATAGAGAATTAACCTATCAATTGCAACTATCACACCCCAAGAGTATTTTCGAATCAAGTTCCCAAAATTTAGAGTATATTTGTGTATGGTTTTCGACTAACTACTTGCAAGAATTAAGAATGCTTAAAAGAAAGAATTGAATGTTGAGTAAAAATAATATGGAGAAGGACTAAGGTGTTGATTTCCCCTATTGATGGAATCCCTTATCGTTATGCTCATACAAATTGTTAATATATTCTATCAATCATGAACGCTATGTGTATCATAACCCTCTCCCGAGCAATTACAATAATTTACTAGTGCACTCTCCTGAGCTACCCTAGCTAGCTTTAATTTGAATAGTTCACTTAAGATTGCACCCAAGACTTCGTTATTCCTAACCCCGTCTTTACGCTTAAAGTTATAGATTCCTCCAATAACCTAGGTGTGGTGTTGTTCAACAATAAACCTAAATATACACTCTTTTCCAAGTTATGCACACTAAATAGGCATAACTAATTGGGGATCCTACCAATTAACTACAACAAGAATGAAGTTGAACAAATAGAAATCTCAGTCACAATTTGTAATCACATAAACGATAAGTTCATCACCCAATAGGTTCCATCAAAACCTTAGAAAAGGATTTAGCTACTCATGCTTAAAGAAACAAGAATAACAATTGAAATCATAAAGAAATACTTGATATAAAATAAAAAGAAGGAGTTGAGAGGATTCTCTCTTACTAAATATCTTGCAAAAGTATTGAAATAAAGACAACATGCCTCTATTGGGCAAACTAGGAGTTTATATAGAGGTTCTTGGGCTAAAAAACTAAGTTTGAGTCCAATTAGGATAACTGTGCGTCGCCTTCCGCGGTTGGTTCGCGGCCGCGAGCTGACCGCGAACAGCAAACTTCAGAAAGCCTCATTATTCGCGGTTCAGCCGCGACCACGAATGAACCGCGGAGGAATAGTCCTGCGGATTTTTCTTTGCTTCTTCCAGCTCTTTTCACTTTAGCTCTTCTCTTGGCCTTTTCATCAACATCTGACTCCAAAATAGCTCTTCTTAGCATCCATTGCATCACATGTACCTATAACACACAAACAAACACTAATCAAAGCATTTTGTCCTCATAAACAACATAAATACCATGACAAAGTGTGATTATTTAGGGCATTTATTATAGTCAAATTCACCTATTATCATGCACTCAACAGTTTTGGGACTAAATGGTGAAAATGCAGGGGGACCGGATGGTTTCACTGGAAGTTTTTTCCATACCTGTTGGGATATAGTTGGCGATGACTTATATGACATGGTTAGAGCATTTTTCAATGGGAAACAACTACCAAGGTTTGTGACACACACAAATTTGGTTTTTTTTTTACCTAAAAAGAAAGACGTTTCTTGCTATTTGGATATAAGACCAATTAGTCTAAGCAATTTTATAAATAAAGTCTTCTCGAGGGTTATTCATGAGAGGATAGCAGGTATTCTCCCTAATCTAATCTCATTAGAGCAAGCATGCTTTGTGAAAGGGAGAAGCATCATTGAGAATGTTTTCCTAACCCAAGAAATTATCACAGACATTAGAATGAGGACTAAAGCAGGGCCTAATGTGGTGATCAAGCTAGACATAACTAAAGCATATGATAGACTATCTTGGCTTTTCTTGACTAAGACTTTGAGGAATATGGGATTTGGTGAAAATTTCATAGGATTGGTTTTTGATCTCATCTCAAACAATTGGTATTCCGTGATGATAAATGGACTGCCTTATGGGTTTATTAACTCGACAAGAGGAGTGAAGCAAGGAGATCCATTATCTTCTACTCTTTTTATCCTAGCAGCTGAAGCATTGTCTAGAGGTTTAAATGCGTTACATAGGAATTTGAACTTCAGAGGATTTGGAATGCCCGAATGGAGCGCAAAAATCAACCATCTTGCATATGTGGATGACATGATCATTTTTACCTCATCTGATGCTACCTCTTTGAAGATGATAATGAATGTGTTATCTGATTATGAGGACGCCTTAGGTCAGTTATTAATAAATCAAAATCTGCGGTTTATATGCATCATAATGCACCTGAGAGAGTAGTGAACAACGTCCAAAGGATAACTGGAATCAACAGACAAGATTTCCCTTTTATTTATTTTGGATGTCCTATTTTCTAGACTAGAAGAAAAATGGATTATTATCATGGTCTCATCTCCAAAGTCATGGACAAACTACAATACTGGAAAGGAAAGCTATTGTTGATTGGAGGTAGAGCTATCTTGATATCACACGTTTTGCAAAGTATGCCGATACATTTGCTCTCAGCAGTTAATCCTCCTTATTATTTTATAAACAAGCTTCACAAAATGTTTGCGCAATTTATTTGGAGTTGTACTATGGGTTTGAAGAGCAGACATTGGACATCTTGGGACAAATTGTGTTTGCCATATGAAGAAGGTGGAGTAGGATTTCGATCCTTGCATGATGTCTCCAAAGGTTTATTTTGTAAGTTATGGTGGAACTTTAGAACAAAACCAAGTTCATGGAGTTCATTCACGAGTCAAAAGTATTGTAAGAAGCTCAATCCTATTATTGTTCCGTGGCGTGATAGATCACATATATGGAGGAATATGTTAGAATGTAGAATTTTGGTCGAACACCAAATTGGATTGCACTTAAAAATGGGATCGTCACTCTTTTGGTATGAAAACAGGACAGGACTTGGAGCTTTATATTTTGTGGTACCCCCAGATTTTGTAATAGATGAATCTATCAATAATGTTTATGAAGTAGTACAAAATGGTGTATGGGACAACGACATGATGATGCAAGCTTTGCCAGAGGATATAGATGACCATATTCTGAATTGTATTAAGCCACCAACTGCTGTTGAGGAGTCAGATAAACCATACTGGATGTTGGAATCAAGAGGGAATTTTTAAGTAAAATCAGCTTGGGATTTTTTTAGGAGAAGAAATGATCCTGCAATATCATATAGCAAAATGTGGGTAAGGGATTGCCATTTAAAATATCCTTTTTCTTGTGGAAGGTTTGGAAAGCACAGTTACCTCTAGATGATTGGATGAGACGATTGGGATATTCTATACTATCAAAATGTTGGTGTTGTGGCCAAGAGCAGGAATCACTAACCCATCTGTTTTTTACATCAACTGTAGCTAAAAAAGTTTGGACTTACTTCCTAACAAATGTGCTGGAATTAGTATGCAAGGATTGACGCTACACCAGGCAATAGTGAAGTGCTTGACAGCAAAAGTTATACCTCGACTGCAGCCTGTCTTACAAGCACTACCTGCAATCATATTGTGGGAGTTGTGGAAAAGAAGAAACAATAAAAAATATGGTGAGACGATCATAGTTAGTTGAGTCATATATCAAATTAGTACTACTGTGCAGTCCCTTGTCAAGTTTAGGAAGCCTGCTATGCAAAATGTACCTCACAATTGGCCAAACTTGATTCATAAACTGGAGCAGTTTACTCCGGCTTTGAAGGTAACAAATGTCATTTGGTATTTTCCTTCGGAAGGATGGATTAAGGTTAATACGGATGGTGCGAGTAGGGGAAATAATGTAAGGTGTTCAATAGGGTATGTGCTAAGAGATGAGGAAGGGGATGTAATATATGCACTAGGAAAGGAAATTCCACAAACTACAAATAATGAGGCAGAAGCTATTCCAATCTTGGAGGCAATGAGATATTGTGTTAACAATCAAGTACCACATATTATGCTACAAACAGATTCAATGTTATTAAAGAATGTGGTATAAGGAATTTGGATATCCCCCTGGAATCTGAACGACTATGTAGAGGAGATTAAAATGACGACGGAGGAATGCCAGGTTCGAATTTCACATATTCTGACGGAAGGAAATAGTCTAGCAGATCATTTAGCTAATTTTGCTTTGGATAGCGGGGATATTGAGGCTAATAGTTTTGCACAGCTAGACTCACAAAATAAAAGGATCGTGAACTTAGATAAAATGCAATGTCCTTACTTGAGGGTCAAGGCTGCAAAGAATTAGAGGAGGAACAAACAAATATCAAGGGGTTAGAAGAAACTCAAGGGAAGTACTGGAATCAAATCTGTAAAGAGGAGATTTCAATACTTAATTTATTCAATACCTTGGTACTTGTTTTCCCAGGGAAACCACTGATGAGCACAAACAGTACATCATGTGCAAACAACAATTGTTTAGGGATGGCTTTTTATCACTTCAGTTGCGAGAATATTAAGCCCATAAGTTGGGGACAGGGCAGACACTTAGTGCAGCAACAAGAAATGGGGTCTCACAAATGGATTCACACAAATAATCCAATAACACACAACTGGAGTAGAAGAATAATTAGGAATAACTTTGAATACCTAAAAAGGTTAGGATGGACATTCTTAATGAAGTTACAAGGGATATAATGACTGAATGGGTGACAATTAATATGATTATCTTCCTAAGTACTATAAGGAATGTAAGCTACAAGGTCATGACATGGTGGAGTGCTGGAGATTACATCCTGAATTGTTGGAGAGTAGAAAGGAGGAGAAGAAGATTGCTAATAATGAAAAGGTGCAGAAGAATGTTGATAAGGGACCATTAATGATCTTAACAAATGGAAAGGTTGTTAGAAATGTGGGCCCACAGTGGAAGCAAATAAGAGATGGAAGAATACAAGACAGGGCAGATAAGGCACAGGAAATAAAGAAAGCAGGTAATGAATTAATACTTGTTGAAACGCAAAAGGCAGCTGAAGTAGAACAAGTACAAACTAGAAACAAATTTGAAGTCTTAGAAGTGGAAAATAGTGAAGAAAATGTTCACAAGTAGCTGACAGTGGTGGAGCAGATGGAATCACAAAATGCAGTTCCAATTGCAAAGAAACAAGACAACTTAATTCATGCAACAGCTAAAGGCAAAGGCACTAGTCCAGGATCAAATAAGGAAAAGAAGGGAGGAGGGAAGAGTAAACAACAACAGATATCAGCAACAAAAGTGAACAAGAAAATGCAATATGAAGTACCAAAGTCGAAGGCACTGAATGAGTATGAACAACAAGTACAAGAATCAACAGCAATACGGGTGAAAATGGCTTTCATTGGGAATTTGGTTGCTACTAATACATCAATGCAAGAGATTCCTTCACAGGATACAAGGGTGAATTGGGCACTTACAAATCAAGAGGATAATGAGGAGATGACTGATGCAGATTATGAGAATTTCCAAAATGCAGACAAAGACAAGTGGATGTCAAGCAAGCTATGGTCAGACCAAGTAGAAGAAGATGCAGCAGAAGGATTGATCCTAGATGCAATGCAAAGTGAATATGAGAATGGGGGTGACAGTGTAGATGGTGGAGATCCAAGTGTTATTGACAAGGCAAGAGAAATAGAAGATTCAAATGACAAAGCAAAGAACAATACAGGGGAAGAGGAGATTCTACTATTGAAGGAGTCTGGATACAACATGGAGACTATACAAGCAATGGTGAATCCCAAACAAAGAGATGATAACAATATTGATCCACGAGGAACTGAAGTGAGAAAAACAGCAGAAATTTCAGAACCAAGGCATGAAATGAAAGCAAATGTCATGCTTATTGCAGAAGCTGACAAGGTGAAGCAAGTAACAATAAATAAACATGCATCCAAGGCAGTAGAAGCTACAAAGTCACCAGATATAGGAGAAGAGGGAGAAGAAAAAGCAGGAAAGGACTTAGATGAAGAGTCCACAGCCCAAAATTTCCTAAATGTAGCCAGGCAAGGAGATTTATCACCCAGGCACACTAACCAAGTTAAATCATCAGTAAAAGGAAAGAAGAAGCAACAGAAAGACAGCCATAATATCCCAATTGAGGGAATCAAAACAAGAAGAGCACTATCCAAATCACAAAATATTTGATGGATGCAATAATTTGGAATGTGAGGTCTGTAAATACTATGCAGGAATTTGAAAGACTGATTCTCATGCATAGGCAGAATCATTTTGAATTTATTGGGGTGCTGGAACCTATGCAACAGTCTAGCAAAGTTGAAGCTTACAGAAGAAGGATAGGACTTGCACAAGCAGTTGTGAATGTATCAAACAAGATTTGGGCTTTCATTGATGAAGTTTATGAGGTGGACATTATGTACAATATGGTGCAACAGCTGACATTGAGATTGTTTCATACTGAGACACATGTAGAGTTGATATTAACTTTGGTGTATGCAAAATGTGATCACTTAGAGAGAATAGAGCTGTGGGATTCTTTATATGCAATGGCAAGTGATATGACAGCTTCTTGGCTTGTTGGGGGTGATTTCAATGTTATTTGGGATGAAGAGGAGAAGTTTGGAGGACTACCAGTTTCCTTGAATGAGGTAGATGACTTCAGACATTGTATAAACACTAGCAATCTAGTAGACCTGGGTTTCAAAGGCATTATTTTCACTTGGTGGAATGGAAGATCTGAGGAAGACTGTATATTTAAGAGGCTGGACAGGAGCTTTGGGAATGCTGCTTTACATGATATTTTTCCTGGGTTAGAGGTTACTCATTTGTCTAAAATTGGGTCAGACCATTGCCCAATGCAGCTGAAGTGTGATATTGAGAATCCTCCAATTAAAAAACCTTTTAAGTTCTTAAACTTCTGGACCAAGCATGCCTCTTTCAAGGCAGTGTTCAAAGATAATTGGACAGCAGACTTCTATGCTAGTCCTTTTATCTTGTTTAATCATAAACTAAAGAAGTTAAAAAAGGTTTTATCATCCTGGAGCAGGACTACATTTGGGGATATATTCCAGCAGATTGCCAGCTTAGAGGAAGTTGTCCTAGTTCATGAGAGAGTTTGAAGTGTCTCCAACACAGCAGAATAGAGAAAGACTTAAAAGGGTTCAAGCTGAAATGATTAAAGTTTTGGCTTTTGAGGAGGAATTCTGGAAACAAAAGGCAGGGATGTTATTGTTTAAAGAAGGAGATAGAAATACCAAATTATTTCATGCACAAGTTAGAGGGAAGAGTAAGAGACTACAATTAAAAAGAATCCAAGATAGCAATGGCAGATGGCTAGAAGAAGATGACGAAATTGCATAGGAAGCAGTCAGGTTCTACCAAGATCAGTTTACAGAAGATGGGATCCCTTCAGTGTTTCATATAATAGAATATGTTCCTAGATTGATTGAAGATGAGCAGAATGAAAAGGTGATAGCAATTCCTACTATAGATGAAGTGAAGAATGTAGTTTTTAGTCTAAGTAGTGAATCAGCTAGTGGACCTGATGGATATACTGGAGCCTTCTTTCAGACATGTTGGGACATTGTGGGTGAAGATGTTCTTGCAATGGTGGTATCATTCTTTACTGGGCAACAACTTCCCAAATGTGTGACTCATACAAATTTGGTACTGTTACCAAAAAAGAAGGAAGTGGTTACCTTCTCAGATATGAGACCAATCAGCTTGAGTAATTTTGTTAACAAGATTTTCTCAAGAATCATTCATGACAGGATGGTTGATATGTTACCTGGGATAATATCTGAAGAACAAGATGGGTTTGTGAAAGGGAGGAGCATTGTGGAGAATGTACTTCTAACTCAGGAGATTGTAATAGATATCAGACTGAGAACTAAGGCTTGACCTAATGTGATGATTAAATTAGACATGACCAATGCATATGATAGAGTGTCATGGTTATTCCTAACCAAGATGTTAAGGAAGTTGGGCTTCTGTGAGAGATTTATTATGTTGATCTTTGACCTAGTGGGCAATAACTGGTACTCAATATTGATAAATGGTCAAGCCTATGGTTTTTTCAAATCCACCAGAGGAGTTAAACAAGGAGACCCATTATCTCCCACCTATTCATTCTAACTGCTGAAGCTTTATCTAGGGGGCTTAATTCATTGCATCACAACTTATATTTTTGTGGATTTGGACTGCCCAAATGGAGCATTTGGCCTATGCAGATGACACCATCATCTTTTGCTCTTCTGATGCTACATCACTAAGGTTAGTAATGGAGGTGCTGCACTTGTATGATGCTGCCTCTGGTCAGCTGATTAACAAAAGCAAATCAGCTGTATACATGCACCATTTGATTGATTTGGAAGTGGTTGGAAAGGTGGAGAGGGTAACATGCATTGGGAGGCAGGAATTTCCTTTCACATATTTGGGATGCCCTATCTTCTATGCAAGGAGGAAACTTGAATACTATCAACCTATGATAACTAAGGTACTAGATAAACTGCAAGGATGGAAAGGGAAGCTATTATCTGTTGGGGGAAGAGCTATACTTATTACTAGTGTGCTACAGAGTATGCCTTTACACTTGTTATCTGCTGTAAACCCCCATGCCTATGTGATTAATAGGTTGCACAAAATCTTTGCCCAATTCTTTTGGAGTAGTACTGTGGGAGGTCATAGCAGACATTGGGCATCTTGGAAGACTCTATGCATGCCATATGAGGAGGGAGGTAATGGGTTCAGGTCTTTACATGATGTGTCCAAAGCTTTATTTTGCATATTATGGTGGAAGTTTAGAACAAGACCTAGCCTATGGAGTGCCTCTATGTGTCAGAAATAATGTAAGAAGATGAATGTCATAGTGGTACCATGGAAAGAAGGGTCTCATATTTGGTGAAAAATGATAGAGTGTAGAGACTTAATAGAGAATCAGATTGTATGGAAATGGAGAAGGGGTTCTTAAATGTTTTGGTATGATAACTGGACTGGTTTGGGTGCTCTATACTTTCTGGTTCCACATAATTTTCCTATTGATGAAGATATCTTCAATGTTCATGATGTGGTGGAAAATGGAGCATGGGATGTAGCAAGACTTATGCAGATTCTTCCTGAAAAACTGGCTATTCATATTGTGGAAAAGGTAAATCCTCCTACCCAACAGGATATACCTAATGTGCCATTCTGGATGCTAGAAACTAGAGGTAATTTTATTGTGAAGACAGTATGGGAATATTTGAGAAGGAGGGAAGATCCTAGGATAGCTTACAAGAATATGTAGGTGAAGGGTCTACCGTTTAAAATATGTTTCTTTATGTGGAAGGTGTGTTAAGCAAGATTACCACTGGATGACTTTATGAAGAGAATAGGCTATCAAATGCCATCTAAATGTTGGTGTTGTGCAGATCCTAAGAAAGAGACACTCCTACATTTGTTCTATAAGTCAAATGCTGCAGAAACAGTGTGGAAATTCTTCTTGTTTAGAGCTGGAATTGCAATACAGGGGCTAACTATACACCAGGCAATTGTTAAATGCTGGACTAAGTCTGATGTTCCAAGATTAAAAGCAGTCATGCGGGCACTACCATCATGCATAGTGTGGGAGCTATGGAAGAGGAGGAATAGCTTAAAGCATGGGGAACTAGCATATGTAAACAGAGTTATCGACCAAGTCACTACTCATTTACAACAACTAGTTCAAACAAGAAAGCCAGGGCTGAAAGTACCTCACAGGTGGATTGATATAGTGACTATGATGGAGAATTACACACCAAAATTACAGTATACTAAGGTGCTGTGGGAATTTCCTATGGCAGACTGGATAAAAGTTAATACAGATGGTGCATCAAGGGGAAATCCTGGAAGTAGTGCTATTGGGGTATGTTTGAGGGATGAGAATGGAGATGTGAAGTATGCAATGGGGAGTGAGATTCTTGAATGTTCTAACAATGAATCAGAAGCTACAGCAATCCTTGAAGCTCTAAGGATGTGCGAAATATACAACTACACTAATGTTTGGCTACAGACTGATTCTATGCTGCTGAAAAAGATTCTAGAAGGATCATGGAAGCCACCTTGGAGTATTTATGACACTGTGGAAGATATTCAGCATCTAATGGAGGGTTTTACTATTAGAGTAACTCGTATACATAGGGAAGGAAATAGATTAGCAGATAACCTTGCCAATTATGCTCTGGATGATGGAGATACAGAAGTGATGGAATTTAGGGATCTGGATGTACAAGGTAGAAGGATTGTCAATGATGATAAAATGCAATGCCCTTACTTGAGAGTAAAAGTTGCAAGATGATAGAAAGGGAAGAGATAGGGAGGAGCAGGTGCAGGAATGATTTTCAAATTAGCTATCATACTCAAATTCTAAAGGAAAAGAGTAGGGTAGCTAATTTTTCTAAGGGAATGGAGCCAACATGTAGCTCAGCAGCTGTTCATCATACTCAAAGCCAATTGGAGTAGAGTATGGTGGTTTTAACTAACATGTTTGTTTGTTTTGCAGGTTTGCTTAATGTACAAGTGGTTTATGTGATAATGGAAATTCTATTGGTGTTATTAGTGCTTAGCACTCAACCCAATGGATGGAAATTACACATAACCACTTATACATGGAAGTGGACACCTTGGGTCCACCAGGCTAGAGGACTAGAAGAAATGAGGGGTTCAATTGCACAGTACGCAGACAGCAAAATTCCCAGTCTCTGGGAATTTAGCTGGAAGAAGCAACGGTGGATTAATATATAGGTCATCATCAGTGCTGACAGTAATGACAACTGGATGAACCACAAGAACAACAAATGTCATTTGGGCACACAGGGTGCTGACAGTAGAGTATACTGGATGAAGCACCTGAGGAGTTACAGATCCAAAGTGAGGAAGGATCAACACTCAGGGACTCATACATTACTGCATGTACTCTATCTGTTTAAGAGCGCATGCTAAGGATCCTAATACTCTACAAATTACAGTCACACTCAACATGTTGATAGCTAAAGTTCTATCATGGAACTATAGTTGGATAAAACATGAAGTGACTGAGGAAAGAGAGCAGAAAGTTTGGTTACTAATGATATCTAGATGGTACTTCCTGAGGGACCCTCATGTGGTGGTATTAGTACTTGGTACTCAATCCACTGGGGTGAATTTAGGGGTAACATCTAGATATAACATCAGTACTACTCAAAGGGTTGAGGACATTAAAATCCAAAACAATCATTCAACAAGGAAACAAATACATGCAAGTGTATCTCATGTACTCTATTGGTTAAGGACTCTTCAGGTGGTGGTATTAGTACTGAGTACCCAACCCACCAGAGAGAAATTAATCATAGAGTACAATCTGAGTTCAGGGGAGGTTAGGTTTATTCCTCACAGGAATACTGACCTCCATTTTCACACACAACAGAACATTGATGTTCATGAGAGTGCGCACAACAAATTCTCTCTCAAGTTTGAGAGGGAATTGCTGGATGAGGTACAATTTATAGCTTTACTAGGCAGGTGCATATCCATACAAGTTACTGGGAAAGTAGGAATACATACATTGAGAACGTGCAACAACAAACTAAGGAAGAAAAGGAAAAAAGAAAGTTGTACAGTAGAGGTGCATCTTCTTTGGGCTCTCTTTGAAGCATCATATAGACTCCAGCAGATGGGCAAGATTTGTCAACAACACCAGTGCTCACACCAGTGCATCCATAGGGTACATGTGAAAAATAGCAGAAGCAGGGCGAGTGCGGACCAATTTTACACATACAACAAAAAGGTGACAACAAAGAACAAAGTAGGGCGAGAGAAAAACTTACCAGTCTCCTTTTTAAGCGGTCAAAAGCTTCATCTTCAGGCTCTTGCATATCTCAACAATAAGCAGGAAGGTAGAAGAGATTTGCAAAACAAAAACAAGGAAAAAGTTAAATGGAGAAAAAGGAAACAGAATAAGAAAAGATAGCGAAGAGTGGAAACAAATACCTGGGGAAAGCGAGGAGAAGAGAAGCATCAATGGAGGTGAAACTCACAAGTCAGGTCAATAGGAGAGGAGATTCAGGGAGTCATGCAAAGTGATAAGATCAGAAGTCAAACGACATGGAGAAGAAGGCTGACACAAATAAAAGAAAGGGGAAAGGGAAAGAAGTTTACTTATTCAAACTTGTGGAAGGTCATAGGGGAGTTTGACGGGCTCAGATGGTGTCAGATCGGAAGTCAGAAGAGCGGAGAGAAGAAAGAAGCAACAAAAAAGGAAAAATCAGTATAAGAGAAAGAGAAAATGATATTAAACATAATAAAAGAAGAAGAAAAGAATTGCCTGGAGCTGATGCAGATAAGATCGGAGTCTTCTTAAGCCTGGAAGCCGTTGATAAGAGTCATCGGAAAGACGACGGAGAAGAAGAAGGGTTTCAGAGTGAGAGAGTCTCTAGAGGAGAGAGAAGCAAGAGAGGAAATTATATTTCCTATACTAAGCTCACATCTGAAATGAGACGTTTGGGTGAAGCTAACGGTCAAATGAGGAAAGAGAGAGTATTGGGATTAGGAAAGGTCGCCCGTTGGTTGACAGCTGGGTCTGGGAAACTGATAATTAGGTGGGGTTATTTAATGCCGGAAATTTCGAGAAGGTGGCTATATTGGAGATTTTTGGGGTTAGCCTATGCAAATCGTTATGGGAGAAATGGCTACGCGGGAAAATCGATGTATACGGCTAAGGTGGCTATTAAGTGGCTAGGGAATAATTGGGAGTTTAATTGGAATAGTTATTTGATTTATTCCAGGAAGTGGGCCAAGTGGGCGATAAATGAGTTAGGAGGTTTAGTGGCCCAGTATATTGGGTCTGATATATTGATAGGGGCTGTTTGGGCGGTATTAGTTGCTGATGGAATTAAATTATACTGGGCCAAGGGTTGGTCTTTCAATTTTGGCTTTTTGATTGGCCCAATAATTCTATGCTGGGGTTTTATATGGTTATTGATATTGGGGACCTTAATATTGGGTTTAAAAATGTGCTCATTACAGATGGAATTACAGGTCTTGGACATTTTCGTTACTGGACTGATGCAATTGGGCCTCCACTTCGCGACTGGGCCACCAAAGTGGACTTCACGTGAGCCTGCTTATGCTGGCTTTGATTTAATTGGGTCATCTGCTTGGGCTTACTTGTTGTGTTGTATTATATGGGCGGCTGGATCAAGCCCAATGATCGAAATGGACTACTGGATTTCCTATCTCAAGATAATAGGGCTAGTTTTATATATCAAATTTTAATAGTTATTCAGTGAGATCATATTTAAGCACTTTGCTTAATTATGATCATTGGTACTATGTAGTTGGCAATGTTTATCTTTTCATTACGTTAGACATTATGACACTATGCTTTGTATTTCTTTTATTTTGATTGATATATAAAAACTAGCCCTAGGCACTGCGTAGTGGATTTATATATATAAAAAAAACCCAAACCCTAGGAGGAAGCAAAATGCAGTGGTAGGGACATGGATGAGGAGTCAACAACCCAGAATTTTCTCAATGTAGCCAGAAAAGGGGACTTGTCACCTAGAGATATAGAACAAGTTAAGTCTGCAACTAAGGGGAGGAAAAAACAGTCTAAAGAAACTTTTAATGCACCAGTAGGAGGAGTTACAACTAGGGGAGCACCATCTAAATCCCAAAATCATTAATGGATGCCCTAATTTGGAATGTTAGATCAGTGAACACAAGGCAAGACTTTGAAAGGATCATCACAATGCACAGAGAACATCACTTTGAATTCATAGGGGTTCTAGAACCTATGCAACAGTCAAGCAAGATTGAGAGATACATGGTAAGGATTGTAATGGCTCAAGTAGTGGTCAACATTTCCAACAAAATATGGGCTTTTGTAGATGAAGTTTTTGAAGTGGACATTCTATACAACATGTCACAGCAGCTCACCTTAAGGTTGTTCCACACAGAGACACATGTGGAACTAGTGCTTACACTTGTATATGCTAAATATGATCCATTGGAAAAAATTGAACTATGGGACACATTATATGCAATGGAAGCAGATATGAGAGTACCATGGCTAGTTGGAGGTGATTTTAATGTAATATGGGATGAAGAGGAGAAGTATGAAGGACTCCCAGTGTCTATCAATGAGGTGGATGATTTCAGGCATTGCATCAACACATGTAATTTGACTAATTTGGGGTTCAAAGGAAGAATTTACACTTGGTGGAATGGTAGATCAGAAGAGGATTGCATTTTCAAAAGGCTAGATAGATGCTTTGGGAATGGGGAACTTCAGCAGACATTCCCAGGGCTTGAGATTACTCATCTATCAAAGACAGGATCTGATCACAGTCCAATGTTGCTTAAATGTGATATAGAGACTCCTCCAGTGAAGAAGTCATTTAGGATCCTGAATTTCTGGGTTAAACATGAAACATTTAAATATGTAGTCAGGGAAAATTGGTATGCAGATTTCAGTGCCAACCCCTTTGTGCTCTTCAACTTCAAGCTGTAGAAACATTAAAAAGCACTGTCATTATAGAGTAAAGCTACCTATGGGGATATTTTTCAGAAAATTCATAGTTTAGAAGAAGTTGTGTTGGTGCATGAAAGGCAATTTGAAGTTAATCCAACACTGGAGAATAGGCAGAGACTACAAAAGGTACAAGTTGAAATGATAAAGTACCTAGCACTAGAAGAGGAATTCTGGAGGCAAAAAGCTGGCATGATGTGGTTTTATGATAGAGACAAAAACTCAAAGTTCTTTCATGCTCAAGTGAATGGGATAAGGAAAAAACTGAAGATAAACAGAATCCAAGATAGCAGGGGAGACTGGATTGAGGAAGATGAGCTGATTGCAGAGGAGGCAATAAGGTTCTATCAGGATCAGTTCTCAGAGACAACAACTCCAACAACTTTTGATATTCTGGATCATATTCCTACTATGATAGATGTAGCATAGAATGAAGCTCTTATGGCTATGCCTATAAGGGAAGAGGTGAAACACGCTGTGATGGGTTTGAATGGGGATTCAACAGGACGACCAAATGGCTTCACTGGGGCATTTTATCAATCATGCTGGGAAATAATTGAAGATGTTGTTTTTGATATGGTAAGATTTTTCTTTTGTGGCCAACAATTACCCAAAAGTGTAACTGATACAAATATGGTATTGCTGCCAGAGAAGAAAGAAGTGATGACATTTTCTGATCTGAGACCAATTAATTTAAGCATTTTTGTGAACAAGATTTTCTCCAGGGTTATACATGAGAGACTAGTTGATGTCTTGCCTAAATTGATATCCCATGAGCAGGTTGGATTTGTATAGGGGAGAAGCATTATAGAAAATGTGTTGTTAACACAGGAAATCATCACTGACATCAAATTGAGAACTGAGGCTGGTCCTAATGTGGTGATTAAGCTGGATATGGCCAAAGCTTATGATAGACTTTCATGGCTATTTCTCACCAACACTATGAGGAAAATGGGTTTCTCGGAAGGCTTTATTGGCATGATCTTTGATTTAGTGTGAAATAACTGGTATTCTATATTGATTAATGGCCAAACCTATGGCTTCTTTCATTCTACTAGAGGTGTTAAGCAAGGGGATCCTTTATCACCTACTCTTTTCATTATGGCTGCTGAAGCTCTCTCTAGAGGGCTGAATTCTCTTCACTACAATCCTCATTTTTGTGGGTTTGGTCTACCTAATTGGAGTCCAAGAATAAATCACTTATCTTATGCTGATGATACTATCATGTTCTATTCATCTGATGAGACTTCCTTAAGTCTTTTGATGAGGGTTTTGCATGCTTATGAAAGAGCATCAGGACAGTTGGTGAATAAGGCAAAATCAACCATTTACCAATATCATTTGACAGACTTGGAGGTGGTAGAGAAAGTAGAAAGGATAACAGGGATTAAGAAGCAATATTTTCCTTTCACATATTTGGGATGTCCTATCTTTTATGATAGGAGGAAAATGGATTACTATCAAGGATTAATAACTAAAATTATGGACAAGCTTGAAGCATGGAAAGGAAAGTTACTATCAGTAGGTGGAAGAGTTGTTCTTATCCAGAGCGTTTTGCAAAGCATGCCAACGCACCTACTTTCAGCGTAAACTCACCAAGTTACGTGCTTAATAAACTACATAAGATATTTGCTAGATTCTTTTGGAGCAGCAATGTGGGGGTTAACTCAAGGCATTGGGCTTCCTAGAACACACTTTGCATGCCTTATGAAGAAGGAGGCATAGGTTTCAGGTCACTTCATGATGTATCTAAGGCCTTGTTTTGTAAACTATGGTGGAATTTTAGAACTAAGTCTAGCCTTTGAAGTCTTTTTATGAGTAACAAATACTGTAAAAAACTCAATGTTATAGTTGTCCATGGAAAGAAGGCACTCATGTATGGAGAAAAATGTTGGAATGCAGGGATTTAATAGAAAATTCTATGGAAGGTGAAATGAGGATATGCTCAGTTTTTGTTTGATAATTGGACAAAATTGGGAGCCCTATATTTTCAAGTTCCTACTAGGTTCCCTATAAATGAGGATATTCAGAATGTGAGTGATGTAAGTTGTGATGGGAGATGGCAGGTAGATGTAAGGCCCCAAAATATTTCGCTAAGTAATATAGGATTCTGTGGTGCCACGTAGGCTAATTATTATATTTTATGTGCTATGAACATTATGGACATCAATTAGACTTGCTAAATATGAGTATGAGTCTTATGGTATGTGATATGAGGTCCAAATGAAAGCCCAAGTGTAAGCCAAATAAGAAAATATTCGAAATAGGCCAAATTTCCAAATGGATTCACACAAGGCTCCACTTTAAACGACCATAGATAATTATGTATAAGGTTTTATCGAATGAAAGCCCTTTGAGTCTAGTTTCCAACGCTTCAAACCGTTCGTCATTTGGACATTCCTACACAAAGTTATGATCAAATTACCAAAGGCTGGAAAATGCGATCGTGTGTCAGGTCAAATCTGCGATCCGCATTTCTACTCTGCGGTCCGCATGTTCGTTCTGCGGTCCGCATCTTGACCGCATCTTGGACCAGTGTAGCTCATTTTTGGCTGCCGATTTTGCGGTGCATTTTGCGGCCCGCATGTCCATTCTCCGGTGCATTCTGCGATAGCAGAATTGACATCGCAGGGTTATATTTTTTATTTTTATAACCCGACCCCATTTCAATATATAGGCTTTGGGGTTCATTTTGGGGTCATTTATTACTGATTTTAGAGAGAGGTGAGAGTATTTTAGAGAGAGAAGGAGGAACCCAACATCTAAATCATCCAAATCTTGCATCAATCTTCAAGAATCAAGAACCCAATAGCAAGTTCTTCATCAAAGAGGTAAGATTCTATACCCTAGGGTTTAATTTCGAGTTTGGTGTATAAGATGAGTTATTGAGGTATGATTCTTGGGTTTATTAGTATTGTGTATACATGCATGTACAACTTAGGTTTATGGGAAGATTTTTTAACTTAAATAACTAAAGATTGGGTTAGGGAATGAAGGAAGTCTTTAAAAAGGGGATTCGAAATCAAGATGCTCAACTAGTGTTTGATAAATTGTTCAAATGAGCTAGTTTCATGAATATCTTTCTAATATGTGTTTAAATTTCTTATGTTTCATAGTAGATTGGAATTTCTAGAGTTTTTGGAGTGTTGTAGTAACTTAAGGAAAGCTCAATCGAGGTATGTATGGCTAACTTTGATTCTTGTGAAATCGACCTTATGTGTGCAATTCGTTTGGCATGTGTTAATTTGAGAGATTGTGTGTAATTTGTTGATTTTGTTGTTGGGTATATCTAATTGATGTTAAACTACATGTGGTGTGGTATGAAATATGAATTGAAAGATAACAAGGGAATTGGAATTGGTGAAGAATTGTGAATAATGGTTATGATGGCCTATATGGCACCTTGTGGAAAAGAAACGAAACACCTGAGAATTGGTTTATTGTGGAAAGAGACGAAACACTTGAATTGTGGAAAATTGTTGAACATACTTGTGTGAATATTTTTGATTATGGAAATATTATAACTTGGTTGTGATATTGGCTTGATAAGTAATTGAGAACATGAAACAATGTGCAAGTTGCTTATTTGAACTTGTTGAAATTGTGTGTAGTGCCTTATCTGCTGTTTGAAATTGTTGTGTTTTAAATTGTAAGGTGGGATCGGGTTGCGCGCCGCAACATGAGGAAATAAGGTGTGGGTTGGGGTGATAAGGGTGGCCGAGGTAATAAGGGTGGTCAGGGGCAATAAGGATGGAAAGCGATCGAAATCGCTATTGAAAATTGATACAAAAATCAATGATGTGAAATTGTGAAAGGAGACAGCAGGAGAGTTTGCAACCTCGGGGGCACTGATTGCCCCTATGTTTGACTACTTGCAATTTATGTGGTTGATTGGTTGTTGTTCTATTTGTTGACCTTGAACGTGCTTTGTGTTGAGAATTATCCGAAATGAGGAAAAATGTGGAAAACATGGTTGGCTGGCTTAATTGATTCTTGATGTAATTCATTGGCCGTATTATCATCGTGATTTCTTGTTAATGGCTTGAGTTTACTTGGGACAAAGTTTGTCCATACATACCAGTACAATTCCAGTGTACTGACGTCCCTTTTGCCGGGGACGCTACATTCGTATTATGATTGTAGGTGAATCAGTAGCATGTACTTCATCTCATCGGCAGTAGCATCCTTCATCTTCCACTGCCCGTTTTGGTGAGCCCCTTTCCTTTCGGGGCCCTGCGTGGCTCATGCCGCTCTTGTTTAGACTTTATTTTGATTTGTGTAAGGTATAGCCGGAGCCTTGTTACCGGCAAGTATTGTATCCTCCTTTGTAATCCTAGAGGCTCCGTAGACAGTAAACTGTGGGACTATGGCCTATGTATGTATATGTATATGTCGGGCGTTGTAAATTGTAACTTGTTAGTAATGTTAATAGTGTGGTTATGTTTGAAAAATGTGAAAGCAGTTATAATTGGTAAGATATTTGGTTTATGAGTAACAAACAACACAGGGGTAACGCGTGGGACACAAAGGCACCCAGGTCCGCTTGACTGGGGCTACTCGGTCAGGCGCCGGTCATGTCCCTCGTTTTGGGGCGTGACAAACTTGGTATCAGAGCCTAAGGTTTTAAAGTGTCCTAGGATGTCTCGGAGCCGTGTCTAGTAGTGCCCTTCTTATCGGTGTGTTGTCGACCACATCATATAAGTTGGGGGCTGCACGGGCATTTAGGAATTTACCCATTTCTTTGATATTCTAGATCGTGCGATATGGCTCAAGATATGGAGCTAATTTCCTCTCTAAGTATTACCCTCAATATTGGTAATTTTGATACCATAATATGTGAATTTGAAGTATGTAAGGTGAGATTTATCTCACCATTGAGTCCAAGTGGATCACCCAAGGACTTGTTAGAAGAACGTGTTGAGCCATGGAGTGATTGGTAGAACTTGTTGTTAAGGAGAGTACCCTCGTTCTTACTAATGTCACCGTACCACCAGATCATGTAGTATTTCATCAGTATGTACGGCTAAAACCCCGTCTCTTAGAAATTAAGCTTCCATGGTGCTCGCATAAATGTTGTAGGTTCAAAATATAATTGATGCAGTACCCGTTTTGTTATGTTAAGCGAATTATTGTTGTGAAAATATATGTTGGAGGTACTTCTTCATTTGTTTAATATATTATTCTTGGTAGATGAGGATATGTAAAGAATGTGAACAATGTGCTAAAATGTCTAGACTTCAAGTCAAGTTTGAATTGATATTTTGATGCCACATTTTGTGAGAAAACTTGTTATGGTTGATTCTTCCAAAATGTTCTTACGTGTACCAAAGGTATTTGATTGATTGCGTCTTGTTGTTGGTAATGTATAAAGATGTTTGGAAATGAAGTAAGTGATTGTGTAAATGTGGTAAGACTAAATGTTGGACTCTAGCTGAGATTGATACTTTACATGAATTGTTGTTGTGACCCGATATTTGTGAAAGATGCATTCCTATATGATCAATGTGCTATTATTGACAACTTAAAATGGGTTTTAGAAGTATGAATCATGTATTCAAATGTGAAGTCCTCTATGCATAGAGATGTTGAAATAAGTCAAATGCTTTTGAGAAATAAAGTATAGACAATGTATCGAGAACTCAAAATGAAATTGTACCTGGTGATACTTGTGACATGAGGGAATATGAAACAGATTATGATGTTGATGTGAAATATGAGAAAATGATGTGAAATGCGAGGAAGAAGAGATTGTGTTATGAAATGTGGCCTAGTGCCAAGTCTAATGTGATAATTATGGCCCCAAGAGTCGATGGACTAATATACGTAAAAATGGCATGATTCTTTTATTCGATAATGTGGTGAATGTTTGAAGTGTTTGATTTGTACTTGTGATTTCCTTATTATTGTATGAAGCGCATAGGTGAATAATTTTAGATGTGAACCCTATGGAAGGGCTATGAAATGCAGCCTAGAGGTATGGTAATTATGTAAAAAGCTATGTGATCCATTTTATTTGGTAATGTGGTGATTGTTTAAACTTTTTGTTAAACCCTTATGATTTCCTTGTCCTTGCATAGATATATTCTTAAAAAGAATCCAAATTACAAAATAGTTCATGCACATGCTCTTTTAATGAGACGTATTATTTACAAATTCTCCCGATCATAGTTCTAGTATGTACAACCTCCTATGGAATTGACCTCTATAATTATGTTCCTGAATTGAGTTATAACACTATTGATATTTCCTACTTGCTTTTCCTAAATTCTCAACAAAGGACTATTCCCGATGAATTTCTTACAGAAACGTCTCATTTAAATTGACAACATCTGCTCACTTGTGCCTATACATGCACCATCGTAAAGTTTGTACATGTGGTGTCAAGTTCCATGCAAAGTATCCAAGATTTGTGATCCTTCTCGAGTCACTCTTTTTCTCAGTTGTGTATATGGCTTATATGGCTTGAACAGCCAATCCACTCTCTTGCAAGTAACATCATGAAAACCTTCTTACTATCAAGAAACGTGAAAGCATGCATCTACACTTATCCTACAAGTACATGTCAATTGAAATGGTCAATGTGTGCATAAAGTTTTTCTAAAAATTGAGATCCTCACATCCCATCATAGGAAAGATATTGCGTCGCCATAATTTTTGTTTCCACTTGAGATATCCCGTAGTAAGTAGCTAACTTGGTTTCTAGTATCGTGGTTGCCCGTGATGTAGAATTGTATTGTAGTTTGGAAGATAGTATAGCATAGGCATGTCCAACTCATAACGAATGATTATTCTCTCTTTATGTCTCCACAATGTGTTAATTGTATTCATTATTTAGTGAAGTCGTTGTTGTCACGACCCTAGTTCACCAATTGTGAACATGTCGTGATGGCACCCAATCCCCACGACTAGGTAAGCCTAACACGTTGCGGAATATACAAGTTATAAACACTTAAATAAGAAACAGCGGAAAAATAGCATAAAAGATATGTAATCCGTGCCGCTTGGCACATACATCCGTCAAACAATGAATAAAACGCTACCAAGATCCGGAATCCCACGGTAACACAGACTAAAAGAGAATATACAACCGTGGCTCTATGTGTAAAGAGTATCTATCAACGAAATGAAAGAAAAATGCCAACTAGTACTACTAGAATAGAAGGAAAGCCTCCGGATCCGCGGACGTAGCAGATCATACCTCGAGGTCTCCAAATGTGCTGCTGAATCACCTAGTATGAGCCTGTCCTGATGTACCTGGATCTGCACAACAAAAGTGTGCAGAAGAGTAGCATGAGTACACCACGGCGGTACTCGGTAAGTGCCAAACCTAACCTCGATGGAGTAGTGACGAGGAAGGTCAGGGCCCTACTGAAAACAATAATATAATGATAATAACAATAATAAGAAGTTTAAATGATAATAATTTCCGAAATTAACAACAATAAATGATTACTGCAATCGTCTACAATTAAGCTAACAACAAATAGTCAACTCAATAAAACAAGTCCAGGACCTGTGGGAATTGAACCCACAGTCCCATTGACAGTACCTCTAGGTCTCCGGGAATCGAACCCGCAGCCCATGTCTCAATAAATAATCAATAACTTAGGATCTCGGGAATCGAACCCGTAGTCCCTACCAATAACTCAGGATCTCGGGAATCGAACCCGTAGTCCCTACCAATAACTCAGGATCTCGGGAATCGAACCCGTAGTCCCTACCAATATCACTCCGGGTCTTTGGGAATCGAACCCACAGCCCTGGGTCTCCGGGAATCGAACCCGCAGTCCACAAGCACAGCAAATAAAGGAATACACAGAGAGAATAAATTATGCTTAACTACAACTTCACCGAAAAATAGTACCAATAATTATAAAAAATAAGGCAATTAGGCAACTAAACAGTTAGGTACTACCTAATCATGCTTTTCTAACTACTACCGGTAAAATATCGAATTAACAGCTAAAGACAGGAATATCACTCATCGAACATTTTAAATAAAGTATGTGTTCAACAACCAGCGCATGTACACGCCCGTCACCTCGCGTACAAGGCATTTAAATTATCACATAATATCCTAGGGGTGAAAATTCCCCCACACGAGGTTAGACAAGCCACTTACCTCGACTCCGGTACAAAACCGCTGTGAAACAACTCTCTTGCCGCGAATGTTGGCCTCCACAAGTGTAGAATCTGATAAAAATCAATAGAATCACATCAAAATAGGTCAATTGGGCATTACCCAATCAAATTATCTCAAAATACACCAAAACCACAAGTTGCCAAAACCCGACTTCCGGTACGCTTATCGAAAAATCACAAAAATTATATATTCGGGTTCCTTATCTCAATACGAGTCTAGGCATATAAAATTTACCAAAATCGGACTCCATTTGCCCATTCAAATCAAAGATTTTCTAAAATTTAGGCCTAGGGCTCAAACCCACCTTTAATCTACCATTTTCAATGAAATAATCACGGATTTCACGATAAACCAACGAATTAAGGTCAAGAAACTTACCCCCGATGATTTCCCGATGATATCCCAGCGTTTCCCCTTCAATTCCCACTCTTGGAGCTCAACAATGGCAGTTTTGGTGTGTTAGGCCGCGACTGAAATGTTCTGGACTTAAAGTCACTGCCAGGCCAGTTTACTCTACGCGATCGCAGCACTGGGCTTGCGATCGCGATGCACAAAATATGGGCGGCCTAATTTTCCTCTACGCGATCGCGTGATCCTGGACGCGATCGCAGTGCACAACTCAACGACCCTACGCGATCGCATGGCCATCTCCGCGATCACGGAGAGCAAACTCGTCCGGCTCCCCAAACTACCCTACGCGATCGCATAAAATCTCACGCGATCGCACTGCTTCAACCTCCACACTTACGCGATTGCACACCCCACCTTGCGATCGCAAAGCTCCGGGCTTTTCCCTTACGCGATCGCATCCTTGGCATCGCAATCGCGATGCATGTCACGACCCCAAATCCGGTCGTGATGGCGCCCAGCACATTGCTAAGCCACCTTTTCCAAGTTCAAAATGTCCGATCGATGGTCCGAAATCCTCCCGAGGCCCCCGGGACCCCAACGAAAACCACCAACATACTCCAAAACATGATACGAACTTGTTCCAATCA
The DNA here is from genome assembly GCA_032618575.1 of Nicotiana noctiflora. Classification (NCBI taxonomy): domain Eukaryota; kingdom Viridiplantae; phylum Streptophyta; class Magnoliopsida; order Solanales; family Solanaceae; genus Nicotiana; species Nicotiana noctiflora. Next base: position 31,702 of record JASVEL010007327.1, read on the forward strand.
TAAAAACACCATCCTAAACATCAAAATCACCAATTACACACGGATTCAAGCCTAAGTTTCTTCAAAACTTTCCAAACTAACATTCAATCAAAAACCCGACCAAACGACGTCCGAATGACCTGAAAATTTGCGGACATATCCAAAATCACATAACGAAAGCTACAGAAATTGTCGGAATTCCATTCCGACCCCCGGATCAAAATCTCACCTATCGTTCGGATTCGCCAAAATTTCAACCTTCGGCATTTCAAGCCTAATTGAGCTACGGACCTCCAAAATACATTCCAAACGCGCTCCCAACCCCGAAATCACCTAACGGAGCTAATGGAACCATCGGATTTCCGTTCCGAGATCGTCTTAACACTGTTCTGGCTACGGACCATTTTCTAGCTTTAAAGCTCTCATTTAGGGACTAAGTGTCCCAAAATGCTCCAAATTTCGAAACCGACTCTCCCGGCAAACCCCAATAGTAGAAATGAACTTAGGGAAACAGTTAAATTAGGGATTGGGGCGTAATTTTCTAAAATGACCGGTCGGGTCGTTACATCTTCCCACACTTAAAAGATTCGTTCGTCCTCGAACGAGCATAGAAAACATACCGGAGTAGTGAAAAGATGAGGGTACTGGCTGCGCATATCCTGCTCGGTCTCCCAAGTCGCCTCCTCGACCGGTTGGCCCCGCCACTGAACCTTTACCGAAGCGATGTTCTTTGACCTTAGCTTTCTGAACTTGCCTGTCTAGAATGGCTACTGGCTCCTCAACATAAGACAGATCCTTGTCTAGCTGAACGGATGTGAAATCCAACACATGCGACGGGTCACCATGGTATCTCCGGAGCATGGAGACATGAAATACGGGGTGAACTCCGGCTAGGCTGGGAGGTAAAGCCAACTCATAAGCAACCTCCCCAACACGCCTCAAAATCTCAAAAGGGCCAATAAATCTAGGACTCAGCTTTCCTTTCTTCCAAAACCTCATAACGCCCTTCATGGGTGAGAATCGAAGTAGAACCCGCTCGCCAACCATAAAAGCCACGTCGCGAACCTTCTTGTCCGCATAACTCTTCTGTCTAGACTGGGCCGCACGAAGTCTGTCCTGAATCACCTTGACCTTGTCCATAGCCTCCCGAACCATATCAGTACCTAGCAACCTGGCCTCGCCCGGCTCAAACCAACCCACGGGAGACCTGCACCTCCTACCATATAGGGCCTCGTACGGTGCCATCCGAATACTAGACTGGTAGCTGTTGTTATAAGCAAACTCCGCCCGTGGCAAGAAGTGATCCCATGAACCTCCAAACTCAATCACGCACGCACGGAGCATATCCTCCAAAATCTGAATAGTGCGCTCGGACTGCCCATCAGTCTGGGGGTGAAATGTTATGCTCAGCTCCACCCGAGTACCTAACTCCTGCTGTACAGCCCTCCAGAACCGTGAAGTGAACTGAGTGCCTCTATCCGAAATGATGGAAACTGGAATACCGTGCAGCCGAACTATCTCTCTGATATAGATCTCCGCCAGTCGCTCCGATGAATATGTAGTGCTCACCGGTATAAAATGGGCGGACTTGGTCAGCCGATCCACAATGACCCAAATGGAATCAAACTTCCTAACCGTCCGTGGAAGTCCGGATACAAAGTCCATGGTAATGCTCCCATTTCCACTCGGGAATCTCGATCTGCTGCATCAATCCACCCGGACGCTAATGCTCATACTTCACCTGCTGGCACTTGAGGCATCTAGAAACATAATCAACTATATCCCTCTTCATCCGCCTCCACCAGTAATGTTGTTTCAAGTCCTGATACATCTTCGCGGCTCCCGGATGGATGGAATACCGCGAGCTATGGGCCTCTCCTAGAATCAGCTCTCGAAGATCATCTACATTGGGCACACAGATGCGCCCCTGCATCCTCATAACTCCATCATCTCCGATGGTAACATCTCGAGCATCACCATGCCGAACTCTATCCTGGAGGACAAGCAAATGAGGGTCGTCGAACTGACGCTCCCTGATGCGGTCAAATAGAGAAGACCGAGAAACCACACAAGCCAGAACCCGGCTGGGCTCCGAACGATCCAGTCTATCAAACTGCCTGGCTAAAGCCTGAACATCCATCGCCATAGGCCTCTCCGAAGCTGGTAGATATGCCAAACTCCCCAAACTCTCTGCTCGACGACTCAAGGCATCGGCAACCACATTAGCCTTGCCCGGATGATAGAGAATAGTAATATCATAGTCCTTCTGTAGCTCCAACCATCTCCTCTGACGCATATTCAGGTCCTTCTGCTTAAGCAAGTGCTGCAAGCTCCGGTGATCAGTGTAGATCTCACAAGGAACCCCATATAAATAATGACGCCAAATCTTCAAGGCGTGAACAATGGCAACTAGCTCCAAATCATGAACATGGTAATTCTTCTCATGCACCTTCAGCTGTCTCGACGCGTAGGCAATCACCCTACCATCCCGCATCAATACCGCACAGAGTCCAACTCGTGAGGCATCACAATATACAGTATAGGACCCCGAACCTGTAGGCAACATCAATATAGGGGCCGAAGTCAACGCTGTCTTGAGCTTCTGAAAGCTCGCCTCACACTCGTCTGTCCACTGAAAAGGGGCACCCTTTTGGGTCAATCTAGTCATAGGTGCCGCAATCGAAGAGAACCCCTCTACGAAACGACGGTAATAGCCCGCCAAACCAAGGAAACTGCGAATCTCAGTAGCGGAGGAGGGTCTGGGCCAACTCTGCACGGCCTCCACCTTCCTCGGATCTACTCGAATACCATCACTCGACACCACGTGGCCCAAAAATGCCACCGAACTCAACCAAAATTCACATTTAGAGAACTTGGCATAAAGCTGCTTCTCCCTCAGAATCTGAAGCACTATCCTCAAATGCTGCTCTTGCTCTTCCCGGCTCCGGGAATATACTAGAATATCATCAATGAAGACAATCACGAACGACTCCAGATAAGGCCTGAACACACTGTGCATCAAATGCATAAAGGCTGCTGGGGCATTAGTCAGCCCAAAAGACATCACGAGGAACTCATAGTGACCATACCGGGTCCTGAAGGCAGTCTTCGGGATATCCGGCTCCCGAATCTTCAGCTGGTGATACCCAGAGCGCAAATCAATCTTAGAAAACACCTGTGCGCCCTGTAGCTGGTCAAATAAATCATCAATACGGGGCAAAGGATACCGGTTCTTCATTGTAACCTTGTTCAGCTGACGATAGTCAATACACATACGCATAGAACCGTCCTTTTTCTTCACAAACAATACAGGAGCACCCCAAGGCGAAACACTGGGTCGAATAAAACCCTTGCCCAATAACTCCTGTAATTGATCCTTTAACTCCTTCAACTCAGGAGGAGCCATACGGTACGGTGGAATAGAAATGGGTTGAGTGCCCGGCAACAAGTCAATAGCAAAGTCAATATCTCTGTCGGGCGGCATGCCCGGGAGATCAGCTGGAAATACATCAGCAAAGTCACGTACCACATGAACGGAATCAATAGAGGGAGTGTCAATACTGACGTCCCGCACATAGGCTAGATAAGCAGCACACCCCTTCTCAACCATACGCTGAGCTCTGAGAAAAGAAATAACACGGCTAGGGGTGTGATCTAGAGTACCACTCCACTCAATACGTGGAATGCCCGGCATAGCCAGCGTCACGGTCTTGGCGTGACAATCAAGAATAGCATAATGGGGCGACAACCAGTCCATGCCCAGAATAATATCAAAATCGACCATCCCGAGCAGCAATAGATCCGCTCTGGTCTTAAAATCACAAATGGTAACCAAACACGACCGATATACGCGGTCCACAACCAAAGAATCACCCACCGGAGTGGAAACATAAATGGGGGCACTCAAAGAATCCCGAGGCACACCCACATGAGAAGCAAAGTAAGAAGACACATATGAAAAAGTGGAACCAGGGTCGAATAGAACCGATGCCTCCCTGTGACTAACCAGAATAATACATGTGATAACAGAATCAGATGCAACAGCTGCAGCGCGATCAGGAATAACATAAAATTTGGCCTGACCCCTCTCTCGAGGGTGGCCTCTGGCACCCTGATCTTCGCCCCTGGCTGGCTGGGTAGGTGGAGTGGAAGATGGGGTTGGAATGATGACCTGCTGACCTTGTGAACTACGCTGAGGCTACAAAGACTGTGGAGGCACTCCTCTTCTACGCCTGAGGCACTACCTGACCAGGTGGCGAGTATCCCCGCACTCAAAACAAGCTCTAGGAGGATGCGGTGGCTGTGACTGACCGACCTCACCCCCACTAGTCTGACCCTTGGAGGTACCGCGCAGGTGGCGCACTAGAAACTAGGGGAGCATAATAAGGCTCCTGAGATGCTGGAAGAGCTACAGTACTACCGGCTGACGACAATGCTGAATAAACTAGACGACCGGAATAACCTCTGCCAAAACGACCGGCTGCTGAAGTGCGGGCACCACAGAAATGGCCCGACTCACGAGACCTCTTGGCCTCTCTCTCTCCCCGCTCTCTAGGGAGCATACTCTCGATCCTCCTGGCAATGCTCACCTGCCTGCTGATAAGATATATCTGTCTCAAGCTCTCTGGCCATGCTGGATCGGATAGGCGGAACAAGGCCCTCAATAAATCTCCGCACTCTCTCCCGAACCGTGGCTACCAAAGCCGGTGCATGTCTGGCTAGACGGGTGAAACTGATAGCATACTCCGATACTGACATGGAGCCCCTGTCGCAACCGCTCAAACTCCGAGCGCCAAGAATCCCTAAGGCTCTGTAGAACAAACTCCCTCAAAAATAGATCTGAAAACTGCGTCCAAGTCAATGAAGCGGACTCCTCTGGACTATCCAACTCATACGTGCGCCACCAATCATAAGCGGCCCCACGAAACTGAAAAGCAGTGAAGGAAACCCCGCCGGTCTCCACAATCCCCATAGTACGAAGAATACGATGACACTCCTCTAGAAAACCTAATGCATCATCTGAAGCCAAACCACTGAACACTAGAGGATCATATTTCTTGAACCTCTCCAATCTACGCCGCTCGTCCTCGGAGGCAGCTGGCCAACCTCCGGGTTGTGCTGGGGCGGCAGGAGGCATAACAAAAATCTCTGGAACCTGTCCCACTGGCACTCGCTGCTCAGGTGTAGCGGCTGCAGGAGTCTGGGCCCCTCCCCCGGCCTGAGATGTAGATGGAGTGAGAGGAAGCAGTCCTGCCTGAGCTAAAGTGGTATACATACTCATGAACTGGGCCAGGGTCTCCTGTAGTGCTGGAGTAGTAGCAGCTGTAGTCGGTGTACCAGGTGTCTGCGCTCCAACCTGGTCTACCTGTGGCACCTCAGCGGCAGCGCGCGCGGGTGCTGTGGCTGCACCTCGGTCGCGTCCTCGTCCTCTACCTCGGCCCCGGCCTCTGACGGCGGCAACAGGGGGCGCGGGTACCTGATCATCGCGAGTAGCTCGTGTCCTCACCATCTGTGAGAGAATAGAAAGCAGTATTTTAGATTTTTGATGTCAAGAATGTCGCACGACAAGGAATCCAAAAGAAATGAAGAGTTTCCTAAATAGTTACATAGCCCCTCGTAGATAAATACAGACGTCTCCGTATCGATCAGCGAGACTCTAAGTAACCGGTCTGTGTCCCGTGACTCCTATGAACCTAGAGCTCTGATACCAACTTGTCACGACCCTAGTTCACCAATTGTGAACATGTCGTGATGGAACCCAGTCCCCACGACTAGGTAAGCCTAACACGTTGCGGGATATACAAGTTATAAACACTTAAATAAGAAACAGCGGAAAAATAGCATAAAAGATATGTAATTCGTGCCGCTTGGCACATACATCCGTCACACAATAAATAAAACACTACCAAGATCCGGAATCCCACGGTAACACAGACTAAAAGAGAATATACAACTGTGGCTCTATGTGTAAAGAGTGTCTAACAACGAAATGAAGGAAAAATGCCAACTAGTACTATTAGAATAGAAGGAAAGCCTCCGGATCCGCGGACGTAGCAGATCATACCTCGAGGTCTCCCAGAAAGCTGCGGAATCACCTAGCACGAGCCTGCTCTGATGTACCTGGATCTGCACAACAAAAGTGTGCATAAGAGTAGCATGAGTACACCACGGCGGTACTCAGTAAGTGCCAAGCCTAACCTCGATGGAGTAGTGACGAGGAAGGTCAGGGCCCTACTGAGAAATAATAATATAATGATAATAACAATAATAAGCAGTTTAAATGATAATAATTTCCGAAATTAACAACAATAAATGATTACCGCAATCGTCTACAATTAAGCTAACAACAAATAGTCAACTCAATAAAACCAGTCCAGGACCTGTGGGAATTGAACCCACAGTCCCATTCTCAGTACCTCCGGGTCTCCGGGAATCGAACCCGCAGCCCATGTCTCAATAAATAATCAATAACTCAGGATCTCCGGGAATCGAACCCGTAGTCCCTACCAATAACTCAGGATCTCGGGAATCGAACCCGTAGTCCTTACCAATAACTTAGGATCTCGGGAATCGAACCCGTAGTCCCTACCAATAACTTAGGATCTCGGGAATCGAACCCGTAGTCCCTACCAATAACTCAGGATCTCGGGAATCGAACCCGTAGTCCCTACCAATACAACTCCGGGTCTCTGGGAATCGAACCCACAACCCTGGGTCTCCGGGAATCGAACCCGCAGTCCACAAGCTCATCAAATAAAGGAATACACAGAGAGAGTAAATTATGCTTAACTATAACTTCTCCAAAAAAAATAGTGCCAATAATTATCAAAAATAAGACAATTAGTCAACTAGATAGTTAGGTACTACCTAATCATGCTTTTCTAACTACTACCGGTAAAATATCAAATTAACAGCTAAAAACAGGAATATCACTCATCGAACATTTTAAGTAAAGTATGTGTTCAACAACCAACGCATGTACACGCCCGTCACCTCGCGTACAAGGCATTTAAAGTATCACATAATATCCTAGGGGTGAAAGTCCCCCACACGAAGTTAGACAAGCCACTTACCTCAATTCCGGTACAAAACCGCTAAGAAATAACCCTCTTGCCGCGAATGTCGGCCTCCACAAGTGTAGTATCTGATAAAAATCAATAGAATCACATCAAAATAGGCCAATTGGGCATTACCCAATCAAAATAACTCAAAATACACCAAAACCCACAAGTTGCCAAAACCCGACTTTTGGTACGCTTATCGAAAAATCACGAAAATTATATATTCGGGTTCCTTATCTCAATACGAGTCTAGGCATATAAAATTTATCAAAATCGGACTCCATTTGCCCACTCAAATCAGAGATTTTCTAACATTTAGGCCTAGGGCTCAAACCCACCTTTAATCTCCCAATTTCAGTGAAAAATACTCAAGGATTTCATGATAAAATAACGTAATTAGGCCATAAAACTTACCTTCGATGATTATCCGATGATTCTCCAACAATTTCCCGTGAGTTTCTCTCTCTAAGACTCAAAAATGGTGTTTTTGTGACTTAACCTGCGTCTGGTCTGCTTCTGGTTTTTAATTCACTGTCGGACGAAATTGCTCTATGTGTTCGTGTTACGGTTCACGCGTTCGCGATGAGCAGCCCAAACTCCTTCTACGCGAACGCGAAGTCCTCCACGCGTTCGCGAAGCACAACTCTACCGCCGTCCGAAATTTCTTCTACGCGAACGCGAAGTCCTACACGCGTTCGCGAAGCACAACTCTACCGCCGTTCGGAATTCCTTCTACACGAACGCGTGATTCTTGACGCGAACGCGATGCTTTGCTTCATTCTTCTACGCGAACGCGTTACACGGGACGCGAACGCGATGGTCCCCTTCCTTCTTCTACGCGAACGCGTAGCTTGGGTCGCGAACGCGATGACCAAATCTCCCTTGCCTACGCGAACGCGGCCCATGCCTCGCGAACGCGAAGGCTTAATGCCTGGGCAGAAACCTGCAATTTTACAGCAGGCCTTTTCCAAGTTCAAATGCCCGATCGATGGTCCGAAATCATCTCGAGGCCCCCGGGACCCCAACAAAAACCACCAACATATTCCAAAACACGATACGAACTTGTTCCAATCATAAAAACACCATCCTAAACATCAAAATCACCAATTACACACGGATTCAAGCCTAAGTTTCTTCAAAACATTCAAAAAATAACATTCGATCCAAAACCCAACCAAACGATGTCCGAATGACCTGAAAATTTGCGGACATATCCAAAATCACATAACGAAGCTACAGAAATTGTCGGAATTCCATTCCGACCCCCGGATCAAAATCTCACCTATCGTTCGGATTCGCCAAAATTTCAACCTTCGGCATTTCAAGCCTAATTGAGCTACGGACCTCCAAAATACATTTCGAATGCGCTCCCAACCCCGAAATCACCTAACGGAGCTAATGGAACCATCGGATTTCCGTTCCGAGATCGTCTTAACACCTGTTCCGGCTACGGGCCATTTTCTAGCTTTAAAGTTCTCATTTAGGGACTAAGTGTCCCAAAATGCTCCAAATTTCAGAACCGACTCTCCCGGCAAACCACAATAGCAGAAATGAACTTAGGGGAACAGTTAAATTAGGGATTGGGGCGTAATTTTCTAAAACGACCGGTCGGGTCGTTACAGAGTTGTGCTAGTACCCAACACTTGTACGATAACCGTGAGAGAACGTGCCTTCTATGTATCACTATGACACTTCCTTTTTCAAGACAAAACCAATGGAGATCTCATCATGAACATATGCAAACCTTTAGTGATTATTGTGCACTGTCTCATTGAGTTTGGTTTTCTTTACACCCTCAACTTCTAGAATCATGGACTATGTCGTTGTCATGTGTGGAGAGGTTCACTACCCTTGGTATCTCACCTTCTTGGCTAGATATGAGTGTTATTTGCCTTCTCCCTGGAGCGTCGTGTTCACTATTAGAACCATCTAACCAATTCATGGTTTTGTCCCAATATCAAGATTTCCTAACTATTGAGTTTCACTCGTGAAAGGTTGAGATTAGATGACTTCGGATTTTTGTACATATCATGAACATGTTGATTTGAATGACAAATGGTCATAATTTTTAGTTCCCTCATATATGATCAATTACCAAAAAGTGTTAAGTTGTCTAGAATATGGTAATCTCATAAGCGTTCAATTATTTTCATCCTTATAGGCTTGTGGCATAGATTCCGTTCGTCAAGTAATGTTAAGAGTGTAATTTAACTTCGTGTATTTTGAATCCCATATCACATTCAAAGTGCTAGAGTATTCCTATTCGGGGTCGACGGATTTTCCCTACACTTTAGGAAATAAGTGGTTCACGTACTTGAGTATTCCTCCTTAATGATTCCGATGTCCCATGTACTACTTACTCATATGCCTCATTTGTGTATTAATTGAGGTAGTCACGGTGATTAACCATGTCAGTATTATTAGTAGTAACATTTTGTGTCTCTTAGTATACGACCTCATAAAGTACTCTACCCAGTGCATTAATAGATTCCTGAAGAACTCCAGCCTAATCTTGAACTATGTTGTTCCTCATTGATTAGATCCCGATCCATTGAGCATTTTAAGTTTACACGAGTCAAATATATAGCTTTATACTGTGATCACATATATATTGGATAGATAAAGTTATGGTCAGTTTATGGTATCACATCTTAGGGTAACTATTAAGGGTCATCAAGGGTTTAGTGTGAGTGTACCCTGAAAATGTTATGTGAGTTGATAATAAATGTAACATGACTGTATCACACATTAGGTTGCAATAGGTGTATGATATTCCCCGTAACTTTTCCTCATGTACTTTGTGTTTCCATATGCTTATGTCTAAGAAGATAGTGATGAAAAAAACAATTGTGGGTATGAATTGACTTGATTGAACTATATGATCATGGTAATATCCTATATTATGCACTAATAGCAAGACTCATGATGGATTCACTTCATATGGACTGTTGATTGAAATGAAATTATATTCTTGTTGATGAACACCTTTGCGATTACATTAATGGTTGGTAAGGACTATTATGAACACATGATTGTTTGTTTAGTATGAACTGACATCCTTGATGGTATGATGCCAAGTTATGGAATTGTGGGTTATTGTTGTTATCGTGAATTGCAATTATCCAGTGGAGTGTATATTGTACAGTGGAAGTTATCAGAAGGTAAAGTCAATGGATAGTTATCTCATGCATGATGTTTATCTGTCATCCTTGTTATGTATTTTTGGGGAGTTGATATTATTTTTGAGAAGGTGTTATGACAATGTTTGTAAGTCTATAATGTCCTGTGGAAGGATAAATGTATCGTGGAAGGAAAGTACTTTCGTTTGATTGAATACCAGTTAGTTTTGACTTGGAATGTACCATATAGGTATTTTGATGTAAAACTGTGCAGTCCATGTTCTAGTATCCTTATGATAATGTAGTGCTTGTAATACTGGGATTAGGATTGTGGATATATACATTGTGGTGCTATGTATACTTGTGGATGTGTGGTTAAGACGATTTTGGTGATTCTCTGGCAAGTGGATAGGTCTAGTTACAAAGGAAACTCTGCCGAAATTTCTAAAAAATTTATGAGTTAGTGAAAATTTTGAGACCGGAGGTAGGTTAGAAAAGAGATGTATGATGTTAAAGTGTTTGGGAAAGACTATACTCCTCATTCGAGGACGAATGATCCTAAGGGGGGAGAATGTAAGGCCCCGGAAAATTTCGCTAAGTAATATAGGATTCTGTGGTGCCACGTAGGCTAATTATTATATTTTATGTGCTATGAACATTATGGACATCAATTAGACTTGCTAAATATGAGTATGAGTCTTATGGTAAGTGATATGAGGTCCAAATGGAAGCCCAAGTGTAAGCCAAATGGGAAACATTTCGAAATACGCCAAAATTCCAAATGGATTCGCACATGGCTCCACTTCAAAGGATCATATATAATTATGTATAAGGTTTTATGTGGTGAATAGCATATCAAATGAAATCCCTTTGAGTCTAGTTTCCAACGCTTCAAACCGTTCGTCATTTGGACATTCCTACACAAAGTTATGATCAAATTACCAAAGGCTGGAAAATGCGATCGTGTGTCAGGTCAAATATGCGGTCCGCATGTTCATTCTGCGGTCCGCATGTTCGTTCTGCGGTCCGCATTTTGACCGCAGATTGAACCAGTGTAGCTCAGTTTTGGCTGCCGATTTTGCGGTGCATTTTGCGGCCCGCATGTCCATTCTGCGGTGCATTCTGCGATAGCAGAATTGACATCGCAGGGTTATTCTTCTAATTTTTATAACCCGACCCCATTTCAATATATAGGCTTTGGGGTTCATTTTGGGGTCATTTCTTACTGATTTTAGAGAGTGGTGAGAGCATTTTAGAGAGAGAAGGAGGAACCCAACATTTAAATCATCCAAATCTTGCATCAATCTTCAAGAATCAAGAACCCAATAGCAAGTTCTTCATCTAATGAGGTAAGATTCTATACCCTAGGGTTTAATTTCGAGTTTGGTGTATAAGATGAGTTATTGAGGTATGATTCTTGGGTTTATTAGTATTGTGTATACATGCATGTACAACTTAGGTTTATGGGAAGATTGTTTAACTTAAATAACTAAAGATTGGGTTAGGGAATGAAGCAAGTCTTAAAAAGGGGATTCGAAATCAAGATGCTCAACTAGTGTTTGATAAATTGTTCAAATGAGCTAGTTTCATGAATATCTTTCTAATATGTGTTTAATTTTGTTATGTTTCATAGTAGATTGGAATTGCTAGAGATTTTGGAGTGTTGTAGTAACTTAAGGAAAGCTCAATCGAGGTATGTATGGCTAACTTTGATTCTTGTGAAATCGCCCTTATGTGTGCAATTCGTTTGGCATGTGTTAATTTGAGAGATTGTGTGTAATTTGTTGATTTTGGTGTTGGGTATCTAATTGATGTTAAACTACATGTGGTGTGGTATGAAATATGAATTGAAAGATAACAAGGGAATTGGAATTGGTGAAGAATTATGAATAATGGTTATGATGGCCTATATGGCACCTTGTGGAAAAGAAACGAAACACTTGAGAATTGGTTTATTGTTGAATGAGACAAAACACTTGAATTGTGGAAAATTGTTGAACATACTTGTGTGAATATTTTTGATTTTGGAAATATTGTAACTTGGTTGTGATATTGGCTTGATAAGTAATTGAGAACATGAAACAATGTGCAAGTTGCTTATTTGAACTTGTTGAAATTGTGTGTAGTGCCTTATCTGCTGTTTGAAATTGTTGTGTTTTAAATTGTAAGGTGGGATCGGGTTGCGCGCCGCAACATGAGGAAATAAGGTGTGGGTTGGGGTGATAAGGGTGGCCGAGGTAATAAGGGTGGTCAGGGGTAATAAGGATGGAAAGCGATCGAAATCACTATTGAAAATTGATACAAAATTCAATGATGTGAAATTGTGAAAGGAGACAGCAGGAGAATTTGCAACCTGGGGGGCACTGATTGCCCCTATGTTTGACTACTTGCAATTTATGTGGTTGATTGGTTGTTGTTCTATTTGTTTACCTTGAACGTGCTTGTGTTGAGGCTTATCTGAAATGAGTAAAAGGTGGAAAACATGGTTGGCTGGCTTGATTAGTTTTAATGTAATTTAATGGCTTGAGTTTACTTGGGACAAAGTTTGTCCATACATACCAGTACAATTCCAGTGTACTGACGTCCCTTTTGCCGGGGACGCTACATTCGTATTATGATTGTAGGTGAATCGATAGCAGGTACTTCAGCTCATCGGCAGTAGCATCCTTCATTATGCCACTGCCCGTTTTGGTGAGCCCCTTTCCTTTCGGGGCCCTGCGTGGCTCATGCCACTCTTGTTTAGACTTTATTTTGATTTTGTTTAAGGTATAGCCGGAGCCTTGTTACCGGCAAGTATTGTATCCTCCTTTGTAATCCTAGAGGCTCCGTAGACAGTAAACTGTGGGACTATGGCCTATGTATGTATATGTATATGTCGGGCGTTGTAAATTGTAACTTGTTAGTAAATCAATCGTATGGTTATGTTTGTACATTGTGAAATCAGTTATAATTGGTAAGATCTTTGGTTTTTGAGTAATAAACAACACAGGGGAATCGCGTGGGATATAAAGGAACCCAGGTCCGCTTGACTGGGGCTACCTAGTCATGCGCCGGTCATGTCCCTCGATTTGGGGCGTGACAAACTTGGTATCAGAGCCTAAGGTTCTAAAGTGTCCTAGGATGTCTCAGAGCCGTGTCTAGTAGTGCCCTTCTTATCGGTGTGTTGTTGACCATATCATATAAGTTGGGGGCTGCACGGGCATTTAGGAATTTACCCATTTCTTTGATATTCTAGTTCGTGCGATATGGCTCAAGATATGGAGCTAATTTCCTCTCTAAGTATAACCCTCAATATTGGTAATTTTGATACCATAATATGTGAATTTGAAGCATGTAAGGTGAGATTTATCTCACCATTGAGTCCAAGTGGATTACCTAAGGACTTGTTAGAAGAACGTGTTGAGCCATGGAGTGATTGGTAGAACTTGTTGTTTAGGAGAGTACCCTTGTTCCCACTAATGACACTGTACCACCAGATCATGTAGTATTTCATCAGTATGTACGGATAAAATCCCTTCTCTTAGAAAATAAGCTTCCCTGGTGCCCACATAAATGTTGTAGGTTCAAAATATAATTGATGCAGTACCCGTTTTGTTATGTTAAGCGAATTATTGTTGTGAAAATATATGTTGGAGGTACTTCTTCATTTGTTTAATATATTATTCTTGGTAGATGAGGATATGTAAAGAATGTGAACTATGTGCTAAAATGTCTAGACTTCAAGTCAAGTTTGAATTGATATTTTGATGCCAAATTTTGTGAGAAAACTTGTTATGGTTGATTCTTCCAAAATGTTCTTACGTGTACCAAAGGTATTTGATTGATTGCGTCTTGTTGTTGGTAATGTATAAAGATGTTTGGAAATGAAGTAAGTGATTGTGTAAATGTGGTAAGACTAAATGTTGGACTCTAGCTGTGATTGATACTTTACATGAATTGTTGTTGTGACTCGATATTTGTGAAAGATGCATTCCAATATGATCAATGTGCTATTATTGACAACTTAAAATGGGTTTTAGAAGTATGAATCATGTATTCAAATGTGAAGTCCTTTATGCATAGAGATGTTGAAATAAGTCAAATGCTTTTGAGAAATAAAGTATAGACAATGTGTCGAGAACTCAAAATGAAATTGTACCTAGTGATACTTGTGACATGAGGGAATATGAAACAGATTATGATGTTGATGTGAAATATGAGAAAATGATGTGAAATGCGAGGAAGAAGAGATTGTGTTATGAAATGTGGCCTAGTGCCAAGTCTGATGTGATAATTATGGCCCCAAGAGTCGATGGACTAATATACGTAAAAATGGCATGATTCTTTTATTCGATAATGTGGTGAATGTTTGAAGTGTTTGATTTGTACTTGTGATTTCCTTATTATTGTATGAAGCGCATAGGTGAATAATTTTATATGTGAACCCTATGGAAGGGCTATGAAATGCAACCTAGAGGTATGGTAATTATGTAAAAAGCTATGTGATCCATTTTATTTGGTAATGTGGTGATTGTTTAAACTTTTTGTTAAACCCTTATGATTTCCTTGTCCTTGCATAGATATATTCTTAAAAAGAATCCAAATTACAAAATAGTTCATGCACATGCTCTTTTAATGAGACGTATTATTTACAAATTCTCCCGATCACAGTTCTAGTATGTACAAACTCCTATGGAATTGACCTCTATAATTATGTTCCTGAATTGAGTTATAACACTATTGATATTTCCTACTTGCTAAATTCTCAACAAAGGACTATTCCCGATGAATTTCTTACAGAAACGTCTCATTTAAATTGACAACATCTGCTCACTTGTGCCTATACATACACCGTCATAAAGTTTGTACATGTGGTGTCAAGTTCCACGCAAAGTATCCAAGATTTGTGATCCTTCTCGAGTCACTCTTTTTCTCAGTTGTGTATATGGCTTATATGGCTTGAACAGCCAATCCACTCTCTTGCAAGTAACATCATGAAAACCTTCTTACTGTCAAGAAACGTGAAAGCATGCATCTACACTTATCCTACAAGTACATGTCAATTGAAATGGTCAATGTGTGCATAAAGTTTTTCTAAAAATTGAGATCCTCACATCCCATCATAGGAAAGATCTTGTGTCGCCATAATTTTTGTTTCCACTTGAGATATCCCATAGTAAGTAGCTCACTTGGTTTCTAGTATCGTGGTTGCCCGTGATGTAGAATTGTATTGTAGTTTGGAAGATAGTATAGCATAGGCATGTCCAACTCATAACGAATGATTATTCTCTCTTTATGTCTCCACAATGTGTTAATTGTATTCCTTATTTAGTGAAGTCGTTGTGCTAGTACCCAACACTTGTACGATAACCATGAGAGAACGTGCCTTCTATGTATCACTATGACACTTCCTTTTTCAAGACAATACCAATGGAGATCTCATCATGAACATATGCAAACCTTTAGTGATTATTGTGCACTGTCTCATTGAGTTTGGTTTTCTTTACACCCTCAACTTCTAGAATCATGGACTATGTCGTTGTCATGTGTGGAGAGGTTCACTACCCTTGGTATCTCACCTTCTTGGCTAGATATGAGTGTTATTTGCCTTCTCCCGGGAGCGTCGTGTTCACTATTAGAACCATCTAACCAATTCATGGTTTTGTCCCAATATCAAGATTTCCTAACTATTGAGTTTCACTCGTGAAAGGTTGAGATTAGATGACTTCGGATTTTTGTACATATCATGGACATGTTGATTTGAATGACAAATGGTCATAATTTTTAGTTCCCTCATATATGATCAATTACCAAGAAGTGTTAAGTTGTCTAGAATATGGCAATCTCATAAGCGTTCAATTATTTTCATCCTTATAGGCTTGTGGAATAGATTATGTGCGTCAAGTAATGTTAAGAGTGTAATTTAACTTCGTGTATTTTGAATCCCATATCACATTCAAAGTGCTAGAGTATTCCTATTCGGGGTCGACGGATTTTCCCTACACTTTAGAAAATGAGTGGTTCACGTACTTGAGTATTCCTCCTTTATGATTCCTATTTCCCATGTAATACTTACTCTTATTCGTCATTTGTGTATTAATTGAGGTAGTCATAATGATTAACCATGTTAGTATTGTTAGTAGTAACATTTTGTCTCTTAGTATACAACCTCATAAAGTACTCTACCCAGTGCATTAATGGATTCTTGAAGAACTCCAGACTGATCTTGAACTTTGTTGTTCCTCATTGATTAGATCCCGATCCATTGAGCATTGTAAGTTTAGACGAGTCAAAGATGAAGCTTCACAGTGTGGTCATATATATGTTGGGTAGGTAATTTTATGGTCAGTTTATGAAAGCACATCTTAGGGTAATTATTAAGGGTCATCAAGGGTTTAGTGTGAGTGTACCCCTAAAAATGTTATGTGAGTTGATAATAAAAGTAACATGATTGTATTACACATTAGGTTGCAATAGGTGTATGATATTCCCCGTAACTGTTCCTCATGTACTTTGTGTTTCTATATGCTTATGTCTAAGAAGATAGTGATGAAAAAAAAACAATTGTGGGTATGAATTGACTTGATTGAACTATATGATCATGGTAATATCCTATATTATGCATTAATAGCAAGACTCATGATGTCTTGACTTCATATGGACTGTTGATAGAAATGAAATTATATTCTTGTTGAAGAACACCTTTGCGATTACATTAATGGTTGGTAAGGAGTATTATGAACACATGATTGTTTGTTTAGTATGAACTGATATCCTTGATGGTATGGTGTCAAGTTATGGAATTGTGGGTTATTGTTGTTATCATGAATTGCAATATCCAGTGGAGTGTAAATTGTACAGTGGAAGTTATAAAAAGGTAAAGTCAATGGATAGTTATCTCATGCAAGATGTTATCCGTCATCCTTATTATGTATGTTTGGGAGTTGATATTATTTTTGAGAAGGTGTTATGATAATGCTTGTAAGTCGATAATGTCGCGTAGAAGGATAAATGTGTCAGGGAAGGAAAGTACTTTCGTTTGATTGAATACCAGTTAGTTTTGACTTGGAATGTACCATATAGGTATTTTGATGTAAAACTGTGCAGTCCATGTTCTGGTATCCATATGTTAATGTAGTTCTTATAATACTGGGACTAGGATTGTGGATATATACATTGTGGTGCTATGTACAGTTGTGGATGTGTGGTTAAGAAGATTTTGGTGATTCTCTGGCAGGTGGATAGGCCTAGTTACAAAGGAAACTCTGCCGAAATTTCTGAAAAATTTAGGAGTTAGTGAAAATTTTGAGACTGAAGGTAGGTTAGAAAAGAGATGTATGATGTTAAAGTGTTTGGGAAAGACTATACACCTCATTCGAGGACGAATGATCCTAAGGGGGGGAGAATGTAAGGCCCCAGCAAATTTCGCTAAGTAATATAGGATTCTGTGGTGCCACGTAGGCTAATTATTATATTTTATGTGCTATGAACATTGTGGACATCAATTAGACTTGCTAAATATGAGTATGAGTCTTATGGTAAGTGATATGAGGTCCAAATGAAAGCCCAAGTGTAAGCCAAATAGGAAAATATTCGAAATAGGACAAATTTCCAAATGGATTCACATAAGGCTCCACTTTAAACGACCATAGATAATTATGTATAAGGTTTTATGTGGTGAATAGCATATCAAATGAAAGCCCTTTGAGTCTAGTTTCCAACGCTTCAAACCGTTCATCATTTGGACATTCCTACCCAAAGTTATGATCAAATTACCAAAGGCTGGAAAATGCGATTGTGTGTCAGGTCAAATGTGCGATCCGCATTTCTACTCTGCGGTCCGCATGTTCGTTCTGCGGTCCGCATTTTGACCGCAGATTGAACCAGTGTAGCTCATTTTTGGCTGCCGATTTTGCGGTGCATTTTGCAGCCCGCATGTCCATTCTGCGGTGCATTCTGCGATAGCAGAATTGACATCGCAGGGTTATATTTTTTATTTTTATAACCCGACCCCATTTCAATATATAGGCTTTGGGGTTCATTTTGGGATCATTTCTTACTGATTTTAGAGAGAGGTGAGATTATTTTAGAGAGATAAGGAGGAACCCAACATCTAAATCATCCAAATCTTGCATCAATCTTCAAGAATCAAGAACCCAATAGCAAGTTCTTCATCAAAGAGGTAAGATTCTATACCCTAGGGTTTAATTTCGGGTTTGGTGTATTAGATGAGTTATTGAGGTATGATTCTTGGGTTTATTAGTATTGTGTATACATGCATGTACAACTTAGGTTTATGGGAAGATTGTTTAACTTAAATAACTAAAGATTGGGTTAGGGAATGAAGGAAGTCTTAAAAAGGGGATTCGAAATCAAGATGCTCAACTAGTGTTTGATAAATTGTTCAAATGAGCTAGTTTCATGAATATCTTTCAAATATGTGTTTAAATTTGTTATGTTTCATAGTAGATTGGAATTGCTAGAGTTTTTGGAGTGTTGTAGTAACTTAAGGAAAGCTCAATCGAGGTATGTATAACTAACTTTGATTCTTGTGAAATCGCCCTTATGTGTGCAATTCGTTTGGCATGTGTTAATTTGAGAGATTATGGGTAATTTGTTGATTTTGTTGTTGGGTATCTATTAGATGTTAAACTACATGTGGTGTGGTATGAAATATGAATTGAAAGATAACAAGGGAATTGGAATTGGTGAAGAATTGTGAATAATGGTTATGATGGCCAACACCTTGTGGAAAAGAAACGAAACACTTGAGAATTGGTTTATTGTGGAAAGAGACGAAACACTTGAATTGTGGAAAATTGTTGAACATACTTGTGTGAATATTTTTGATTTTGGAAATATTGTAACTTGGTTGTGATATTGGCTTGATAAGTAATTGAGAACATGAAACAACGTGCAAGTTGCTTATTTGAACTTGTTGAAATTGTGTGTAGTGCCTTATCTGCTGTTTGAAATTGTTGTGTTTTAAACTGTAAGGTGGGATCGGGTTGCGCGCCGCAACATGAGGAAATAAGGTGTGGGTTGGGGTGATAAGGGTGGCCGAGGTAATAAGGGTGGTCAGGGGTAATAAGGATGGAAAGCGATCGAAATCGCTATTGAAAATTGATACAAAAATCAATGATGTGAAATTGTGAAAGGAGACAACAGGAGAGTTTGCAACCTGGGGGGCACTGATTGCCCCTATGTTTGACTACTTGCAATTTATGTGGTTGATTGGTTGTTGTTCTATTTGTTTACCTTGAACGTGTTTGTGTTGAGGCTTATCTGAAATGAGTAAAAGGTGGAAAACATGGTTGGCCGGCTTGATTAGTTTTGATGTAATTTAATGGCTTGAGTTTACTTGGGACAAAGTTTGTCCATACATACCAGTACAATTCAAGTGTACCGACGTCCCTTTTGCCGGGGACGCTACATTCGTATTATGATTGTAGGTGAATCAGTAGCAGGTACTTCAGCTCATCGGCAGTAGCATCCTTCATCTTCCACTGCCCGTTTTGGTGAGCCCCTTTTCTTTCGGGGCCCTGCGTGGGTCATGCCACTCTTGTTTAGACTTTATTTTGATTTTGTGTAAGGTATAGCCGGAGCCTTGTTACTGGCAAGTATTGTATCCTCCTTTGTAATCCTAGAGGCTCCGTTGACAGTAAACTGTGGGACTATGGCCTATGTATGTATATGTATATGTCGGGCGCTGTAAATTGTAACTTGTTAGTAAATCAATCATATGGTTATGTTTGTACATTGTGAAATCAGTTATAATTGGTAAGATCTTTGGTTTTTGAGTAATAAACAACACAGGGGAATCACGTGGGATATAAAGGAACCCAGGTCCGCTTGACTGGGGCTACCTAGTCTGGCGCCGGTCATGTCCCTCGATTTGGGGCGTGACAGTAGAGAAGCTTCAGGACTTGTTACCAGCAGAACTTGCATAACACATTGTGCAAAACATCAGACCCCCAGGAGCAGATATGAGACTTGATATTCCATACTGGATGTTGGAACCTAAAGGATACTTCTCAGTCAACATGGGAGTACATTAGAAGAAGAGATAATCCCAATGAAGCATATAAGAAGATGTGGGTGAAGGAATGCCATTCAAGATAAGCTTCTTTATGTGGAAGGTGTAGAAAGCAAAACTTCCATTGGATGACTTCATGAGAAGATTAGGATATGCTATGCCCTCAAAGTGCTGGTGTTGTGATCAACCTAGAGAAGAATCTCCTATTCATGTTTTCTACACATCTTATGCCGCAAGAGTGGTATGGAAATACTTCTTAATGAGGGCTGGCATCTTAGTGGAAGGCCTCACATTACATCAAGCAATCATAAAATGTTGGACAGCACCAGTCATAGATAGGATCAGGCCTGTAATGCAAGCTTTACCAGCTAGCATTGTCTGGGAGCTGTGAAGGAGGAGAAACTCAATGAAACATGGAGAGGCAGTATATGTTAATAGAGTTATATACCAGGTTTCAAGTACTTTACAATCTCTTGTAAGAGTAAGGAAACCTGGTTTGAATATACCACAAAGGTGGCAGAGTATGTTGCACATGCTGGAAAACTACACACCTAAGCTGAAATATACTAAGGTCATGTGGGAATTTCCAATGGAGGGGTGGATCAAGGAAAATAGAGATGGTGCTTCAAGAGAAAATCCAGGGAAGAGTTCAATAGGGGTTTGTATAAGAGATTCAGCTGGAGACATCATATATGCTATGGGGAGAGAAACTAAAGAAGGATAAAATAATGAGGCAGAGGCAGCAGCAATAGTGGAGGCTCTGAGGTTATGTAAAGCCATGGAATTCCAGAACATCTGGCTTCAAACAGACTCACTACTCTTAAAGAACATTTTGGATGGAGTGTGGAAGCCACCATGGCAGATTGTTGATGAAGTCAATGAAATAAACAACTTAAAGGAAGAGGTCAACCTCAAAGTCACACACATTTTCAGGGAAGGAAATAAGTTAGCAGATCACCTAGCTAACTATGCACTAGATTGGGGAGATATAGAAAGAAGTGACTTTAGGGGACTAGATGTACAAAGTAGGAGAATTGTGAATGAGGACAAAATGCAATGCCCAAGTATAAGAGTGAGAGTAGACAGGAGATGATAGAAAAGCAGGAGGAGATTCAGGTCCCTAGAGGGGAAGGCAGGGACACAGGAGATAGAGAGCTTCTTGGCAGCTCTTCCCATGATCATCATACTCAAATCAAGCGGGAGGAGAGTATGGTGAATTTGACTAACAAGTTTGTTTGTTTTGCAGGTATATTATATGTACAGATGGTCTATGTGTTAACTGAGATCAAATTGGTGGTATTAATGCTTAGCACTCAGTCCATTGGAAGGATGTTACACATAATCATCTGTACTCTGCAGATGCTATGGTGGAAGGATGTTACACATAATCATCTGTACTCTGCAGATGCTATGGTGGAAGGATGTTACACATAATCATCTGTACTCTGCAGATGCTATTGTACATCATTATGGGAGACAAGATGGACAAATCTATTATCTCACAGGGGAAGTTCATGCCCCTAGATAGAAGACACTGTCAGCGTTACATACAGGGTGCAGACAGTAATCTCTACTAGATGAAGCACCAGAGGAGATTCATCTCCAACGAAAGGAAGGAACTACACCCAAGACTTAAATGGGTGAAGATTTGTCATTGCTACACACAAGGTGCTGACAGTAATTCTTACTGGATGAAACATCATAGGAGATCCATCTCCAAAGAGAGGAAAGAACACTTAGGGAATCAAGTTTAACTTCATGCATCCTTTGCTAAAGAGTACATGCAAGTAAACATCAAGGTGTTACACATTAAAGTCATGAATAACATGTTGATAGCTAAAGTTCTATCATGGAACTACAGCTGTATGATACATAAAGTGACAAATAGAAGGGAGCATGATCTAGTATTAAAAGCATCTAGATGGTACTTCATGAGGGATCCTCAGGTAGTGGTATTAGTACTTTGTACTCAGTCCACCGGGGTGGAATTGGGGGTAACACCTAGATATAACATCAGTAATGCTCAAGAGGTTGAGGACCTAAAAGTCAAAAACACACAAAACACAAGGAAACAGATACATGCAAGCATATATCATGTACCCTACTATTTAAGGATTCTTCAGGTGGTGGTATTAGTACTTTGTACTCAATCCACCGGAGAAGAATTAGGCATAGGGTGCATACATGTTACATGGGAAGTCATCTTCTATTACAAGGAAGTGGACTTCCAAGACCCTAGCCAATTGAGCTCAAGAGCTCTTGAGGGTACAGACGGCACATTTCCTATTTCAAGAGGGAAAGTGCTGGATAAAGTACGAGGCAAATTCTCACTAGGAAAATATGTGTTCATACAGTTTACAGGGAAATCAGAAAAAACTACTAGGCAGGCATGCAATAAGGAAAAAAGAATTAAAAAGAAATACAAGGAGTGTACAAGACTTGGATCAAGTGAAGGCCATTCTTCTGGAGCAGCACACACTCAGGCAGATGGACAAAGCCTTGAGCAATGAGGCAAGGACTCATATCAGAGCAACCACGAGGTACATGGAAAAAATCAATAAGAAAAAGGGGAGTAAGCAGCAGATTTTCACATGCAACATAAAGGACACATTGAAGAGACTAATACGGAGAGAAAAGTACTTACCAGAAATCACTTTGAAGTCCTAATATCATCATCTTCAGGTCAGTACATCTCCGAATCAGCAGAGTATTGAGGGAGATAGTGATGAATTCATGAAAATCGAGAAGATTAGGAGTCAAATACGAGGAAAAATGGGAGATGAAGGAAATACAACTAACGAGAAGAAAAACAAAAAAATGAAATGGAGAAGAAAGCTGGCACAACTAGAAGAAAAGAGAGATAAAAAGAAAGTTACCTATGCCAAGAGGTGGGAGGTCACAGTCAAGCTAGAGGAGCTCCGATAGTGGCAGATCGGAGGACAGCAGAGAGGAAACAAGAAAGAAGCAAACAAAAAAGAAAATATCAGCATAAGAGGAAGAGGAACTGATTTCAAACATAATAAAAGAAGAAGAAACGATTTACCTGAAGCTGATGCAAAGAAGATCTTAATCGTCACAAGCTTGGATGCAAAAGACGACAGTCATCAGAAGAGAGGAGATGAAGAGGCCGGAGAAGAACAAGTCTTTGAGAGAGAGAGTCTCCGGATGAGAGAGAAGCAAGAGTAATGGAAATGATATTTCCTATACTATGCTATCATCATAAATGAGGCGTATGTGGGAGGCTAACGGTCGGATAAGGAAGGGGTATGTATGGGTATTAGGAAAGGGCATTCGTTGGTTGACAGCTGGGCCTGGGTATCTGAAAGTTAGGTGGGGTGATTTATTGATGGAGAATTCGAGAATATGGCTATATTGGAGATATAAGTGGCGAGCCTATACAAATAGAAAGGGGAGAAGTGGCAACACGGGCAAATCGATTTTTAATTATAAGGTGGCTATTAAGTGGCTAGGGGGTAAATTAGAGATATATAGGAGTGGTTATTTGTGTAACATCTACTTGAAATAGACTGCGGGGCAGAACTGGGTCACTAAGGCGGTAAATGGGCTAAGATTAGTGGTGGCCCAGTTTATTGGGTCTGATATAATAAAAGGGGATGTTTGGGCGATAATTCCAGCTGATGGCCACAAATACTACTGGGCCATGTGCTTGACGATCATTTTGGGCTCTTTTAGCCCAATGGAACTTGGAGAGCACTCATGGTCATTTGGATCGGTTACGAACGAGCCACAGTGCACACAAGCTTGGAAGTGGGCTGCTGGATCATATTTCATCATTTTCATAGGGCTAGTTTTTATTATTACAAGCTTTAGTAGTTATTGTGTGAGAGCATTATTAAGCTTTTTGCTTAATTTTGTTCATAGGTGTTATGGACTTTGCATACCTTATTCTCATCACGTTAGATTTTGAGACAATATTTTTGTATTTGTTTTTGCTTTATTTAATATATAAAAACTAGCCCTAGGCACGGCCTAGTGGTTTTATTAAAAAAAAAAAAACCCCAGTCGATAGGTAAGTTTAATGCTGATGTGACTGCTACAAGAATTGAACAAAGAGATATGGAACGGGAAACATCAGATGGAAAATTGAATGAAGAAACATGAAAAAATAAAATGGTCAGTCGAGTTTCATATGTAAATCCTGTAGTAACAGCTTATGATAAGATGGCCTGTACTACAACACTTGCATCAAATTTTGATCAAGGTGGAGGGCTCGTAAAATATATGGAGAAGGCAGGTCATGCTAGAGTTGCAAAGGGCGATAAAGATACTAGGATATTGAAGGATATCCCTGCAGCTACTATATTTTCAGGAATGCTTTCAAATACTACTGGTACATTGAAGTATCCTACTGACGTGGATGCTACTGAAAACAATTTTGATATGGCTCAAGCTCCTAGGTTGGTCTCTGATGTTGATATGGAAACAAGAGCTGCAGGTTATCAATTAAGGGGTGATGCAACATCTGGACAGATTAACAGAAGGCAGGAACATTCTAATATTGCGCAAGTAGCAGGTGAAAAACTAGCAGGCTATGTGGGAATTCATGATAGTATTAAGGCTGGTAATATAGACGTGGAACAAACACAAGGACTAAATGAAAACAAGCAGCTA
The DNA here is from genome assembly GCA_032618575.1 of Nicotiana noctiflora. NCBI lineage: Eukaryota > Viridiplantae > Streptophyta > Magnoliopsida > Solanales > Solanaceae > Nicotiana > Nicotiana noctiflora. The sequence goes on from JASVEL010007327.1 coordinate 56,508, forward strand.
CCAATTACACAAAAGTCTCTTGGATGTGATGCTTTATTTTCAGAAGAGGCTCCAACTGATTTGCGATTTGCAACTGGGCAATCTCAGCATGCAACAAAAAAAAATGCAGGCTATGACAAGATGTCAAGTGGTGTAGCGATATTGCCATCTGGTGGAGTTTTAAAAAGTCAAGCTAGTTAGTTTCAAAGACAGGAAAATTTTGCTCGACTTCCTGTTGGGATTTCCAATCATAATAATCAACATGAAATAGGCATGGATGCTAATCACATAGAAAACGCTGACCTACAAAGGCACGGTGAAGGGTTAGATATACATGCTGTCTCAAGGATGCCGGCAACTACTGATGGTGCACTGAAGGCTACTGAACTCTTTTCTAATAAACTTGTGCAGCCTAAGGATTAATATAACTATCAAGGTGAGAAAGGAACAATGAACAGGAAAGCTGGAGAACAACAAATAACTGATGGCCAGCAAAAAATTGGAGACCAAGTCTCTGCTAAAACAGGTATGGTCCAGATTTCAAGCAATAATAAATTAGGGAATAAAAGCATAGTGATCGACAATACTGCTGGGAAAATACTCCATGATGTTAAGGGAGAGGATAAGAACAAAAAAGGAGAATGGAACGTTGTATCTGGTAGAAAATCCACTACCAAACACGGGGCATCACCAAAGTTACAGAACATAGGTTCTCAACTTGTTACTAGTTTAAATTCTTTTGGAGTCATTGCCAATACTAGAGAATCTGATGATGATGCAATAGAGGTACATGATAGTGGGGTTAATGGGCAGCTAACAGATGGTAAGGCAGTGGCAAAAAATCATACGCAAACTGGTCAGCCTTCTACTGGTGCACAAATAGATTTCATGACTGTAAATACGAGGCAAATTGTTGTTGCTGTAGCTAATGTTGAGGAGGTCTGTAGTACAATTGCACCTACTAATGGATCTTCAGTAACATTGTTACACCAAGCACACAAATCATATTTTCCTACGCTGCATTTTTCGACTCCTCAAGTGGAGAAAATCATCAAAGATACCCAGGTTTCCACGATGTTGAATACTAATCCCATGATCAAGCAACCCTTGGTCACTTTGAATACATCGGCTCACAAAATTCCTTCCCTAAGTGTGGAATCGTTTGGAGAGCATAGTGGTGGTTCTGGGCAGCAACTACTCTCAACAGGCAACAATCAACAACCAACTACAGCAATGATCTCTAAACGTAAATCTTGTGCAGACATGGCAGAAGAACTTGATAATGAAGAAGAAGGCATTCAAGAAACAGTTTCGTCAACTCAAGTAGCTGTGAATGCACAAGTATTTACAGAAATCACAGACCACGAACGTTCTCTATTGGATGCTTTGGGCAGTCCAAATAAAATAGGACTGTTATCAGGTTCAAAAACGACCGCAAGGAAGCAAAAATCAGTGGCAAAAAGGCAAGAACCATGTAGTGCAAGAAAATTGAAAAGGCATGAATCATTGTGGATGTTTTTACAAGATGAAATTGATCAAAAAATTGAGACAAACTTACGTATTGCTAGTTGCCACAAAACAAAAAAAGATGAATTGATTGAATCTTGTCCAGAGGAGGCGACTGCAACTGGCGATTTATCTCCGAAGCTTGGTGAAAAAAGGGAGACTAAAGAAACAACAATCAGGCAACTTCCAATGAGAACTGCAAAGCAAAAAGGGGTTGCCCCCTCCACATCTACGAGGTCCAATAGATTGGAAAAGAAATGAAGAATTTTGAAGATTATTTGAAGACAATTAAAGAGGATGTTAAGGAATTACAAATTGAAGAACTCACAAGTTTGATAAATAAGGGGCACAATTCTAATTTCTACATTGTTTTAAGCTATCATTTTAGAAGCATCATCACTTGTAATAGCGTTATAGAGTGTACCATAAACTATATGGCGAACATAGAATACTTAGTACTTTCAAGTTCTTATTTTTTACATGCTTGCTAGTATTAGAGGCGTTTTCTTTGCCTCAATAGGATTAGTAAGGTAAGGTCCATGCCCCCCTTACATGTACTTTTCCTATGTGGTCCGTTCTTTTAGTATTAATAAAACTAGCACTAGGAACCTACCTAGTGGATTGCTTAAAAAAAACCCCATTCGAAAAACCAAACCCCCTAGAGCTCTAAAGAGAGAGGCTCTGGCGATTTTTAGATTCCTAGAGAGAGAAAGTTACTTTTCCGGCGGCCAGCCCCTCCCAGCGGATGGTTTGCCTTCTCCCATTGTTGCCGAGCCTCCTACGTCACCTAAAACTAATCCACAACCTCTTCATTACGCTAAGGCAGTTAAGAATGCAATAGCTGAAACAATCATGCACGTGCGGAAGCCTGCTGTTCAGTCTATTCCTCTTCGCAGGGCACATAACTTTTAAGGTCATCCTTTGGTAGTTTTTACGTAGGAGGAAGTTGAACGCATGAACATAATTGAAGGTTTGAACTATGTTGTAGTTTGCAAATTTTCATATGGTTGGACAGATATTAATGAACTTCGTCGAATTATACCATTACAATGTGGTATTAAGGGTGAGTGCAATATTGTCTTTTTGCGTGAAAGGCATATTTTAATTAGAATGACATTATGGCATGACTATGTTGATTTCTCATCTAAAAGTGTTTATTATCTCAAAGATAAGTATGGTTAGGAGTATCAATTGAGAACACTTATTTATGATGTAAAATTCAAGCCAGGGAGGAAACTCCCAAAGCTATGACTTGGATTTCATTCCCAAATTTGTTACCCACATACTTTGTGAAGGAAGTGTTATTTTCCTTAGCTTCTGTGGTGGGTAAACCTTTACAAATAGACAAAGCAACAATAAACAAGACTAGGCCAAGTTGTGCTACAGTAAAGGTATTGATTAATCTCATGGATGATTTACCAAAGAAGGTAAGGATGGATATCGTTGATGAAAATGCAGCGGAGTTGAGGACGGAATGGGTGAATATACAGTATGATAATTTGCCTAAATACTGTAAGGAACGCAAGCTATAGGGACATGACGAGTATGAATGCTGGAGACTGCATCCAGAATTAATGGAGACTAAGATTGATACTAGAAAGGTTGCTAAACAAAATAAGAGACAAGATAAAAAAGAACAAGGTCCATTGAAGATTTTTGCAAGTGGAAAAGTGGTTGGAAATCAAGGTGGTCATGGGAAAACAGTTAGAGATAGAAGAGTTCAAGGGATGGAGAAGCAGCAGCAGAACAATAAAGCAGTAGTACCTGTACACAATCAGGAGGAACCAATCACATCAGACAAGGAGCAAGCAGACAATATTGGTACTAAAAAGAAACAGATGCAGAATACTAACAAATTTGCCATTTTAGAAGAGGAAAGTGAGGACAACACAGAACAACAGTTGGCTTTGGTCGAAGCTACAAGTGCAGTACCAATTACAAACAAGGGTGGAGTGCTGAACCAGAATTCCCCTGAATTTCTTCCTAAGTCTCAAGAGAGGGAGAAGAAGACAAGAGAAGAAATAATGCAGACAAAGGTGTTGCCAGCTACCAGTACCAATCCAGCAGGTGTAAACAAACAAAAACAAATGGAGGAAGCCAGGAACAAGAGTGAGAGTCCAAACAAGGGGTCAAAGTCCATAGACAAGTTGCAACAACTTACAAATTCTCAGGCAGATATGCAGAGTGCAGATAAGGAAAAAAGATTAAACAGGGAGTCTACAAGTCAATGGGTGCAGAGGACTTTTAAAACTAATGTTGCTGCTGTGAATACATCATGTCAAGAAATCCTATCACAAGACACATTGGTGGAAGAACAGATGGCTATTAATGCTACAAAGGAGTTTGTAGAAGATCCAGATATGGAGATGCTCAAATCTAATGAGAAGGCCAAAGCTATAGGAGGGAAGTTATGGTCTGATCATATTGAAGAGATAGAAGAGGATGGATAGATTCCTGAGTTACTACATAGCGATGAGGACAGAGGTGGCCAAGAGGAAGAAGAGGAACCAACAGAAGGACAGAAGGCAGATGACAATAGCAAGATAGATCCAGGAGGAACAGAATTGCCAACAAACAGAATAACAATACCAAATGAGGACAAATGGGGAGAAGGAACAAAAGAAGCACACAAAAACATGGTGGAGACTTTAAAAGTAATTTCTAGTTCGGTAGCAGCAACACAAAAGCAAGCCAAAGAAGGACAGGGGAACAAAGAGTTGACTGTTAAATAGCAAGAGGGAAACATAATGGAGACAGGGGCCAATCAAACAGCTGAAGCAGTTCAAGAAGAAGAAAGACATAGAGAAAGGGATATGGATGAGGAATCAACAGCTCAGCACTTCCTTAATGTTTCTAGAAGGGGTGACTTATAACCTAGAGATATAGAAAAGGCCAAATCAGCAGCTAAAGGAAGGAAGAAGCAACCTAAAGAAACTTCAAATGCACCAGCATGAGGAGTTACAACTAGGAGAGCACTATCTAAATCCCAAAATAATTAATGGATACATTAATTTTGAATGTAAGATCAGTGAACACAAGTCAAGCCTTTGAAAGGATTATTACAATGCATAGAGAACATCATTTTGAATTCATAGGGGTCCTAGAACCTATGCAGGAGTCAAGTAAGATAGAGAGATACATGGCAAGGATTGGAATGGCTCAAGTAGTGGTGAATTATTCAAACAAAAAATGGGATTTTATAGATGAAGTGTTTGAAGTGGACATTCTTTACAACCTAGCACATCAGCTTACTCTAAGGCTGTTCCACACAGAAACACATGTGGAACTAGTACTTACACTTATATATGCTAAATGTGATCCCTTGGAAAGAATTGAACTTTGGGATACCTTATATGTAATGGCATCTGATATGAGAGTTCCATGGCTAGTAGGAGGGGACTTCAATGTGATACGGGATGAGGAGGAAAAATGTGGAGGACTTCCAGTGTCCATTAATGAAGTGGATGACTTTAGGCATTGCATCAACACATGTTAGTTGATTGATTTGGGGTTCAAAGGAAGCATTTATACTTGGTGGAATGGTAGACCAGAAGAAGACTTTATTTTTAAAAGGCTAGATAGATGTTTTGGGAATGGGGAACATCACCAGACATTCCCAAGGTTGGAGATTACTCACCTGTCAAAGACAGGATCTCATCACAGACCAATTTTGCTTAAATGCGATATAGAGACTCCTCCAGTGAATAAGTCATTCAGGTTCCTGAATTTCTAGGTTAAACATGAAACTTTTAAGGATGTAGTCAGGGAAAATTGGTCTATTGATTTTAGTGCTAGCCCCTTTGTGCTCTTCAACTTTAAGTTCAAAATTAAAAAAGCACTGTCATTATGGAGTAAAGCTACCTATGGGGATATTTTTTAGAAAATTCATAGCTTAGAAGAAGTTGTGTTGGTGCATGAAAGGCAATTTGAGGTATGTCCAACATTGGAGAATAGACAGAGATTACAAAAGGTACAAGCTGAAATGATAAAGTACCTAGCACTTGAGGAGGAATTCTGGAGCCAAAAAGATGGAATGTTGTGGTTTTCAGATGGAGATAAAAACTCAAAGTTATTTCATGCACAAGTGAATGGGAGAAGGAAGAAACTGAAGCTGAACAGAATCCAAGACAGCAGGGGAGGCTGGATTGAGGAAGATGAGATAATTGCAGAGGAGGCAATAAAGTTTTATCAGGAGCAGTTTTCAAAGACAACAACTCCAACATATTTTGACATCCTGGATCATGTTCCTACCATGATATATGCAGCACAAAATGAAGTTCTTATGGCTATGCCTACAAGGGAAGAGGTGAAACAGGATGTAATGTGATTGAATGGGGATTCAGCAGGAGGACGAGATGGTTTCACTGGGGCATTCTACCAATCATACTGGGAAATAATTGAAGATGATGTATTTGATATGGTGAGATCTTTCTTCTGTGGCCAACAATTACCCAAAAGTGTAACTTATACAAATTTGGTATTATTGCCAAAGAAAAAAGAAGTGATTACATTTTCAGATTTGAGGCCAATTAGCTTGAGCAACTTTGTGAACAAGATTTTCTCCAGGGTTATACATGAGAGACTAGTTAATGTTTTACCTAAATTGATATCTCATGAGCAGACTGGTTTCGTAAAGGGGAGAAGCATTGTAGAAAATGTATTGCTAACACAGGAAATCATCACTGACATCAGATTGAGAACTAACGCTGGTCCTAATGTGGCGATTAAGCTGGATATGGCTAAAGCTTATGATAGACTGTCATGGCTATTTCTCACTAACACTATGAGGAAAATGGGTTTTTCAGAAGGCTTTATAGGCATGATCTTTGATTTGGTAGGAAATAATTGGTATTCTGTATTGATTAATGGCCAACCCTATGGTTTCTTTCATTCTACTAGGGGTTAAGCAAGGGGATCTTTTATCACCTACCCTGTTCATTATGGCTGCAGAAGCTCTATCTAGAGGGTTGAATTTTCTTCATTATAATCCTCATTTTTGTGGGTTTGGTTTACCTAAATGGAGTCCAAGAATTAATGATTTTTCCTATGCTGATGATACTATTATGTTTTGCTCATCTGATGAGACTTCCTTAAGTCAATTAATGAGGGTGCTACATGCATATGAAAGAGCCTCAGGGCAGCTGGTAAATAAGGCAAAATTAGCAATTTATCTTCATCATTTGACAGATTTAGAGGTGGTGGAAAAGGTTGAAAGAATAACAGGAATTAGGAGGCAAGAGTTCCCCTTCACATACATGGGATGTCCTATATTTTATTGTAGAAGGACAATGGATTATTATCAGGGGTTAATATCTAAAATCATGGATAAGCTTCAGGCTTGGAAAGGAAGGTTATTATTAGTAGGAGGAAGAGCTGTTCATATTCAAATTGTGTTGCAAAGTATGCCAATGCATCTTCTTCCAGCAGTTAACCCACCAAGTTATGTGCTTAACATACTTCACAAGATTTTTGCTAGATTTTTCTAGAATAGTAATGTGGGGGTAAACTTAAGGCACTTTGTTTCTTGGAACACACTTTGCATGCCCTATGATGAAGGAGGCATAGGCTTCAGGTCACAACATGATGTATCAAAGGCATTATTTTGTAAACTATGGTGGAATTTCATAACTAAGCCTAGTCTCTGGAGTATTTTTATGAGCAACAAATACTACAAGAAACTAAAAGCAGTAATTGTTCCATAGAAGGAAGGGTCTCATGTATGGAGAAAAATGTTGGAATGCAGGGATCTAATTGAGCACCAAATAATATAGAAGGTAAAAACAGGATCAACACAGTTTTGGTTTGATAATTGGACAGAACTAAGACCTCCATAATTTCAGGTACCTCCTGGTTTCCCAATAAATGAGGATGTTCAGAATGTGAGTGAAATATGTAGTGATGGGAGATGGAGAGTGGAGAAACTACAGGAATTATTACCAGCAGAACTTGCACAACACATTGTGCAACACATCAGACCTCCTGGAGATGAGATGAGGCTGGACATTCCCTACTGGATGTTGGAACCAAAAGGCTAATTCTCAGTTAAATCAGCATGGGAGTACATTAGAAGAAGAGACAATCCTAAGGAAGCATACAGGAAGATGTGGGTGAAAGGAATGCCATTCAAGATTAGTTTCTTTATGTGGAAGGTGTGGAAAGCAAAACTTCCATTGGATGATTTCATGAGAATATTGGGATATGTTATGCCCTCAAAGTGCTGGTGTTGTGTTGAACCTAGAGAGGAGTCTCTAATTCATGTTTTCTATACATCTAATGCTGCAATAATGGTGTGGAAATACTTCTTAATGAGGGCTGGCATTTCAGTGGAAGGCTTGACATTACATCAAGCTATCATAAAGTGCTGGACAGCACCAGTCATAGACAGGACCAGGCCTGTCATGCAAGCATTACTAGCAAGCATTGTTTGGGAACAATGGAAAATGAGGAATTCAATGAAATATGGGGAGGCGGTGTCAGTTAACAGAGTTATATACCAGGTTTCAAGTACTTTACAATCTCTTGTAAGAGTAAGGAAACCTAGTCTGAACATACCACAAAGGTGGCAGAGTCTACTGCACGTGCTTGAAAATTACACACCTAAGCTCAAGCATACTAAGGTTTTGTGGGAATTTCCTATGGAAGGGTGGTTCAAGGTAAATACCGATGGTGCTTCAAGAGGAAACCCGGGGAGGAGCTCAATAGGGGTGTGTTTAAGAGACTCAGCTGGAGACATTATCTATGCTATGGGGAGAGAAATTAATGAAGGCTCTAATAATCAGGCTGAAGTAGCAGCAATAGCGGAGACTTGAGGCTATGTAAAGCTATGAAATATAAGAATATTTGGGTACAAACAGATTCACTACTTCTAAAGAACGTAATGGATGGAGTGTGGAAACCACCATGGCAGATAGTTGATGAAGTTAATGAGATAATCAGTCTGATGCAAGAGTTCAATTTCAAAGCCACTCACATTTTCATGGAAGGGAATAAGTTAGCAGATCATTTAGCTAACTATGCTCTAGACTGGGGAGATATAGAATGCAGTGGCTTTTGGGCATTGGATGTACAAAGCAGGAGGATAGTGAATAAGGATAAAATGCAAAGCCCAAGCCTGAGAGTGAGAATAGCAAGAGGATGATGGAAGGTCAGGAGGAAATTCAGGTCCCTACTGTGGGAGGTAGGGATACAAGAGATAGGGAGCTTCTTGGCAGCTCAACATATTCCCACCATACTCAAATCCAGCCGGAGGAGAGTATGGTAATTTGGACTAACAGGTTTATTTGTTTTGCAGGTACATTTCCTGTACAGGTGGTATATGTGTTAACTGAATTCCAATTGGTGGTATTAGTGCCTAGCACTCATTCCAATGGAGAGAGGTTACACATAATCATCTGTACATTACAGATGCAAAGGTGCAACATCATTGGAGACAGCATGGAATCATCCATGAACTCACAAGGGAAGGTCATTTCACTAGTTAGAAAATACTGGCAGTTCAACACTCAGGATGCTGACAGTAATCTCTACTGGATGAAGCACTTTTGGAGTTTCATTGCCAAAAGGAGGAAGGGGAAGCTTATGCCCCTACACTGTTATTGGTACTCACAGGGTGCTGACAGTAAAATCTACTGGATGAAGCATCTGAGGGGATACAACTCCAAAGAGAAGAAGGAACAACACCTAAGTTAGAAAGGGGTGAAGCAATATTACTACACACTGGGTGCTCACAGTAAATTTTACTGGATGAGGCACCTGAGGAGATCCATCTCCAAAGAGAGGAAACAACACTCCGGGATTCAGGTATCACTTCATGTACTCTATGCTACAGAGTACATGCAAGGTAACATCAGGATAATACATAGTACAGTCACAGAAAATATGTTGATAGCTAAAATTCTATCATGGAATTATAGCTATATGATACATAAAGTGACTAAAAGATGCGAGCAGTGTTCGACACTAATGTCATCTAGATGGTATTACCTGAGGGATCCTCTGGTGGTGGTATTAGTACTTGGTACTCAATCCACCGGGGTGAAATTGGGGGTAACATCTAGAGAGGACATGAGTAATGCTCAAGAGATTGAGGACTTTAAAGCCTAAAATACACAAAACTCAAGGAAACAGATATATGCGAGCATATATCATGTACTTTACTGCTTAAGGACTCTCCAGGTGGTGGTATCAGTACTTTGTACTCAATCCACCGGAGAAGAATTAGGAATAGGGTACAGAAATGATTCAAGGGAAGTCATTTATAATGTTGACTTCCAAACCCATAGCCAACAGAGCGCAAGAGCTCATAAGGGTACAGACAGCACTTTTCCTCTGTCAAGAGGGAAAGTGCTGGATGAAGTACGAGGCAACTTTCCACTAGGCAATTATGTGTTCATACAGATTACAGGGAATCCAGAAATGACTAATAGGTAGACATGCAAGGAGGAAAAAATCATAAAAATGAAATACAAAAGGAGTAGAAGACATGGCCTTTATGATGAGGTAACAATGGTGCACAATCATCTCATTGGAGCAGCTCACACGTTCAGGAAGATGGTAAAGACTTTAATCGACGAGGTAAAGAATCTCACCAGAGCAGCCACAAGATACATGGTAAAAAGCAACAGGAAAAAAGTTAGTCCACCTCTCAATCAGCAAGGTATAAAGGGAGATAAGGATGGATTCATGCAAATAGAGAAGAACAAGAGTCAAAAAAGAGGAAAAAAGAGAGATGAAGGATATAAAATCAAAGAGAAGACAAACAGAAAAAAAACATGGAGAAGAAGGCAGGCACAAACAGAAGAAAGGGGAAAGGGAAAGTTTACCTATTCAAGCTTGTGGGAGGTCACAGGGGAATTCGAGGAGATCAGATGGTGGCAGATCAGAAGTCAGAAGAGAGGAGACAAGAAATAAGCAAACAAAAAAGGAAAAATCAGTATAAGAGAAAGGGGAAATGTCATGAAACAAAAAAAAAAAGAAGAAAAGAATCACCTCGAGCTGATGCAGATATGATCGTGGTCGTTTCAATCTTGGAAGCCATTGATGCCGGAGAAGAATATGGGTCTTTTGCTGGAGAAGAAGAAAGGTTTTTGAGTGAGAGAGTCTCTAGAAGACGTCTGTCTAGGCGTGACAGCTGGACCTGGGAATCAGATATTTAGATGGGGTGTATTAATAATGGAAGTTTCGAGAAAGGGGTCATTTTTGAAATATGAAATGTGGTTAGCCAATTCAATTTGAAATAGGAGAAGTGACTATACGGGCAAATCAATTTATAAATATACTAGGGCTATTAATTGGCTAGGGTTTAATTTTATGAATTGGAGTGGCTATATGCTTAAGAGCAATACGTTAGTGGCGAAGTGGCAGAAGTGGGCTTCAACAGTGGTAAATGGGCTAACATTAATTTTTGCCCAGTATAATGTGAAGGGGTCTGTTTGGACGATATTTGGGAATGTAACGGGCTGGGTATGGAGCTGTTATATTTGGGAGATAAAGATCACTGCTGATGGGCACAAATTCGAGCGGGCCAATTGCTGGACTTTCACTATGGGCTATACGATTGGCCCAATACTTTTGTGAGAGCATTTATGCTCATGCGGCATAGTTCTAAATGGGCCACAGTGCACAAATTTCTGGAATTGGGCTACTGGATTATTGTTTAACACATTCATAGGGATAGTTTTTATTATTGCAAGTTTTAGTAGTCATTTTGGAAGATCATTTTAAGCACTCTGCTTAAATTTGATCATAGGTACTATGTACTACGCAATTTTTATTCTCATCACTTTAGACTTCGAGACCATAAGTTGTATTTGTTTTTGTTTTATTATATATATATAAACTAGCCCTAGGCACTGGCTAGTGGATTATTAAAAAAAAAAAAAAACCCAGTCGTAAACCAACCCTAAACCCTAAGGAGAATTGGAGTGCTGATTTCAATGCAAATCCCTATGCCATTTTAAATCATAAGTTGAAGAAGGTTAAAAAAGCCTTATTTGAATGGAGCAAAGCAACGTATGGAGGCATTTTTCAAAAAATAGCCAGTCTAGAGGAAGTGGTGATGGTTCATGAGGCAGAATTTGAAGCAAATCCCACAAAACAGAACAGGCAAAGATTGCAGAAGGTACAGGCAGAATTGATAAGGTACCTAGCCCTGGAGGAGAAATACTAGAAGCAGAAAGCTGGCATGTCATGGTTTTAGGATGGGGATAGAAACACTAAATTCTTTCATTCTCAAGTTAGAGGTAGAAGAAAGAGTCTAAAGATATCAAGAATTCAGAATAGTCATGGAAGCTTGATAGAAGAGGAAGAGGAGATAGTTGCTGAAGCTATTAAATTCTATCAATATCAGTTTACAAAATCTGCTATACCTAATTCTTTTGACATACTACAACATGTTCCAACATTGATAGACTCCAGCCATAATGAGGAACTCAATAAACAACCTACTATAGATGAGGTGAAGGCAGCAATTTTTGGGTTGAATGGAGATAGTGCAGGAAGCCCTGATGGATTTACAGGCAAGTTTTATCAATCATGCTGGGATATTTTTGGTTGGGATGTTTTTTATATGGTGAGAGCTTTTTTCAATGGTCATGATTTACCTAAATGTGTGACACATACAAATCTAGTGTTGCACCCAAAGAAAAAGGAAATTAATGCATTTTCAGATCTCAGACCCGTTAGTCTGAGCAATTTCTCTAACAAGGTGGTGTCTAGGGTAATCCATGAAAGATTGGTAGGGCTCTTACCTATAATAATTTCAGAGGAACAAGCTGGATTTGTTAAAGGAAGAAACATTATGGAGAATATTCTTTTAACACAGGAGATTGTAACAGACATGAGGCTGAGAACCAAGGCTGGACATAATGTGATAGTCAAGCTAGATATGACAAAGGCCTATGACAGGTTATCTTGGTTATTCTTGACTAAAATACTAAGGAAGTTGGGATTTAATGAGAGGTTCATTGGTATGGTGTTATGAATAATATCAAACAATTGGTACTCTGTACTGGTAAATTGACAAGCTCATGGTTACTTCAGATCATCAAGAGGGGTAAAACAAGGGGATCCATTGTCACCTACATTGTTCATTATAGCTGCAGAAGCATTATCTAGGGGTCTCAACTCTCTACATAATAATCTCTATTTCTGTGGCTATGGACTTCCCAAATGGAGTCAAAAGATTAATCACTTGGCCTATGTAGATGATCATCTTCTCATCATCACATGCCACATCTCTTGGGTTAATTATGGAGGTTCTAGCAGCATATGAATCATCATCTGGGCAGTTGGTATACAAGGCAAAGTCTACTGTCTATATTAATCACTTGGTGGATCAGGAAGTGGTTGATAAGGTGGAAAGAGTCACATGTATTAAGAAGCAAGAGTTCCCAATCATTTATCTAGGTTGTCCTATCTTCTATGCTAGAAGGAAAATGGAGTTCTACCAACCTATGATTACTAAAGTATTGGATAGACTTCAATCATGGAAGGGTAAGCTGTTATCTATAGGAGGAAGGGCTGTGCTTATTGCTAATGTTTTGCAGAGCATGCCAATGCATCTCTTATCAGCTGTCAATCCCACTGCAAATGTGATCAACAAGCTTCACAAGACCCTTGCTCAATTCTTTTGGAACAGTGCAGTGACAGGCACCAGCAGACATTGGGCATCATGGACAACTTTATGCATGCCCAAAGAAGAAGGAGGCATTAGATTTATGTCACTACATGATATGGCTAAAGCTTTATTTTGCAAAATATAGTGTAATTTCAGAACTAAGCCAAGTTTGTGGAGTATATTCATGGCTAACAAGTATTGTAAAAAGATGAACTCAGTGATAGTACCATGGAGGGATGGATCACATGTTTGGAGGAAAATGCTGGAGTGTAGGGACCTAATAGAACATCAAATTAAGTGGCAACCAAGAATGGGATCCTCATTGTTCTGGTATGACAACTGGACAGGTCTTGGTGCTTTATATTTTTTGGTGCCTCGGGAATTTGGAATTGATGAATCACTACACAAAATATGGGATGTTGTAGATGGGGAACAATGGGATGCTGAAAGACTATTTTACACCCTACCAGAGGAATATGCAAAACACATTTTTGAAAACATCCAGCCACCTACATCTAAAGGAATTGTTGATACACCTTGCTGGATGTTAGAATCTAAAGGTCAATTTACTGTTACAGCAGCTTGGGATTACTTAAGGAGAAGAGCAGACCCAAAGGCAGCATACAAGAACATCTGGGTGAAAGGTCTGCCATTTAAAATTGCTTTCTTTATGTGGAAGGTGTGGAGGAATAAGCTGCCTCTAGATGATTTCTACAAGAGACTTGGTTACATTATGGTATCCAAGTGTTGGTGTTGTGCAAAACCTAAGGAAAAGACAACACTACACCTTTTTTTCACATCATATGCAGCAAAGAAAGTGTGGAGTTACTACTTGGGACATGCAGGAATTTCAGTAGAAGGTATTACTATGCACCAAGCACTCACCAAATGCTGGACAATAGAGGTTGCCTCAAGAATGAAGCCAATTTTCAAGCACTACCATCTATTATTCTATGGGAATTATGGAAGAGAAGAAATAGCTACAAATATGGAGATGCAGTTACTATTAATAGGGTGGTGTACCAAATCTCATCAACACTACAATCATTGGTCATGGTGAGGAAATCTGGAATGGCAAATGTACCACATAGGTGGCCAGATATGCTGAGAACACTGGAGCAGTACACACCTATCCTTAGATATACTAAAGTCATATGGGAACTACCAAAAGAAGGATGGATTAAAGTCAATACATATGGAGCTTCAAGAGGTAACCGAGGCAGGAGTTCTATAGGATTTGTACTTAGAGATGAACAAGGGGATGTGCTATATGCTTGTGGAAAGGAGATTAAAGAATGCACAAATACAGTGGCTGAAGCAACAACAATTTATGAGACCCATTTGTGTGCAAAATGGATACATACTGATAGATCTACACACAAACTCCATGGTGTTGAAGAAGTCAATAGAAGATGAGTGGAAACCACCTTGGCCAATAGGAATGATAATAGAAGAGATTAAAGAGTTGAGGAAGATGGCTCATGTCAAAATGTCACATACCTTCAGGGAAGGTAACAAGTTAGCAGACCATATTGCCAACTATGCTCTTGACATTACCCAGTTAGAGTGCCATAGCTTTTGGGAAATGGACTCTAGGAGTAGACAGTTGGTTAATTCAGATAAGATGCAATGTCCATACATCAGGGTTTCCGTTACAAGAAGATAGATGAGGAAATGGTAGGGGATTCAAAAGGAATGGAGCCATCATATAGCTCAACAGCTGTTCATCATACTCAAATCCATTTGGAGGAGAGTATGGTGGTCTTAACTAACATGTTTGTTTGTTTTGCAGGTTTGATTAATGTAAAAATGGCTTATGTGCTAATGGAAATCCTACTGGTGGTATTAGTGCTTAGCACTCAACCCAATAGATGGAAATTACACATAACCACTTTTACATGGAAGTGGACACCTTGGGTCTACCTTACTAACGGAGTAGAGGAAATGAGTAATTCATTTGCACAGTGTGCAGACAGCAAAATTCCCATTCTCAGGGAATATAGCTGGATGAAGCAACAGTGTATTCATATTGAAGACATCAACAGTGCTGACAGTAATGACAACTAGATGAAGCACAAGAAGAAGATCTGTCATTTTGACACACTGGGTGTTGACAGTAGTTCCTACTGGATGAAGCACCTAAGGGGATACATTTCCAAAGAGAGGAATGATCAACACTCAGGAACTCATGCTTTTTTGCATGTACTAATTAAAGAGAAGAGAGCAGAAAATTGGGATACTAATGCTATTTAGATGGTACTTCCCGAGGGATCCTCAGGTGGTGGTATTAGTACTTTGTACTCAATCCACTGGGGTGAATTTAGGGGTATCATCTAGATATAACAAAAGTTCTTCTCAAAGAGTTGAGGACATCAAAGTCCAATGCAGACATAAAACTGGGAAACAAATATATACAAACATACCTCGTGTACTCTATTCTTTAAGAATTCTTCAGGTGGTGGTATTAATACTTAGTACTCAACCCACCGGTGAAGAATTAGGCATAAAGTACGGAAGAGGTAAATGGGGAGTCAAACAACAGATAAGTCCTCACACCAGTGGATCCATAAGGTACATGTGAAGAACAAGGAAAATAGGGTGAGTGAGGATCAAAATCACACATGCAATAAAAAGAAGATAGTAGAGCAGCCTGTAGTACAAGAGAAGCACTTACCAGAATTAATGGGGCTAACTCTTCACCTTCAGGCTCGAGCACAGCTCTGTCAGTATGACTCACAGGGATATAACGGAGATTTGCAAAACAAAAACAAGCCATTAAATGAATGGAGAGAAAGGAACCAGAATAATAAAGGAAGACAAAGCTTGGAAATGATTACCTGGGAAATGGAAGGTAAAGAGATGAACCAGCAGTGGCGGTGGAGCTCAACAGTCAAGTCTTTAGGAGAGGAGATTAAAATACTCATGCAAAGAAGAGAAAGGACGGGAAAAATGAGTCAAGGACGAGAAAGACTAAACAAAAGAAAGAAGTCCAAGAGAAAGAAAAACCAGTGGAGAATAAGGTGGAAACAAAAAGAAGAAAGGAGAAATAGAAGGAGATATACCTGGATCGAGTCTTGGATCATCATAGAAGAGAT
>JASVEL010007328.1:0-59893 GCA_032618575.1 Nicotiana noctiflora
AGTGCTGACGATGGTTGCCTCTCCATTAGTCCGGTGCTTTTCTTTTAGCAATCCGAACTCTTAAATTAGGAATTTGAGCTTTGTCCATGTTGATCAATGCTTTTCCTTTAGCTGGTAATTCTTGAAATGAATGAAAGTTAACTGTAACTGCAAAAGAAAAAACCAAGTTAGCTAAATAGTCTGCTACTGTGTTTCCCTCCCTTAGTACATGCTGAAATATGACATTGTATGTCCTCTTGAAGTCCTTGATCTTTTTCACATCTGCTTCTATACTCCATGGTACCTCCCATTCATCTTCAATCACTTTTTTCATCACCAACGAGTCAGTTTCCAGGATCAATGGGTGTAACTCCTTCTCCACACAGTATGACTTTGCCTCTGCTACTATGTTTGTTGTTTCACCTATCTCCCTTGCACTAGCAAAAATCATATCTCCATTGTGATCCCTCACACAAAAACCAAAAGAGCTAAGGCCTGGATTCCCCCTCGATGCACCATCGGTGTTGCATTTGAACCATCTATCATATGGAGTCTGCCATGTTACTCTTCTTGTCACTATAATTGGCTTGTATTGCTCGAAGAATTTGATCATATCTGGCCACAACATTGGAATCCCAGTTAGCCATGGATATCTTACCTTAGCCAAATAATTCAGTGTCCTATTTACTTCATGAATAACCCTGCTACAAGACACTGAGCCTCCATGTTTCATTGTATTTCTCCTCTTCCATATCTCCCATAGAATAGCTGCAGGGACTGCCTGAAACAAAGGTTTCAGCTTGGGACAACATTTAGCATTCCACCACTCCCTTATAATTTGATGCACTTGTATCATGTTGATCATTAAACCTGCAGCATGGCTAAATGTACTCCACACTTTTTGTGCAGTATCACTGTGTAAGAAAAGATGCTGAAAAGAGTCTTCTCTAGGTGAAAGACAGCACCAGCATTTAGAAACCACCATATATCCTCCATTTCTCCATATATCATCTGTTCGAACCTTTCCTTTCCAAACTCTCCAGCAAAAGAATGAGATTTTGAAGGGCAGTCCTTTTGTCCATAGCCTTGCATATTCTGAACTAACTGGTTCTCTATGTCTCAGTATTTTCCAAGCACTACTCACTGTAAATTTTCCTGATGTTGAAGGCATCCACCTTGGAGTGTCCCAGTACTCATCAGTAGGCATAAATTGTACTTCTTCTCGGATGTGATTTACAATATCTGCTGGAAAAGTTTGATTCAACAGTGCATCATTCCACTGCCCTTCTTCTCTTAAGTCTGCCACCTCCTGAAGCTCCTCATTGATGTGAACATTCGAAGGGACTACATGATACAAAGGCCCCAATCCAGTCCAATTTTCATGCCATATATTAGTAGCTCCCCTGTTCATCTCCCAAAATATTTCATGCTCGACTTCATCTCTAGCTTTCAATATTTTTCTCCAAACATGAGAACCATTCCTATATTGAACCACGGTAGGTGCCTCTTTCTTGCAATATTTGTTCCACATGTAGTTGGACCATAATGATTTTGTTGTCCTGAATCTCCACCATAGCTTTGCAAACATGGCTTTAGACACATCAAAGAGAGATCTGAAACCTACACCACCTTCTTCCTTTGGCAGACATAAGTTCTGCCACTTTGTCCAATGCCTACTTCTTCCTTCTTCCTTGTTACTCCAAAAAAATCTTGCAAATGTCTTATGGAGATGCTCAATGACATTGTTTGGTGGATCTAGGACAGACAAGATGTGAGTTGGCATGCTTTGTAATACACTTGATATCAATGTAGCCTTTCCTCCATATGACAGTAACTTCCCTTTCCATGAGTGCAACTTTGCCTTCACCTTCTGAATCAGATCATTATAGTAGTTCTTCCTCCTCCTTGTGTAAAAGATTGGACATCCTAGGTATGTAAATGGGAATGTGCCTTTAGAGAAACCAGTTATATTAGCTACTGTAGCTTTCAATCCTGCTACAATCTTTGAATGTACATAGTAAGAGCTCTTTGCCTTGTTTATCAACTGTCCTGATGTTTTCTCATATAATGCCAAGACTTCCATAATTTTATGCAAGGAATAAGGATCAGCTGAGGCAAATATTATAGTGTCATCTGCATAACCAAGGTGGTTCAATGGATCAGACCACTTTGGCATTCCAAATCCTCTAAACTGCATGTCTTCAAATAACTTATTCATAAGCAAGGGGTTGGGTTTTTAGGGTTTAAAGAAGGGGAAAAAAAAAGAAAATAAAAAAAAAAGTTAATTTTCACTGACCGCGAAACTGGCCGCGATTGTTCGCGGTTCGTTCGCGGCCGCGAATGGACCGCGAACAGTCGCGATTTAGAAGGGACATTTTTTCGTGGTTTGTTCGCAGCCGCGAATGGACCGCGAACAGAAAAAATTCAGAGAGGTCACTTTTCCGCGGTTCATCTGCGGTCACGGATGGACCGCGAACAGTGAGCTTCTCTGAAATTTTTCTCCGCTGTTCAGCAAAATTTTTATTTATTTATTTATTTATTTTTTCTTATTTTTTTATTTTATTAAATACTAACTATAATGAAAACACTTACACCATGTTCGTGGGTTGCCTCCCACGTAGCGCCTGATGAACGTCGCAGCACGACTCAACTTAGCGCATTTTAAGGCTCGCTAGACCTTTGAGGTTCATCCAACCGCAATTCTACCTTGTCCTCGGTGTCATCCAGGCCTATGTAAGGTTTCAACCGCTGTCCGTTTACCTTGAATATACGTGATCCATCCATAGTTTGAATTTCCACAGCTCCTAACTCAAATGCCTCAATTACCTTGAAGGGTCCTGACCACCTTGATTTCAATTTACCCGGGAACAATCGTAATCTTGAATTGTATAGTAGTACTTTGTCCCCGCTTTTGAAGTTCCGTTCAACGATAATTTGATCATGAATCCGCTTCATTCTCTCTTTATATAATCTAGTACTTTCAAATGCCAAATTCCGAAATTCTTCTAATTCATGCAACCCAGTCAGCCTTGATTTACCTGCTTCGTCCAAGTTGAGATTCAATTGTTTCAGTGCCCACCAAGCTTTGTGCTCTAACTCAACCGGTAGGTGGCAAGCTTTCCCAAATACCAATTTGTATAGCGACATGCCAATTGGTGTCTTGAATGCTGTTCTATAAGCCTATAATGCGTCATCAAGCTTCTTGGACCAATCGGTCCTCGTGGCGTTCACTGTTTTAATCAGTACACTTTTTATCTCCCTGTTGGAGACCTTAACTTGCCCGCTAGTCTGCGGGTGATATGGAGTAGCCACACGATGTTTAACATCATACTTGGCCAATAATTTCTTAAAAGCCCAGTTGCAAAAGTGTGTGCCCCCGTCACTGATGATAGTCCTTGGAGTCCCGAACCGGGTGAAAATATTCTTCTTCAAAAACCCCACCACCACCTTAGCATCATTGTTGGGTAATGCTGCAGCTTCCACCCATTTGGACACGTAGTCAGCTGCAACAAGTATGTACTTATTGCCGTATGAGCTAATAAAGGGCCCCATGAAATCTATTCCCCAGACATCGAACACTTCAACTTGCTGGATTGGGTTCATTGGCATTTTATGATGCCGGGAGATGTTCCCGGTGCGTTGGCATTTGTTGCAACCTTTCACCCACAAGTGTGCATCTTTAAACACCGTTGGCCAATAGAAATCGGCCTCAAGTATTTTGGCGGCTGTACATATTCCTCCAAAGTGACCGCCATATGCTGAAGCGTGACATGCCTGCAAAACAGAAGATTGTTCTATCTCGGGGACGCATCTCCGGATCATGTTATCTAGACATATCCTAAACAAATATGGTTCATCCCAATAATAAAGCTGACTTTCACGAAAAAATCTTTTCCTCTGGACCGATGAGAGGTCATGAGGAACAATGCCACTGGCTAGGTAATTAGCATAGTGAGCATACCATGGTGTTTCAAGGAGAGTGGTGGTGAGCAGTTGCTCGTCAGGAAAGGTTTCCAGAATATCCCCACTCTCTTTGACAAGTTCAGCTCCTTCCAGTCTTGACAAGTGGTCAGCGACTTGATTTTCAGTACCTTTCCTATCCCTAATTTCGAGGTCGAACTCTTGGAGAAGCAACACCCAATGAATCAGGCGCGGCTTAGAGTCCTTTTTATCAATTAAATATCTTAAAGCTGCATGGTTTGTGTATACGATTACCTTGGATCCTATGACATAGGACCGGAATTTGTCAAATGCGAACACGACTGCAAGAATCTCCTTTTTCGTCACTGTGTAGTTTAGCTGTGCTCCACTCAAAGTTCTACTTGCATAGTATATTGGATGCATCAGCTTGTCTTTCCTTTGGCCCAGCACTTCCCTCACCGCATAGTCACTTGCATCACACATTAGCTCAAAAGGTTGCTCCCAGTCGGGGGCAATGATGATGGGTGATGTGACCAACCTCTTCTTTAGTTCCTCAAAAGCAATCCTGCATTCATCAGAAAAAACAAAAGGGTGATCTTTTTCAAGTAACTTACAGAGAGGGTTTGATATTTTGGAAACCTCCGGTAAAAACCGGCGTGTCCAAGAAAGCTTCTTATGGCCTTGACGGATGTTGGTGGAGGAAGCTTTGCGATGACATCAACTTTAGCACGGTCTACCTCAATGCCTTTGCTTGAAACCCGGTGCCCCAATACTATACCTTCTTGTACCATAAAATAGCACTTCTCCCAGTTTAGCACTAAGTTTGTTTCCATGCACCGTTTTAGCACTCTTGTCAGATTGGCAAGGCATTTATCGAATGAATTCCCTACCATTGAGAAATCATCCATGAACACCTCCATAATTTCTTCCATCATATCAGTGAAAATAGCCATCATGCACCTTTGGAATGTGGCAGGTGCATTGCATAGTCCGAATGGCATCCTCCTGAAGGCAAAAATACCATATGGGCATGTGAAGGAGGTCTTCTCTCTATCTTCGGGGGCTATGGAGATTTGATTGTACCCCGAGTATCCATCCAGAAAGCAAAAGTGGGACCTCCGTGCCAACTTGTCAAGCATTTGATCAATGAAGGGAAGTCGGAAGTGATCCTTGCGGGTGGGTAGATTCAACTTCCTGTAGTCCATGCATATTCTCCATCCGTTGACGGTTCGTGTGGAAATCAATTCATTGTTCTCGTTTTTCACTACCGTCATGCCTCCTTTCTTTGGCACACATTAGACCGGGCTAACCCAGCTACTGTTTGAGATTGGGAAGATGATTCTTGCATCTAGCCACTTTATTACTTCTTTCTTCACCACTTCCTTCATGTTAGGGTTCAGCCTTCTTTGATGTTCCCTGGAAGGTTTGTGTCCATCTTCCAGGAGAATTTTATACATGTAATAGGCGGGGCTGATACCTTTTATGTCTGCCATGGTCCATCCAATGGCAGTCTTGCATTCCTTGAGTACCTGTATAAGCTTTTGGGCCTGCACATCTAACAAACTAGATGAGATAATAACAGGTAACGTGGAGTTAGGACCTAGAAATTCATACCTGAGGTGTGATGGTAATGGTTTAAGCTCAAGCTTTGGTGTCTCTTCTATGGATGGCTTTGCTGGCGGGGTCTCTATTTTCTCTAAGTGTAGAGGCTCGAACTCAAGCTCTCTCTGCCAAAATCCCTTGCCTTTTAGAGATTGTACCCATTCAGCTAAACTTTCACCATTTACCTCTTCTATGGTCATTAGGCATGCTTAAAGTGGATCTTCAATGGTCAACTTTGCATCGTCGGTCTCCACTATCACATCAACCGCATCAATGAGAGAGCAATTTGCGAACTCACTAGAGCGCCTCATAGATTTTTGCACATTGAAGATGATCTCCTCATCATTTAACCTCATCTTGAGTTCCCCAGTTTTACAATCAATTATGGCTCTCCCGGTGGCTAGGAATGGTCTTCCTAGGATAATGGGAATTTCTTCGTCGACCTTGCAATCAAGAATAACAAAATCGGCGGGAAACACGAACTTCCCAACATGGATAAGCACATCATCTATAATACCAAATGGACGCTTAACCGTCCTGTCAGCAAGCTGTAAAAGCATAGAGGTGGGCCTGGCTCTCCCAATGCCTAACCTCTTATAAATGACTAAGGGCATGAGATTAATGCTTGCCCCCAAATCACACAAAGCCTTAGAAAAGGCATAATTCCCTATAGTGCATGGGATGGTGAAGCTACCTGGATCAGATAGCTTCTCAGCAATGGGTCTGGAGACCACTGCACTACAAGTCTGGGTAAGTGTTACGGTGGCCAAGTCTTGGAAATCAAATTTCCGCGACATCAAATCCTTCATCATCTTAGCATAACCAGGCATTTCTTTTAAAGCTTCAATTAAGGGAATGTTTACCTGGATTTGCTTGAGCATTTCAAAGAACTTTTTGTATTGCTCCTCTTTCTGGTGTTTGGCCAACCTTTGGGGGAACGGTGGTGGAGGCCTCTTCTTCCCAGTGACTTGGGACTTTTCTTTTTCTATCACTTTCTCTTCAATCTGCTTCTCTACCTGTTCAGCTACTTTCTCTGTTCCCTGCTTTGCTTCTTTATTTTTAGCAACTGGCTGGACTATAACTTCTGTCAACCATGTGGACTCATCCAGTTCAATGGGCACTGGAGTGAGTGTCTCAGCATTTGTGTTGCTTTTCTCTTCTTCTTTCTCAGCATCAAGATCTCTACCACTTCTCAAAGTCACTGCCATCAACTGCTTTGGGACTTGGTCTTTTGGGTTTGTTTGTGTATCTGCGGGCAATGTCCCTTGAGGACGATTGTTAAGTGACATGACAATCTGACCCACCTGTACTTCAATATTCTTGATGGCGGCATCATGTGCATCTATCCTCTCATTTGTTTTGTCATTTGACCCAATTACCTGCTGCATCATAGCTTTTAGCTATGCGAATCAATCGTCATGTCTACCCCCATGTGGTGGTGGAGGTGGATGGTATCCCTGCTGCTGATTGCTGAAATTCTAGGGTCTAGGATATGGGGCCATGTTGTGTGGTGGCCTCATACCTGCTGCATTAAATTGTGGCTGGGGAGGTCTGTACTGCATTGGAGCCTATTGGCCCCAGTTTTGATTACCTTGTCGCTGCCCTTCATAGTTAGCCACATAGTTCATATCCTCATGCTGATGATGATGTTCTTGGTCTGCAGCCCATGGATTACCTATGGGTTGGCTAATGCAAGATGTGCATAAACCACCATTGGTAGTATCTACAACGTGAACCTGCTGCTTAACCCCTGATTCTTCCACCTTCTTTGTTAGGATGCTCATTTGTGTCAATAAAGTTGCCATGTTCTCCTCTAGAGTGTTGGATGGATCCAGAGGTATAGAGTGTACCACTGGTGTGATAGGAGCATTCCTGGACGTCCACCCGAAATTTTGAGCCATCTTGTCTAGCAAAATTTGGCCCTCTCTCCAAGTCTTGCTCAGAAAAAACCCACCTGCTGAAGCATCTAAAATGTTCTTCATGCTGTCTGAAAGCCCCATGTAGAATCTTTGGCCTAACATCTGCTCAGGAATCCCATGGTGAGGACACATAACAAGAATACCCTTGAATCTGCCCCAAGTTTCATGTAATGTTTACATTGGTTTCTGCTTGAAGCTCACAATCTCATCAATTTGTTGAGCTGTCTTGTTTGGTGGATGAAACTTATTGTGGAATTGTTTGACTAACTCATCGCAAGTTGCAATGGAGTTTATTGGGAGTGAGTTTAGCCATATCTGTGCTGCTCCTGTAACTGAGAACGGAAAGAGTAATAATCTGATAGCTTCCGGAGTTACATTCGGTTGCCTTTATATCTTGCATATTGAGAGAAAGTTCTTTAGGTGTTGTTGTGGATCTTCAACGTGAGACCCAGAGAATAATCCCTTGTTTTGCAACAAGTGTAGCATGTTGTTGGTACTCTGGAAAGACTCAGCTTGAATTGCTGGCACAACAATGGCAGTTGCCAAATTATCCACTTTGGGTTGTGCCCAGTCATACAGTGCACTTTCCTGTGCCTCCTGCGCCTCTTGCATATTTAGCCCGGCTTGCTGGTTTTGTTCGTTTACGTCACCCATGTCGATGTCTAGTTTGATTGGTTGTTGAGATTGTTGAATTTGTTTGATAGCTTTGTTACGTGCCCGGAAAGTTTGCTCGGGGTCTAAGAGTCCTTCAATTAGTTCTCCAGTCCTTGCAGATTCTAGGCATGCACCTGAGTACCCAAATCAACAACCGTCAAAATATTCGATGTAAAGTGTAGAAAGAACCTGACTACACAAGAATCTTGAAGTTTTGGCAATGGCAATTGATAATTCTGTTAATTTCCCGGCAACGGCGCCAAAATTGATTCACGTCAAAGCAACGGTCGTAGTCAATATAACCTGGTCTAATAAGTCCAAGATCGATCCCATAGAGAATTAACCTATCAATTGCAACTATCACACCCCAAGAGTATTTTCGAATCAAGTTCCCAAAATTTAGAGTATATTTGTGTATGGTTTTCGACTAACTACTTGCAAGAATTAAGAATGCTTAAAAGAAAGAATTGAATGTTGAGTAAAAATAATATGGAGAAGGACTAAGGTGTTGATTTCCCCTATTGATGGAATCCCTTATCGTTATGCTCATACAAATTGTTAATATATTCTATCAATCATGAACGCTATGTGTATCATAACCCTCTCCCGAGCAATTACAATAATTTACTAGTGCACTCTCCTGAGCTACCCTAGCTAGCTTTAATTTGAATAGTTCACTTAAGATTGCACCCAAGACTTCGTTATTCCTAACCCCGTCTTTACGCTTAAAGTTATAGATTCCTCCAATAACCTAGGTGTGGTGTTGTTCAACAATAAACCTAAATATGCACTCTTTTCCAAGTTATGCACACTAAATAGGCATAACTAATTGGGGATCCTACCAATTAACTACAACAAGAATGAAGTTGAACAAATAGAAATCTAAGTCACAATTTGTAATCACATAAACGATAAGTTCATCACCCAATAGGTTCCATCAAAACCTTAGAAAAGGATTTAGCTACTCATGCTTAAAGAAACAAGAATAACAATTGAAATCATAAAGAAATACTTGATATAAAATAAAAAGAAGGAGTTGAGAGGATTCTCTCTTACTAAATATCTTGCAAAAGTATTGAAATAAAGACAACATGCCTCTATTGGGCAAACTAGGAGTTTATATAGAGGTTCTTGGGCTAAAAAACTAAGTTTGAGTCCAATTAGGATAACTGTGCGTCGCCTTCCGCGGTTGGTTCGCGGCCGCGAGCTGACCGCGAACAGCAAACTTCAGAAAGCCTCATTATTCGCGGTTCAGCCGCGACCACGAATGAACCGCGGAGGAATAGTCCTGCGGATTTTTCTTTGCTTCTTCCAGCTCTTTTCACTTTAGCTCTTCTCTTGGCCTTTTCATCAACATCTGACTCCAAAATAGCTCTTCTTAGCATCCATTGCATCACATGTACCTATAACACACAAACAAACACTAATCAAAGCATTTTGTCCTCATAAACAACATAAATACCATGACAAAGTGTGATTATTTAGGGCATTTATTATAGTCAAATTCACCTATTATCATGCACTCAGCAGTTTTGGGACTAAATGGTGAAAATGCAGGGGGACCGGATGGTTTCACTGGAAGTTTTTTCCATACCTGTTGGGATATAGTTGGCGATGACTTATATGACATGGTTAGAGCATTTTTCAATGGGAAACAACTACCAAGGTTTGTGACACACACAAATTTGGTTTTTTTTTTACCTAAAAAGAAAGACGTTTCTTGCTATTTGGATATAAGACCAATTAGTCTAAGCAATTTTATAAATAAAGTCTTCTCGAGGGTTATTCATGAGAGGATAGCAGGTATTCTCCCTAATCTAATCTCATTAGAGCAAGCATGCTTTGTGAAAGGGAGAAGCATCATTGAGAATGTTTTCCTAACCCAAGAAATTATCACAGACATTAGAATGAGGACTAAAGCAGGGCCTAATGTGGTGATCAAGCTAGACATAACTAAAGCATATGATAGACTATCTTGGCTTTTCTTGACTAAGACTTTGAGGAATATGGGATTTGGTGAAAATTTCATAGGATTGGTTTTTGATCTCATCTCAAACAATTGGTATTCCGTGATGATAAATGGACTGCCTTATGGGTTTATTAACTCGACAAGAGGAGTGAAGCAAGGAGATCCATTATCTTCTACTCTTTTTATCCTAGCAGCT
Source organism: Nicotiana noctiflora (assembly GCA_032618575.1). Classification (NCBI taxonomy): domain Eukaryota; kingdom Viridiplantae; phylum Streptophyta; class Magnoliopsida; order Solanales; family Solanaceae; genus Nicotiana; species Nicotiana noctiflora. The sequence goes on from JASVEL010007328.1 coordinate 10,241, forward strand.
GAAGCATTGTCAAGAGGTTTAAATGCGTTACATAGGAATTTGAACTTCAGAGGATTTGGAATGCCCGAATGGAGCGCAAAAATCAACCATCTTGCATATGTGAATGACATGATCATTTTTACCTCATCTGATGCTACCTCTTTGAAGATGATAATGAATGTGTTATCTGATTATGAGGACGCCTTAGGTCAGTTATTAATAAATCAAAATCTGCGGTTTATATGCATCATAATGCACCTGAGAGAGTAGTGAACAACGTCCAAAGGATAACTGGAATCAACAGACAAGATTTCCCTTTTATTTATTTTGGATGTCCTATTTTCTAGACTAGAAGAAAAATGGATTATTATCATGGTCTCATCTCCAAAGTCATGGACAAACTACAATACTGGAAAGGAAAGCTATTGTTGATTGGAGGTAGAGCTATCTTGATATCACACGTTTTGCAAAGTATGCCGATACATTTGCTCTCAGCAGTTAATCCTCCTTATTATTTTATAAACAAGCTTCACAAAATGTTTGCGCAATTTATTTGGAGTTGTACTATGGGTTTGAAGAGCAGACATTGGACATCTTGGGACAAATTGTGTTTGCCATATGAAGAAGGTGGAGTAGGATTTCGATCCTTGCATGATGTCTCCAAAGGTTTATTTTGTAAGTTATGGTGGAACTTTAGAACAAAACCAAGTTCATGGAGTTCATTCACGAGTCAAAAGTATTGTAAGAAGCTCAATCCTATTATTGTTCCGTGGCGTGATAGATCACATATATGGAGGAATATGTTAGAATGTAGAATTTTGGTCGAACACCAAATTGGATTGCACTTAAAAATGGGATCGTCACTCTTTTGGTATGAAAACAGGACAGGACTTGGAGCTTTATATTTTGTGGTACCCCCAGATTTTGTAATAGATGAATCTATCAATAATGTTTATGAAGTAGTACAAAATGGTGTATGGGACAACGACATGATGATGCAAGCTTTGCCAGAGGATATAGATGACCATATTCTGAATTGTATTAAGCCACCAACTGCTGTTGAGGAGTCAGATAAACCATACTGGATGTTGGAATCAAGAGGGAATTTTTAAGTAAAATCAGCTTGGGATTTTTTTAGGAGAAGAAATGATCCTGCAATATCATATAGCAAAATGTGGGTAAGGGATTGCCATTTAAAATATCCTTCTTCTTGTGGAAGGTTTGGAAAGCACAGTTACCTCTAGATGATTGGATGAGACGATTGGGATATTCTATACTATCAAAATGTTGGTGTTGTGGCCAAGAGCAGGAATCACTAACCCATCTATTTTTTACATCAACTGTAGCTAAAAAAGTTTGGACTTACTTCCTAACAAATGTGCTGGAATTAGTATGCAAGGATTGACGCTACACCAGGCAATAGTGAAGTGCTTGACAGCAAAAGTTATACCTCGACTGCAGCCTGTCTTACAAGCACTACCTGCAATCATATTGTGGGAGTTGTGGAAAAGAAGAAACAATAAAAAATATGGTGAGACGATCATAGTTAGTTGAGTCATATATCAAATTAGTACTACTGTGCAGTCCCTTGTCAAGTTTAGGAAGCCTGCTATGCAAAATGTACCTCACAATTGGCCAAACTTGATTCATAAACTGGAGCAGTTTACTCCGGCTTTGAAGGTAACAAATGTCATTTGGTATTTTCCTTCGGAAGGATGGATTAAGGTTAATACGGATGGTGCGAGTAGGGGAAATAATGTAAGGTGTTCAATAGGGTATGTGCTAAGAGATGAGGAAGGGGATGTAATATATGCACTAGGAAAGGAAATTCCACAAACTACAAATAATGAGGCAGAAGCTATTCCAATCTTGGAGGCAATGAGATATTGTGTTAACAATCAAGTACCACATATTATGCTACAAACAGATTCAATGTTATTAAAGAATGTGGTATAAGGAATTTGGATATCCCCCTGGAATCTGAACGACTATGTAGAGGAGATTAAAATGACGACGGAGGAATGCCAGGTTCGAATTTCACATATTCTGACGGAAGGAAATAGTCTAGCAGATCATTTAGCTAATTTTGCTTTGGATAGCGGGGATATTGAGGCTAATAGTTTTGCACAGCTAGACTCACAAAATAAAAGGATCGTGAACTTAGATAAAATGCAATGTCCTTACTTGAGGGTCAAGGCTGCAAAGAATTAGAGGAGGAACAAACAAATATCAAGGGGTTAGAAGAAACTCAAGGGAAGTACTGGAATCAAATCTGTAAAGAGGAGATTTCAATACTTAATTTATTCAATACCTTGGTACTTGTTTTCCCAGGGAAACCACTGATGAGCACAAACAGTACATCATGTGCAAACAACAATTGTTTAGGGATGGCTTTTTATCACTTCAGTTGCGAGAATATTAAGCCCATAAGTTGGGGACAGGGCAGACACTTAGTGCAGCAACAAGAAATGGGGTCTCACAAATGGATTCACACAAATAATCCAATAACACACAACTGGAGTAGAAGAATAATTAGGAATAACTTTGAATACCTAAAAAGGTTAGGATGGACATTCTTAATGAAGTTACAAGGGATATAATGACTGAATGGGTGACAATTAATATGATTATCTTCCTAAGTACTATAAGGAATGTAAGCTACAAGGTCATGACATGGTGGAGTGCTGGAGATTACATCCTGAATTGTTGGAGAGTAGAAAGGAGGAGAAGAAGATTGCTAATAATGAAAAGGTGCAGAAGAATGTTGATAAGGGACCATTAATGATCTTAACAAATGGAAAGGTTGTTAGAAATGTGGGCCCACAGTGGAAGCAAATAAGAGATGGAAGAATACAAGACAGGGCAGATAAGGCACAGGAAATAAAGAAAGCAGGTAATGAATTAATACTTGTTGAAACGCAAAAGGCAGCTGAAGTAGAACAAGTACAAACTAGAAACAAATTTGAAGTCTTAGAAGTGGAAAATAGTGAAGAAAATGTTCACAAGTAGCTGACAGTGGTGGAGCAGATGGAATCACAAAATGCAGTTCCAATTGCAAAGAAACAAGACAACTTAATTCATGCAACAGCTAAAGGCAAAGGCACTAGTCCAGGATCAAATAAGGAAAAGAAGGGAGGAGGGAAGAGTAAACAACAACAGATATCAGCAACAAAAGTGAACAAGAAAATGCAATATGAAGTACCAAAGTCGAAGGCACTGAATGAGTATGAACAACAAGTACAAGAATCAACAGCAATACGGGTGAAAATGGCTTTCATTGGGAATTTGGTTGCTACTAATACATCAATGCAAGAGATTCCTTCACAGGATACAAGGGTGAATTGGGCACTTACAAATCAAGAGGATAATGAGGAGATGACTGATGCAGATTATGAGAATTTCCAAAATGCAGACAAAGACAAGTGGATGTCAAGCAAGCTATGGTCAGACCAAGTAGAAGAAGATGCAGCAGAAGGATTGATCCTAGATGCAATGCAAAGTGAATATGAGAATGGGGGTGACAGTGTAGATGGTGGAGATCCAAGTGTTATTGACAAGGCAAGAGAAATAGAAGATTCAAATGACAAAGCAAAGAACAATACAGGGGAAGAGGAGATTCTACTATTGAAGGAGTCTGGATACAACATGGAGACTATACAAGCAATGGTGAATCCCAAACAAAGAGATGATAACAATATTGATCCACGAGGAACTGAAGTGAGAAAAACAGCAGAAATTTCAGAACCAAGGCATGAAATGAAAGCAAATGTCATGCTTATTGCAGAAGCTGACAAGGTGAAGCAAGTAACAATAAATAAACATGCATCCAAGGCAGTAGAAGCTACAAAGTCACCAGATATAGGAGAAGAGGGAGAAGAAAAAGCAGGAAAGGACTTAGATGAAGAGTCCACAGCCCAAAATTTCCTAAATGTAGCCAGGCAAGGAGATTTATCACCCAGGCACACTAACCAAGTTAAATCATCAGTAAAAGGAAAGAAGAAGCAACAGAAAGACAGCCATAATATCCCAATTGAGGGAATCAAAACAAGAAGAGCACTATCCAAATCACAAAATATTTGATGGATGCAATAATTTGGAATGTGAGGTCTGTAAATACTATGCAGGAATTTGAAAGACTGATTCTCATGCATAGGCAGAATCATTTTGAATTTATTGGGGTGCTGGAACCTATGCAACAGTCTAGCAAAGTTGAAGCTTACAGAAGAAGGATAGGACTTGCACAAGCAGTTGTGAATGTATCAAACAAGATTTGGGCTTTCATTGATGAAGTTTATGAGGTGGACATTATGTACAATATGGTGCAACAGCTGACATTGAGATTGTTTCATACTGAGACACATGTAGAGTTGATATTAACTTTGGTGTATGCAAAATGTGATCACTTAGAGAGAATAGAGCTGTGGGATTCTTTATATGCAATGGCAAGTGATATGACAGCTTCTTGGCTTGTTGGGGGTGATTTCAATGTTATTTGGGATGAAGAGGAGAAGTTTGGAGGACTACCAGTTTCCTTGAATGAGGTAGATGACTTCAGACATTGTATAAACACTAGCAATCTAGTAGACCTGGGTTTCAAAGGCATTATTTTCACTTGGTGGAATGGAAGATCTGAGGAAGACTGTATATTTAAGAGGCTGGACAGGAGCTTTGGGAATGCTGCTTTACATGATATTTTTCCTGGGTTAGAGGTTACTCATTTGTCTAAAATTGGGTCAGACCATTGCCCAATGCAGCTGAAGTGTGATATTGAGAATCCTCCAATTAAAAAACCTTTTAAGTTCTTAAACTTCTGGACCAAGCATGCCTCTTTCAAGGCAGTGTTCAAAGATAATTGGACAGCAGACTTCTATGCTAGTCCTTTTATCTTGTTTAATCATAAACTAAAGAAGTTAAAAAAGGTTTTATCATCCTGGAGCAGGACTACATTTGGGGATATATTCCAGCAGATTGCCAGCTTAGAGGAAGTTGTCCTAGTTCATGAGAGAGTTTGAAGTGTCTCCAACACAGCAGAATAGAGAAAGACTTAAAAGGGTTCAAGCTGAAATGATTAAAGTTTTGGCTTTTGAGGAGGAATTCTGGAAACAAAAGGCAGGGATGTTATTGTTTAAAGAAGGAGATAGAAATACCAAATTATTTCATGCACAAGTTAGAGGGAAGAGTAAGAGACTACAATTAAAAAGAATCCAAGATAGCAATGGCAGATGGCTAGAAGAAGATGACGAAATTGCATAGGAAGCAGTCAGGTTCTACCAAGATCAGTTTACAGAAGATGGGAGCCCTTCAGTGTTTCATATAATAGAATATGTTCCTAGATTGATTGAAGATGAGCAGAATGAAAAGGTGATAGCAATTCCTACTATAGATGAAGTGAAGAATGTAGTTTTTAGTCTAAGTAGTGAATCAGCTAGTGGACCTGATGGATATACTGGAGCCTTCTTTCAGACACGTTGGGACATTGTGGGTGAAGATGTTCTTGCAATGGTGGTATCATTCTTTACTGGGCAACAACTTCCCAAATGTGTGACTCATACAAATTTGGTACTGTTACCAAAAAAGAAGGAAGTGGTTACCTTCTCTTATATGAGACCAATCAGCTTGAGTAATTTTGTTAACAAGATTTTCTCAAGAATCATTCATGACAGGATGGTTGATATGTTACCTGGGATAATATCTGAAGAACAAGATGGGTTTGTGAAAGGGAGGAGCATTGTGGAGAATGTACTTCTAACTCAGGAGATTGTAATAGATATCAGACTGAGAACTAAGGCTTGACCTAATGTGATGATTAAATTAGACATGACCAATGCATATGATAGAGTGTCATGGTTATTCCTAACCAAGATGTTAAGGAAGTTGGGCTTCTGTGAGAGATTTATTATGTTGATCTTTGACCTAGTGGGCAATAACTGGTACTCAATATTGATAAATGGTCAAGCCTATGGTTTTTTCAAATCCACCAGAGGAGTTAAACAAGGAGACCCATTATCTCCCACCTATTCATTCTAACTGCTGAAGCTTTATCTAGGGGGCTTAATTCACTGCATCACAACTTATATTTTTGTGGATTTGGACTGCCCAAATGGAGCATTTGGCCTATGCAGATGACACCATCATCTTTTGCTCTTCTGATGCTACATCACTAAGGTTAGTAATGGAGGTGCTGCACTTGTATGATGCTGCCTCTGGTCAGCTGATTAACAAAAGCAAATCAGCTGTATACATGCACCATTTGATTGATTTGGAAGTGGTTGGAAAGGTGGAGAGGGTAACATGCATTGGGAGGCAGGAATTTCCTTTCACATATTTGGGATGCCCTATCTTCTATGCAAGGAGGAAACTTGAATACTATCAACCTATGATAACTAAGGTACTAGATAAACTGCAAGGATGGAAAGGGAAGCTATTATCTGTTGGGGGAAGAGCTATACTTATTACTAGTGTGCTACAGAGTATGCCTTTACACTTGTTATCTGCTGTAAACCCCCATGCCTATGTGATTAATAGGTTGCACAAAATCTTTGCCCAATTCTTTTGGAGTAGTACTGTGGGAGGTCATAGCAGACATTGGGCATCTTGGAAGACTCTATGCATGCCATATGAGGAGGGAGGTAATGGGTTCAGGTCTTTACATGATGTGTCCAAAGCTTTATTTTGCATATTATGGTGGAAGTTTAGAACAAGACCTAGCCTATGGAGTGCCTCTATGTGTCAGAAATAATGTAAGAAGATGAATGTCATAGTGGTACCATGGAAAGAAGGGTCTCATATTTGGTGAAAAATGATAGAGTGTAGAGACTTAATAGAGAATCAGATTGTATGGAAATGGAGAAGGGGTTCTTAAATGTTTTGGTATGATAACTGGACTGGTTTGGGTGCTCTATACTTTCTGGTTCCACATAATTTTCCTATTGATGAAGATATCTTCAATGTTCATGATGTGGTGGAAAATGGAGCATGGGATGTAGCAAGACTTATGCAGATTCTTCCTGAAAAACTGGCTATTCATATTGTGGAAAAGGTAAATCCTCCTACCCAACAGGATATACCTAATGTGCCATTCTGGATGCTAGAAACTAGAGGTAATTTTATTGTGAAGACAGTATGGGAATATTTGAGAAGGAGGGAAGATCCTAGGATAGCTTACAAGAATATGTAGGTGAAGGGTCTACCGTTTAAAATATGTTTCTTTATGTGGAAGGTGTGTTAAGCAAGATTACCACTGGATGACTTTATGAAGAGAATAGGCTATCAAATGCCATCTAAATGTTGGTGTTGTGCAGATCCTAAGGAAGAGACACTCCTACATTTGTTCTATAAGTCAAATGCTGCAGAAACAGTGTGGAAATTCTTCTTGTTTAGAGCTGGAATTGCAATACAGGGGCTAACTATACACCAGGCAATTGTTAAATGCTGGACTAAGTCTGATGTTCCAAGATTAAAAGCAGTCATGCGGGCACTACCATCATGCATAGTGTGGGAGCTATGGAAGAGGAGGAATAGCTTAAAGCATGGGGAACTAGCATATGTAAACAGAGTTATCGACCAAGTCACTACTCATTTACAACAACTAGTTCAAACAAGAAAGCCAGGGCTGAAAGTACCTCACAGGTGGATTGATATAGTGACTATGATGGAGAATTACACACCAAAATTACAGTATACTAAGGTGCTGTGGGAATTTCCTATGGCAGACTGGATAAAAGTTAATACAGATGGTGCATCAAGGGGAAATCCTAGAAGTAGTGCTATTGGGGTATGTTTGAGGGATGAGAATGGAGATGTGAAGTATGCAATGGGGAGTGAGATTCTTGAATGTTCTAACAATGAATCAGAAGCTACAGCAATCCTTGAAGCTCTAAGGATGTGCGAAATATACAACTACACTAATGTTTGGCTACAGACTGATTCTATGCTGCTGAAAAAGATTCTAGAAGGATCATGGAAGCCACCTTGGAGTATTTATGACACTGTGGAAGATATTCAGCATCTAATGGAGGGTTTTACTATTAGAGTAACTCGTATACATAGGGAAGGAAATAGATTAGCAGATAACCTTGCCAATTATGCTCTGGATGATGGAGATACAGAAGTGATGGAATTTAGGGATCTGGATGTACAAGGTAGAAGGATTGTCAATGATGATAAAATGCAATGCCCTTACTTGAGAGTAAAAGTTGCAAGATGATAGAAAGGGAAGAGATAGGGAGTAGCAGGTGCAGGAATGATTTTCAAATTAGCTATCATACTCAAATTCTAAAGGAAAAGAGTAGGGTAGCTAATTTTTCTAAGGGAATGGAGCCAACATGTAGCTCAGCAGCTGTTCATCATACTCAAAGCCAATTGGAGTAGAGTATGGTGGTTTTAACTAACATGTTTGTTTGTTTTGCAGGTTTGCTTAATGTACAAGTGGTTTATGTGATAATGGAAATTCTATTGGTGTTATTAGTGCTTAGCACTCAACCCAATGGATGGAAATTACACATAACCACTTATACATGGAAGTGGACACCTTGGGTCCACCAGGCTAGAGGACTAGAAGAAATGAGGGGTTCAATTGCACAGTACGCAGACAGCAAAATTCCCAGTCTCTGGGAATTTAGCTGGAAGAAGCAACGGTGGATTAATATATAGGTCATCATCAGTGCTGACAGTAATGACAACTGGATGAACCACAAGAACAACAAATGTCATTTGGGCACACAGGGTGCTGACAGTAGAGTATACTGGATGAAGCACCTGAGGAGTTACAGATCCAAAGTGAGGAAGGATCAACACTCAGGGACTCATACATTACTGCATGTACTCTATCTGTTTAAGAGCGCATGCTAAGGATCCTAATACTCTACAAATTACAGTCACACTCAACATGTTGATAGCTAAAGTTCTATCATGGAACTATAGTTGGATAAAACATGAAGTGACTGAGGAAAGAGAGCAGAAAGTTTGGTTACTAATGATATCTAGATGGTACTTCCTGAGGGACCCTCATGTGGTGGTATTAGTACTTGGTACTCAATCCACTGGGGTGAATTTAGGGGTAACATCTAGATATAACATCAGTACTACTCAAAGGGTTGAGGACATTAAAATCCAAAACAATCATTCAACAAGGAAACAAATACATGCAAGTGTATCTCATGTACTCTATTGGTTAAGGACTCTTCAGGTGGTGGTATTAGTACTGAGTACCCAACCCACCAGAGAGAAATTAATCATAGAGTACAATCTGAGTTCAGGGGAGGTTAGGTTTATTCCTCACAGGAATACTGACCTCCATTTTCACACACAACAGAACATTGATGTTCATGAGAGTGCGCACAACAAATTCTCTCTCAAGTTTGAGAGGGAATTGCTGGATGAGGTACAATTTATAGCTTTACTAGGCAGGTGCATATCCATACAAGTTACTGGGAAAGTAGGAATACATACATTGAGAACGTGCAACAACAAACTAAGGAAGAAAAGGAAAAAAGAAAGTTGTACAGTAGAGGTGCATCTTCTTTGGGCTCTCTTTGAAGCATCATATAGACTCCAGCAGATGGGCAAGATTTGTCAACAACACCAGTGCTCACACCAGTGCATCCATAGGGTACATGTGAAAAATAGCAGAAGCAGGGCGAGTGCGGACCAATTTTACACATACAACAAAAAGGTGACAACAAAGAACAAAGTAGGGCGAGAGAAAAACTTACCAGTCTCCTTTTTAAGCGGTCAAAAGCTTCATCTTCAGGCTCTTGCATATCTCAACAATAAGCAGGAAGGTAGAAGAGATTTGCAAAACAAAAACAAGGAAAAAGTTAAATGGAGAAAAAGGAAACAGAATAAGAAAAGATAGCGAAGAGTGGAAACAAATACCTGGGGAAAGCGAGGAGAAGAGAAGCATCAATGGAGGTGAAACTCACAAGTCAGGTCAATAGGAGAGGAGATTCAGGGAGTCATGCAAAGTGAGAAGATCAGAAGTCAAACGACATGGAGAAGAAGGCTGACACAAATAAAAGAAAGGGGAAAGGGAAAGAAGTTTACTTATTCAAACTTGTGGAAGGTCATAGGGGAGTTTGACGGGCTCAGATGGTGTCAGATCGGAAGTCAGAAGAGCGGAGAGAAGAAAGAAGCAACAAAAAAGGAAAAATCAGTATAAGAGAAAGAGAAAATGATATTAAACATAATAAAAGAAGAAGAAAAGAATTGCCTGGAGCTGATGCAGATAAGATCGGAGTCTTCTTAAGCCTGGAAGCCGTTGATAAGAGTCATCGGAAAGACGACGGAGAAGAAGAAGGGTTTCAGAGTGAGAGAGTCTCTAGAGGAGAGAGAAGCAAGAGAGGAAATTATATTTCCTATACTAAGCTCACATCTGAAATGAGACGTTTGGGTGAAGCTAACGGTCAAATGAGGAAAGAGAGAGTATTGGGATTAGGAAAGGTCGCCCGTTGGTTGACAGCTGGGTCTGGGAAACTGATAATTAGGTGGGGTTATTTAATGCCGGAAATTTCGAGAAGGTGGCTATATTGGAGATTTTTGGGGTTAGCCTATGCAAATCGTTATGGGAGAAATGGCTACGCGGGAAAATCGATGTATACGGCTAAGGTGGCTATTAAGTGGCTAGGGAATAATTGGGAGTTTAATTGGAATAGTTATTTGATTTATTCCAGGAAGTGGGCCAAGTGGGCGATAAATGAGTTAGGAGGTTTAGTGGCCCAGTATATTGGGTCTGATATATTGATAGGGGCTGTTTGGGCGGTATTAGTTGCTGATGGAATTAAATTATACTGGGCCAAGGGTTGGTCTTTCAATTTTGGCTTTTTGATTGGCCCAATAATTCTATGCTGGGGTTTTATATGGTTATTGATATTGGGGACCTTAATATTGGGTTTAAAAATGTGCTCATTACAAATGGAATTACAGGTCTTGGACATTTTCGTTACTGGACTGATGCAATTGGGCCTCCACTTCGCGACTGGGCCACCAAAGTGGACTTCACGTGAGCCTGCTTATGCTGGCTTTGATTTAATTGGGTCATCTGCTTGGGCTTACTTGTTGTGTTGTATTATATGGGCGGCTGGATCAAGCCCAATGATCGAAATGGACTACTGGATTTCCTATCTCAAGATAATAGGGCTAGTTTTATATATCAAATTTTAATAGTTATTCAGTGAGATCATATTTAAGCACTTTGCTTAATTATGATCATTGGTACTATGTAGTTGGCAATGTTTATCTTTTCATTACGTTAGACATTATGACACTATGCTTTGTATTTCTTTTATTTTGATTGATATATAAAAACTAGCCCTAGGCACTGCGTAGTGGATTTATATATATAAAAAAAACCCAAACCCTAGGAGGAAGCAAAATGCAGTGGTAGGGACATGGATGAGGAGTCAACAACCCAGAATTTTCTCAATGTAGCCAGAAAAGGGGACTTGTCACCTAGAGATATAGAACAAGTTAAGTCTGCAACTAAGGGGAGGAAAAAACAGTCTAAAGAAACTTTTAATGCACCAGTAGGAGGAGTTACAACTAGGGGAGCACCATCTAAATCCCAAAATCATTAATGGATGCCCTAATTTGGAATGTTAGATCAGTGAACACAAGGCAAGACTTTGAAAGGATCATCACAATGCACAGAGAACATCACTTTGAATTCATAGGGGTTCTAGAACCTATGCAACAGTCAAGCAAGATTGAGAGATACATGGTAAGGATTGTAATGGCTCAAGTAGTGGTCAACATTTCCAACAAAATATGGGCTTTTGTAGATGAAGTTTTTGAAGTGGACATTCTATACAACATGTCACAGCAGCTCACCTTAAGGTTGTTCCACACAGAGACACATGTGGAACTAGTGCTTACACTTGTATATGCTAAATGTGATCCCTTGGAAAAAATTGAACTATGGGACACATTATATGCAATGGAAGCAGATATGAGAGTACCATGGCTAGTTGGAGGTGATTTTAATGTAATATGGGATGAAGAGGAGAAGTATGAAGGACTCCCAGTGTCTATCAATGAGGTGGATGATTTCAGGCATTGCATCAACACATGTAATTTGACTAATTTGGGGTTCAAAGGAAGAATTTACACTTGGTGGAATGGTAGATCAGAAGAGGATTGCATTTTCAAAAGGCTAGATAGATGCTTTGGGAATGGGGAACTTCAGCAGACATTCCCAGGGCTTGAGATTACTCATCTATCAAAGACAGGATCTGATCACAGTCCAATGTTGCTTAAATGTGATATAGAGACTCCTCCAGTGAAGAAGTCATTTAGGATCCTGAATTTCTGGGTTAAACATGAAACATTTAAATATGTAGTCAGGGAAAATTGGTATGCAGATTTCAGTGCCAACCCCTTTGTGCTCTTCAACTTCAAGCTGTAGAAACATTAAAAAGCACTGTCATTATAGAGTAAAGCTACCTATGGGGATATTTTTCAGAAAATTCATAGTTTAGAAGAAGTTGTGTTGGTGCATGAAAGGCAATTTGAAGTTAATCCAACACTGGAGAATAGGCAGAGACTACAAAAGGTACAAGTTGAAATGATAAAGTACCTAGCACTAGAAGAGGAATTCTGGAGGCAAAAAGCTGGCATGATGTGGTTTTATGATAGAGACAAAAACTCAAAGTTCTTTCATGCTCAAGTGAATGGGAGAAGGAAAAAACTGAAGATAAACAGAATCCAAGATAGCAGGGGAGACTGGATTGAGGAAGATGAGCTGATTGCAGAGGAGGCAATAAGGTTCTATCAGGATTAGTTCTCAGAGACAACAACTCCAACAACTTTTGATATTCTGGATCATATTCCTACTATGATAGATGTAGCATAGAATGAAGCTCTTATGGCTATGCCTATAAGGGAAGAGGTGAAACACGCTGTGATGGGTTTGAATGGGGATTCAACAGGACGTCCAAATGGCTTCACTGGGGCATTTTATCAATCATGCTGGGAAATAATTGAAGATGTTGTTTTTGATATGGTAAGATTTTTCTTTTGTGGCCAACAATTACCCAAAAGTGTAACTGATACAAATATGGTATTGCTGCCAGAGAAGAAAGAAGTGATGACATTTTCTGATCTGAGACCAATTAATTTAAGCATTTTTGTGAACAAGATTTTCTCCAGGGTTATACATGAGAGACTAGTTGATGTCTTGCCTAAATTGATATCCCATGAGCAGGTTGGATTTGTATAGGGGAGAAGCATTATAGAAAATGTGTTGTTAACACAGGAAATCATCACTGACATCAAATTGAGAACTGAGGCTGGTCCTAATGTGGTGATTAAGCTGGATATGGCCAAAGCTTATGATAGACTTTCATGGCTATTTCTCACCAACACTATGAGGAAAATGGGTTTCTCGGAAGGCTTTATTGGCATGATCTTTGATTTAGTGTGAAATAACTGGTATTCTATATTGATTAATGGCCAAACCTATGGCTTCTTTCATTCTACTAGAGGTGTTAAGCAAGGGGATCCTTTATCACCTACTCTTTTCATTATGGCTGCTGAAGCTCTCTCTAGAGGGCTGAATTCTCTTCACTACAATCCTCATTTTTGTGGGTTTGGTCTACCTAATTGGAGTCCAAGAATAAATCACTTATCTTATGCTGATGATACTATCATGTTCTATTCATCTGATGAGACTTCCTTAAGTCTTTTGATGAGGGTTTTGCATGCTTATGAAAGTGCATCAGGACAGTTGGTGAATAAGGCAAAATCAACCATTTACCAATATCATTTGACAGACTTGGAGGTGGTAGAGAAAGTAGAAAGGATAACAGGGATTAAGAAGCAATATTTTCCTTTCACATATTTGGGATGTCCTATCTTTTATGATAGGAGGAAAATGGATTACTATCAAGGATTAATAACTAAAATTATGGACAAGCTTGAAGCATGGAAAGGAAAGTTACTATCAGTAGGTGGAAGAGTTGTTCTTATCCAGAGCGTTTTGCAAAGCATGCCAACGCACCTACTTTCAGCGTAAACTCACCAAGTTACGTGCTTAATAAACTACATAAGATATTTGCTAGATTCTTTTGGAGCAGCAATGTGGGGGTTAACTCAAGGCATTGGGCTTCCTAGAACACACTTTGCATGCCTTATGAAGAAGGAGGCATAGGTTTCAGGTCACTTCATGATGTATCTATGGTGGAATTTTAGAACTAAGTCTAGCCTTTGAAGTCTTTTTATGAGTAACAAATACTGTAAAAAACTCAATGTTATAGTTGTCCATGGAAAGAAGGCACTCATGTATGGAGAAAAATGTTGGAATGCAGGGATTTAATAGAAAATTCTATGGAAGGTGAAATGAGGATATGCTCAGTTTTTGTTTGATAATTGGACAAAATTGGGAGCCCTATATTTTCAAGTTCCTACTAGGTTCCCTATAAATGAGGATATTCAGAATGTGAGTGATGTAAGTTGTGATGGGAGATGGCAGGTAGATGTAAGGCCCCAAAAAATTTCGCTAAGTAATATAGGATTCTGTGGTGCCACGTAGGCTAATTATTATATTTTATGTGCTATGAACATTATGGACATCAATTAGACTTGCTAAATATGAGTATGAGTCTTATGGTATGTGATATGAGGTCCAAATGAAAGCCCAAGTGTAAGCCAAATAAGAAAATATTCGAAATAGGCCAAATTTCCAAATGGATTCACACAAGGCTCCACTTTAAACGACCATAGATAATTATGTATAAGGTTTTATCGAATGAAAGCCCTTTGAGTCTAGTTTCCAACGCTTCAAACCGTTCGTCATTTGGACATTCCTACACAAAGTTATGATCAAATTACCAAAGGCTGGAAAATGCGATCGTGTGTCAGGTCAAATCTGCCATCCGCATTTCTACTCTGCGGTCCGCATGTTCGTTCTGCGGTCCGCATTTTGACCGCAGATTGAACCAGTGTAGCTCATTTTTTGCTGCCGATTTTGCGGTGCATTTTGCGGCCCGCATGTCCATTCTGCGGTGCATTCTGCGATAGCAGAATTGACATCGCAGGGTTATATTTTTTATTTTTATAACCCGACCCCATTTCAATATATAGGCTTTGGAGTTCATTTTGGGGTCATTTATTACTGATTTTAGAGAGAGGTGAGAGTATTTTAGAGAGAGAAGGAGGAACCCAACATCTAAATCATCCAAATCTTGCATCAATCTTCAAGAATCAAGAACCCAATAGCAAGTTCTTCATCAAAGAGGTAAGATTCTATACCCTAGGGTTTAATTTCGAGTTTGGTGTATAAGATGAGTTATTGAGGTATGATTCTTGGGTTTATTAGTATTGCGTATACATGCATGTACAACTTAGGTTTATGGGAAGATTGTTTAACTTAAATAACTAAAGATTGGGTTAGGGAATGAAGGAAGTCTTTAAAAGGGGATTCGAAATCAAGATGCTCAACTAGTGTTTGATAAATTGTTCAAATGAGCTAGTTTCATGAATATCTTTCTAATATGTGTTTAAATTTGTTATGTTTCATAGTAGATTGGAATTTCTAGAGTTTTTGGAGTGTATTAACTTAAGGAAAGCTCAATCGAGGTATGTATGGCTAACTTTGATTCTTGTGAAATCGCCCTTATGTGTGTAATTCGTTTGGCATGTGTTAATTTGAGAGATTGAGTGTAATTTGTTGATTTTGTTGTTGGGTATCTAATTGATGTTAAACTACATGTGGTGTGGTATGAAATATGAATTGAAAGACAACAAGGGAATTGGAATTGGTGAAGAATTGTGAATAATGGTTATGATGGCCTATATGGCACCTTGTGGAAAAGAAACGAAACACTTGAGAATTGGTTTATTGTGGAAAGAGACGAAACACTTGAATTGTGGAAAATTGTTGAACATACTTGTGTGAATATTTTTGATTTTGGAAATATTGTAACTTGGTTGTGATATTGGCTTGATAAGTAATTGAGAACATGAAACAATGTGCAAGTTGCTTATTTGAACTTGTTGAAATTGTGTGTAGTGCCTTATCTGCTGTTTGAAATTGTTGTGTTTTAAAGTGTAAGGTGGGATCGGGTTGCGCGCCGCAACATGAGGAAATATGGTGTGGGTTGGGGTGATAAGGGTGGCCGAGGTAATAAGGGTGGTCAGGGGTAATATGGATGGAAAGCGATCGAAATCGCTATTGAAAATTGATACAAAAATCAATGATGTGAAATTGTGAAAGGAGACAGCAGGAGAGTTTGCAACCTGGGGGGCACCGATTGCCCCTATGTTTGACTACTTGCAATTTATGTGGTTGATTGGTTGTTGTTCTATTTGTTTACCTTGAACGTGTTTGTGTTGAGGCTTATCTGAAATGAGTAAAAGGTGGAAAACATGGTTGGCCGGCTTGATTAGTTTTGATGTAATTTAATGGCTTGAGTTTACTTGGGACAAAGTTTGTCCATACATACCAGTACAATTCAAGTGTACTGACGTCCCTTTTGCCGGGGACGCTACATTCGTATTATGATTGTAGGTGAATCAGTAGCAGGTACTTCAGCTCATCGGCAGTAGCATCCTTCATCTTCCACTGCTCGTTTTGGTGAGCCCCTTTCCTTTCGGGGCCTGCGTGGCTCATGCCACTCTTGTTTAGACTTTATTTTGATTTTGTTTAAGGTATAGCCGGAGCCTTGTTACCGGCAAGTATTGTATCCTCCTTTGTAATCCTAGAGGCTCTGTAGACAGTAAACTGTGGGACTATGGCCTATGTATGTATATGTATATGTCGGGCGCTGTAAATTGTAACTTGTTAGTAAATCAATCGTATGGTTATGTTTGTACATTGTGAAATCAGTTATAATTGGTAAGATCTTTGGTTTTTGAGTAATAAACAACACAGGGGAATCGCGTGGGATATAAAGGAACCCAGGTCCGCTTGACTGGGGCTACCTAGTCAGGCGCCGGTCATGTCCCTCGATTTGGGGCGTGACAATTATGGTATCAGAGCCTAAGGTTTTAAAGTGTCCTAGGATGTCTCGGAGCCGTGTCTAGTAGTGCCCTTCTTATTGGTGTGTTGTCGACCACATCATATAAGTTGGGGGCTGCACGGGCATTTAGGAATTTACCCATTTCTTTGATATTCTAGTTCGTGCGATATGGCTCAAGATATGGAGCTAATTTCCTCTCTAAGTATTACCCTCAATATTGGTAATTTTGATACCATAATATGTGAATTTGAAGCATGTAAGGTGAGATTTATCTCACCATTGAGTCCCAGTGGATCACCCAAGGACTTGTTAGAAGAACGTGTTGAGCCATGGAGTGATTGGTAGAACTTGTTGTTTAGGAGAGTACCCTTGTTCTCACTAATGTCACTGTACCACCAGATCATGTAGTATTTCATCAGTATGTACGGATAAAATCCCTTCTCTTAGAAAATAAGCTTCCCTGGTGCCCACATAAATGTTGTAGGTTCAAAATATAATTGATGCAGTACTCGTTTTGTTATGTTAAGCGAATTATTGCTGTGAAAATATATGTTGGAGGTACTTCTTCATTTGTTTAATATATTATTCTTGGTAGATGAGGATATGTAAAGAATGTGAACAATGTGCTAAAATGTCTAGACTTCAAGTCAAGTTTGAATTGATATTTTGATGCCACATTTTGTGAGAAAACTTGTTATGGTTGATTCTTCCAAAATGTTCTTACGTGTACCAAAGGTATTTGATTGATTGCGTCTTGTTGTTGGTAATGTATAAAGATGTTTGGAAATGAAGTAAGTGACTGTGTAAATGTGGTAAGACTAAATGTTGGACTCTAGCTGAGATTGATACTTTACATGAATTGTTGTTGTGACCCGATATTTGTGAAAGATGCATTCCTATATGATCAATGTGCTATTATTGACAACTTAAAATGGGTTTTAGAAGTATGAATCATGTATTCAAATGTGAAGTCCTCTATGCATAGAGATGTTGAAATAAGTCAAATGCTTTTGAGAAATAAAGTATAGACAATGTATCGAGAACTCAAAATGAAATTGTACCTGGTGATACTTGTGACATGAGGGAATATGAAACAGATTATGATGTTGATGTGAAATATGAGAAAATGATGTGAAATGTGAGGAAGAAGAGATTGTGTTATGAAATGTGGCCTAGTGCCAAGTCTAATGTGATAATTATGGCCCCAAGAGTCGATGGACTAATATACGTAAAAATGGCATGATTCTTTTATTCGATAATGTGGTGAATGTTTGAAGTGTTTGATTTGTACTTGTGATTTCCTTATTATTGTATGAAGCGCATAGGTGAATAATTTTAGATGTGAACCCTATGGAAGGGCTATGAAATGCATCCTAGAGGTATGGTAATTATGTAAAAAGCTATGTGATCCATTTTATTTGGTAATGTGGTGATTGTTTAAACTTTTTGTTAAACCCTTATGATTTCCTTTTCCTTGCATATATATATATTCTTAAAAAGAATTCAAATTACAAAATAGTTCATGCACATGCTCTTTTAATGAGACGTATTATTTACAAATTCTCCCGATCACGGTTCTAGTATGTACAACCTCCTATGGAATTGACCTCTATAATTATGTTCCTGAATTGAGTTATAACACTATTGATATTTCCTACTTGCTTTTCCTAAATTTTCAACAAAGGACTATTCCCGATGAATTTCTTACAGAAGCGTCTCATTTAAATTGACAACATCTGCTCACTTGTGCCTATACATACACCGTCATAAAGTTTGTACCTGTGGTGTCAAGTTCCATGCAAAGTATCCAAGATTTGTGATCCTTCTCGAGTCACTCTTTTTCTCAGTTGTGTATATGGCTTATATGGCTTGAACAGCCAATCCACTCTCTTGCAAGTAACATCATGAAAACCTTCTTACTATCAAGAAACGTGAAAGCATGCATCTACACTTATCCTACAAGTACATGTCAATTGAAATGGTCAATGTGTGCATAAAGTTTTTCTAAAAATTGAGATCCTCACATCCCATCATAGGAAAGATATTGCGTCGCCATAATTTTTGTTTCCACTTGAGATATCCCGTAGTAAGTAGCTAACTTGGTTTCTAGTATCGTGGTTGCCCGTGATGTAGAATTGTATTGTAGTTTGGAAGATAGTATAGCATAGGCATGTCCAACTCATAACGAATGATTATTCTCTCTTTATGTCTCCACAATGTGTTAATTGTATTCATTATTTAGTGAAGTCGTTGTTGTCACGACCCTAGTTCACCAATTGTGAACATGTCGTGATGGCACCCAGTCCCCACGACTAGGTAAGCCTAACACGTTGCGGGATATACAAGTTATAAACACTTAAATAAGAAACAGCGGAAAAATAGCATAAAAGATATGTAATTCGTGCCGCTTGGCACATACATCCGTCACACCATGAATAAAACACTACCAAGATCCGGAATCCCACGGTAACACAGACTAAAAGAGAATATACAATTGTGGCTCTATGTGTAAAGAGTGTCTAACAACAAAATGAAGGAAAAATGCCAACTAGTACTATTAGAATAGAAGGAAAGCCTCTGGATCCGCGGACGTAGCAGATCATACCTCGAGGTCTCCCAGAAAGCTGCGGAATCACCTAGCACGGGCTTGCTCTGATGTACCTGGATCTGCACAGCAAAAGTGTGCAGAAGAGTAGCATGAGTACACCACGGCGGTACTCAGTAAGTGCCAAGCCTAACCTCGATGGAGTAGTGATGAGGAAGGTCAGGGCCCTACTGAGAAACAATAATATAATGATAATAACAATAATAAGCAGTTTAAATGATAATAATTTCCGAAATTAACAACAATAAATGATTACTGCAATCGTCTACAATTAAGCTAACAACAAATAGTCAACTCAACAAAACCAGTCCAGGACCTGTGGGAATTGAACCCACAGTCCCATTGACAGTACCTCTGGGTCTCCGGGAATCGAACCCGCAGCCCATGTCTCAATAAATAATCAATAACTCGGGATCTCCGGGAATCGAACCCGTAGTCCCTACCAATAACTCAGGATCTCGGGAATCGAACCCGTAGTCCCTACCAATAACTCAGGATCTCGGGAATCGAACCCGCAGTCCATATCTCAATAATATATCAATAAACTCTGGGTCTCCGGGAATCGAACCTGCAGCCCTTGGATCTCCGGGAATCGAACCCGCAGTCCACAAATAATACCACTCCGGGTCTGCGGGAATCGAACCCACAGCCCTGGGATCTCCGGGAGTCGAACCCGCAGTCCACCGACACAATAAATAAAGGAATACACAGAGAGAGTAAATTATGCTTAACTATAACTTCACCAAAAAAAAATAGTGCCAATAATTATCAAAAATAAGACAATTAGGCCACTAGATAGTTAGGTACTACCTAATCATGCTTTTCTAACTACTACCGGTAAAATATCAAATTAACAGCTAAAGACAGGAATATCACTCATCGAACATTTTAATTAAAGTGCGTGTTCAACAACCAGCACATGTATACGCCCGTCACCTCGCGCACAAGGCATTTAAATTATCACATAATATCCTAGGGGTGAAAATTCCCCCACACGAGGTTAGACAAGCCACTTACCTCAATTCCGGTACAAAACCGCTAAGCAATAACCCTCTTGCCACGAATGTCGGCCTCCACAAATGTAGAATCTGATAAAAATCAATAGAATCACGTCAAAATAGGCCAATTGGGCATTACCCAATCAAAATAACTCAAAATACACCAAAACCCACAAGTTGCCAAAACCCGACTTTCGGTACGCTTATCAAAAAATCACGAAAATTATATATTCAGGTTCCTTATCTCAATACGAGTCTAGGCATATAAAATTTACCAAAATCGGACTCCATTTGCCCACTCAAATTAGAGATTTTCTAACATTTAGGCCTAGGGCTCAAACCCACCTTTAATCCACCATTTTCAGTGAAATAATCACGGATTTCATGATAAACCAACGAATTAAGGTCAAGAAACTTACCCCCGATGATTTTCCGATGATATCCCAGCGTTTCCCCTTCAAAATCCTCTCTTGGAGCTCAAAAATGGCGTTTTTGTGAATGGGGGTCGCGGGTGTTATGTTCTGAACTTAAGCTCACTGCCAGACCCCATTGCTCATCGTGTTCGCGTTACTGTTCACACGTTCGCGATGAACAGCCCAACTTCCTCTTCGCGAACACGACGCCATTCCACGCGTTCGCGATACTCAGCCCCAGTTACCCTTCGCGAATGCGACGCTCCATCACGCGTTCGCGATGAACAATCTCCCAGCCGCCGGGTCCTTCCTCTACGCGAACGCGTACACTCCCACGCGAACGCAAAGCTCTACCCTTTTCTTCTACGCGATCGCGACCCCAAGTCACACGAACGCGAAGCTTCACCTTACCTTGCCTACGCGAATGCGACACCCCTTACCGCGAACGCGATGCTTTACTCTGCCAAGCCTTCGCGAACGCGGCCCATGCCTCGCGAACGCGAAGACTTAATGCCTGGGCAGAAACCTGCAATTTTACAGCAGGCCTTTTCCAAGTTCAAATGCCCGATCGATGGTCCGAAATCCTCCCGAGGCCCCCGGGACCCCAACGAAAACCACCAACATATTCCAAAACACGATACGAACTGTTCCAATCATAAAAACACCATCCTAAACATCAAAATCACCAATTACACACGGATTCAAGCCTAAGTTTCTTCAAAACTTTCAAAACTAACATTCGATCCAAAACCCAACCAAACAACGTCCAAATGACCTGAAAATTTGCGGTCATATCCAAAATCACATAACGAAGCTACCGAAATTGTCGGAAATCCATTCCGACCCCCGAATCAAAATCTCACCTATCATTCGGATTCGCCAAAATTTCAACCTTCGGCATTTCAAGCCTAATTGAGCTACGGACCTCCAAAATACATTCCGAACGCGCTCCCAACCCCGAAATCACCTAACGGAGCTAATGGAACCATCGGATTTCCGTTCCGAGATCGTCTTAACACTGTTCCGGCTACGGGCCATTTTCTAGCTTTAAAGTTCTCATTTAGGGACTAAGTGTCCCAAAATGCTCCAAATTTCAGAACCGACTCTCCGGCAAACCACAATAGCAGAAATGAACTTAAGGGAACAGTTAAATTAGGGATTGGGGCGTAATTTTCTAAAATGACCGGTCGGGTCGTTACATCTTCCCACACTTAAAGATTCGTTCGTCCTCGAACGAGCATAGAAAACATACCTGGAGTAGTGAAAAGATGAGGGTACTGGCTGCGCATATCCTGCTCGGTCTCCCAAGTCGCCTCCTCGACCGGCTGGCCCCGCCACTGAACCTTTACCGAAGCGATGTTCTTTGACCTTAGCTTTCTGACTTGCCTGTCTAGAATGGCTACTGGCTCCTCAACATAAGACAGATCCTTGTCTAGCTGAACAGATGTGAAATCCAACACATGCGACGGGTCACCATGGTATCTTCGGAGCATGGAGACATGAAATACGGGGTGAACTCCGACTAGGCTGGGAGGTAAGGCCAACTCATAAGCAACCTCCCCAACACGCCTCAAAATCTCAAAAGGGCCAATAAATCTAGGACTCGGCTTTCCTTTCTTCCCAAACCTCATAACGCCCTTCATGGGCGAGACTCGAAGTAGAACCCGCTCGCCAACCATAAAAGCCACGTCGCGAACCTTCTTATCCGCATAACTCTTCTGTCTGGACTGGGCTGCACGAAGTCTGTCCTGAATCACCTTGACCTTGTCCATAGCCTCCTGAACCATATCTGTACCTAGCAACCTGGCCTCGCCTAGCTCAAACCAACCTACGGGAGACCTGCACCTCCTACCATATAGGGCCTCGTATTGTACCTAGTGATACTTGTGACATGAGGGAATATGAAACAGATTATGATGTTGATGTGAAATATGAGAAAATGATGTGAAATGCGAGGAAGAAGAGATTGTGTTATGAAATGTGGCCTAGTGCCAAGTCTGATGTGATAATTATGGCCCCAAGAGTCGATGGACTAATATACGTAAAAATGGCATGATTCTTTTATTCGATAATGTGGTGAATGTTTGAAGTGTTTGATTTGTACTTGTGATTTCCTTATTATTGTATGAAGCGCATAGGTGAATAATTTTATATGTGAACCCTATGGAAGGGCTATGAAATGCAACCTAGAGGTATGGTAATTATGTAAAAAGCTATGTGATCCATTTTATTTGGTAATGTGGTGATTGTTTAAACTTTTTGTTAAACCCTTATGATTTCCTTGTCCTTGCATAGATATATTCTTAAAAAGAATCCAAATTACAAAATAGTTCATGCACATGCTCTTTTAATGAGACGTATTATTTACAAATTCTCCCGATCACCAGTTCTAGTATGTACAACCTCCTATGGAATTGACCTCTATAATTGTGTTCCTGAATTGAGTTATAACACTATTGATATTTCCTACTTGCTAAATTCTCAACAAAGGACTATTCCCGATGAATTTCTTACAGAAACGTCTCATTTAAATTGACAACATCTGCTCACTTGTGCCTATACATACACCGTCATAAAGTTTGTACATGTGGTGTCAAGTTCCACGCAAAGTATCCAAGATTTGTGATCCTTCTCGAGTCACTCTTTTTCTCAGTTGTGTATATGGCTTATATGGCTTGAACAGCCAATCCACTCTCTTGCAAGTAACATCATGAAAACCTTCTTACTGTCAAGAAACGTGAAAGCATGCATCTACACTTATCCTACAAGTACATGTCAATTGAAATGGTCAATGTGTGCATAAAGTTTTTCTAAAAATTGAGATCCTCACATCCCATCATAGGAAAGATCTTGTGTCGCCATAATTTTTGTTTCCACTTGAGATATCCCATAGTAAGTAGCTCACTTGGTTTCTAGTATCGTGGTTGCCCGTGATGTAGAATTGTATTGTAGTTTGGAAGATAGTATAGCATAGGCATGTCCAACTCATAACGAATGATTATTCTCTCTTTATGTCTCCACAATGTGTTAATTGTATTCCTTATTTAGTGAAGTCGTTGTGCTAGTACCCAACACTTGTACGATAACCATGAGAGAACGTGCCTTCTATGTATCACTATGACACTTCCTTTTTCAAGACAAAACCAATGGAGATCTCATCATGAACATATGCAAACCTTTAGTGATTATTGTGCACTGTCTCATTGAGTTTGGTTTTCTTTACACCCTCAACTTTTAGAATCATGGACTATGTCGTTGTCATGTGTGGAGAGGTTCACTACCCTTGGTATCTCACCTTCTTGGCTAGATATGAGTGTTATTTGCCTTCTCCCGGGAGCGTCGTGTTCACTATTAGAACCATCTAACCAATTCATGGTTTTGTCCCAATATCAAGATTTCCTAACTATTGAGTTTCACTCGTGAAAGGTTGAGATTAGATGACTTCGGATTTTTGTACATATCATGGACATGTTGATTTGAATGACAAATGGTCATAATTTTTAGTTCCCTCATATATGATCAATTACCAAGAAGTGTTAAGTTGTCTAGAATATGGTAATCTCATAAGCGTTCAATTATTTTCATCCTTATAGGCTTGTGGCATAGATTATGTGCGTCAAGTAATGTTAAGAGTGTAATTTAACTTCGTGTATTTTGAATCCCATATCACATTCAAAGTGCTAGAGTATTCCTATTCGGGGTCGACGGATTTTCCCTACACTTTAGAAAATGAGTGGTTCACGTACTTGAGTATTCCTCCTTTATGATTCCTATTTCCCATGTAATACTTACTCTTATTCGTCATTTGTGTATTAATTGAGGTAGTCATAATGATTAACCATGTTAGTATTGTTAGTAGTAACATTTTGTCTCTTAGTATACAACCTCATAAAGTACTCTACCCAGTGCATTAATAGATTCTTGAAGAACTCCAGCCTGATCTTGAACTTTGTTGTTCCTCATTGATTAGATCCCGATCCATTGAGCATTGTAAGTTTAGACGAGTCAAAGATGAAGCTTCACAGTGTGGTCATATATATGTTGGGTAGGTAATTTTATGGTCAGTTTATGAAAGCACATCTTAGGGTAATTATTAAGGGTCATCAAGGGTTTAGTGTGAGTGTACCCCTAAAAATGTTATGTGAGTTGATAATAAAAGTAACATGATTGTATTACACATTAGGTTGCAATAGGTGTATGATATTCCCCGTAACTGTTCCTCATGTACTTTGTGTTTCTATATGCTTATGTCTAAGAAGATAGTGATGAAAAAAAAACAAGTGTGGGTATGAATTGACTTGATTGAACTATATGATCATGGTAATATCCTATATTATGCATTAATAGCAAGACTCATGATGGCTTGACTTCATATGGACTGTTGATAGAAATGAAATTATATTCTTGTTGAAGAACACCTTTGCGATTACATTAATGGTTGGTAAGGAGTATTATGAACACATGATTGTTTGTTTAGTATGAACTGATATCCTTGATGGTATGGTGTCAAGTTATGGAATTGTGGGTTATTGTTGTTATCATGAATTGCAATATCCAGTGGAGTGTAAATTGTACAGTGGAAGTTATAAAAAGGTAAAGTCAATGGATAGTTATCTCATGCAAGATGTTTATCTGTCATCCTTATTATGTATGTTTGGGAGTTGATATTATTTTTGAGAAGGTGTTATGATAATGCTTGTAAGTCGATAATGTCGCGTAGAAGGATAAATGTGTCGTGGAAGGAAAATACTTTCGTTTGATTGAATACCAGTTAGTTTTGACTTGGAATGTACCATATAGGTATTTTGATGTAAAACTGTGCAGTCCATGTTCTGGTATCCATATGTTAATGTAGTTCTTATAATACTGGGACTAGGATTGTGGATATATACATTGTGGTGCTATGTACAATTGTGGATGTGTGGTTAAGAAGATTTTGGTGATTCTCTGGCAGGTGGATAGGCCTAGTTACAAAGGAAACTCTGCCGAAATTTCTGAAAAATTTAGGAGTTAGTGAAAATTTTGAGACCGAAAGTAGGTTAGAAAAGATATGTATGATGTTAAAGTGTTTGGGAAAGACTATACACCTCATTCGAGGACGAATGATCCTAAGGGGGGGAGAATGTAAGGCCCCAGCAAATTTCGCTAAGTAATATAGGATTCTGTGGTGCCACGTAGGCTAATTATTATATTTTATGTGCTATGAACATTATGGACATCAATTAGACTTGCTAAATATGAGTATGAGTCTTATGGTAAGTGATATGAGGTCCAAATGAAAGCCCAAGTGTAAGCCAAATAGGAAAATATTCGAAATAGGACAAATTTCCAAATGGATTCACATAAGGCTCCACTTTAAACGACCATAGATAATTATGTATAAGGTTTTATGTGGTGAATAGCATATCAAATGAAATCCCTTTGAGTCTAGTTTCCAACGCTTCAAACCGTTCATCATTTGGACATTCCTACCCAAAGTTATGATCAAATTACCAAAGGCTGGAAAATGCGATTGTGTGTCAGGTCAAATGTGCGATCCGCATTTCTACTCTGCGGTCCGCATGTTCGTTCTGCGGTCCGCATTTTGACCGCAGATTGAACCAGTGTAGCTCATTTTTGGCTGCCGATTTTGCGGTGCATTTTGCAGCCCGCATGTCCATTCTGCGGTGCATTCTGCGATAGCAGAATTGACATCGCAGGGTTATATTTTTTATTTTTATAACCCGACCCCATTTCAATATATAGGCTTTGGGGTTCATTTTGGGGTCATTTCTTACTGATTTTAGAGAGAGGTGAGATTATTTTAGAGAGATAAGGAGGAACCCAACATCTAAATCATCCAAATCTTGCATCAATCTTCAAGAATCAAGAACCCAATAGCAAGTTCTTCATCAAAGAGGTAAGATTCTATACCCTAGGGTTTAATTTCGGGTTTGGTGTATTAGATGAGTTATTGAGGTATGATTCTTGGGTTTATTAGTATTGTGTATACATGCATGTACAACTTAGGTTTATGGGAAGATTGTTTAACTTAAATAACTAAAGATTGGGTTAGGGAATGAAGGAAGTCTTAAAAAGGGGATTCGAAATCAAGATGCTCAACTAGTGTTTGATAAATTGTTCAAATGAGCTAGTTTCATGAATATCTTTCAAATATGTGTTTAAATTTGTTATGTTTCATAGTAGATTGGAATTGCTAGAGTTTTTGGAGTGTTGTAGTAACTTAAGGAAAGCTCAATCGAGGTATGTATGACTAACTTTGATTCTTGTGAAATCGCCCTTATGTGTGCAATTCGTTTGGCATGTGTTAATTTGAGAGATTATGGGTAATTTGTTGATTTTGTTGTTGGGTATCTATTAGATGTTAAACTACATGTGGTGTGGTATGAAATATGAATTGAAAGATAACAAGGGAATTGGAATTGGTGAAGAATTGTGAATAATGGTTATGATGGCCAACACCTTGTGGAAAAGAAACGAAACACTTGAGAATTGGTTTATTGTGGAAAGAGACGAAACACTTGAATTGTGGAAAATTGTTGAACATACTTGTGTGAATATTTTTGATTTTGGAAATATTGTAACTTGGTTGTGATATTGGCTTGATAAGTAATTGAGAACATGAAACAACGTGCAAGTTGCTTATTTGAACTTGTTGAAATTGTGTGTAGTGCCTTATCTGCTGTTTGAAATTGTTGTGTTTTAAACTGTAAGGTGGGATCGGGTTGCGCGCCGCAACATGAGAAATAAGGTGTGGGTTGGGGTGATAAGGGTGGCCGAGGTAATAAGGGTGGTCAGGGGTAATAAGGATGGAAAGCGATCGAAATCGCTATTGAAAATTGATACAAAAATCAATGATGTGAAATTGTGAAAGGAGACAACAGGAGAGTTTGCAACCTGGGGGGCACTGATTGCCCCTATGTTTGACTACTTGCAATTTATGTGGTTGATTGGTTGTTGTTCTATTTGTTTACCTTGAACGTGTTTGTGTTGAGGCTTATCTGAAATGAGTAAAAGGTGGAAAACATGGTTGGCCGGCTTGATTAGTTTTGATGTAATTTAATGGCTTGAGTTTACTTGGGACAAAGTTTGTCCATACATACCCAGTACAATTCAAGTGTACTGACGTCCCTTTTTCCGGGGACGCTACATTCGTATTATGATTGTAGGTGAATCAGTAGCAGGTACTTCAGCTCATCGGCAGTAGCATCCTTCATCTTCCACTGCCCGTTTTGGTGAGCCCCTTTTCTTTCGGGGCCCTGCGTGGGTCATGCCACTCTTGTTTAGACTTTATTTTGATTTTGTGTAAGGTATAGCCGGAGCCTTGTTACTGGCAAGTATTGTATCCTCCTTTGTAATCCTAGAGGCTCCGTTGACAGTAAACTGTGGGACTATGGCCTATGTATGTATATGTATATGTCGGGCGCTGTAAATTGTAACTTGTTAGTAAATCAATCATATGGTTATGTTTGTACATTGTGAAATCAGTTATAATTGGTAAGATCTTTGGTTTTTGAGTAATAAACAACACAGGGGAATCACGTGGGATATAAAGGAACCCAGGTCCGCTTGACTGGGGCTACCTAGTCTGGCGCCGGTCATGTCCCTCGATTTGGGGCGTGACAGTAGAGAAGCTTCAGGACTTGTTACCAGCAGAACTTGCATAACACATTGTGCAAAACATCAGACCCCCAGGAGCAGATATGAGACTTGATATTCCATACTGGATGTTGGAACCTAAAGGATACTTCTCAGTCAACATGGGAGTACATTAGAAGAAGAGATAATCCCAATGAAGCATATAAGAAGATGTGGGTGAAGGAATGCCATTCAAGATAAGCTTCTTTATGTGGAAGGTGTAGAAAGCAAAACTTCCATTGGATGACTTCATGAGAAGATTAGGATATGCTATGCCCTCAAAGTGCTGGTGTTGTGATCAACCTAGAGAAGAATCTCCTATTCATGTTTTCTACACATCTTATGCCGCAAGAGTGGTATGGAAATACTTCTTAATGAGGGCTGGCATCTTAGTGGAAGGCCTCACATTACATCAAGCAATCATAAAATGTTGGACAGCACCAGTCATAGATAGGATCAGGCCTGTAATGCAAGCTTTACCAGCTAGCATTGTCTGGGAGCTGTGAAGGAGGAGAAACTCAATGAAACATGGAGAGGCAGTATATGTTAATAGAGTTATATACCAGGTTTCAAGTACTTTACAATCTCTTGTAAGAGTAAGGAAACCTGGTTTGAATATACCACAAAGGTGGCAGAGTATGTTGCACATGCTGGAAAACTACACACCTAAGCTGAAATATACTAAGGTCATGTGGGAATTTCCAATGGAGGGGTGGATCAAGGTAAATACAGATGGTGCTTCAAGAGAAAATCCAGGGAAGAGTTCAATAGGGGTTTGTATAAGAGATTCAGCTGGAGACATCATATATGCTATGGGGAGAGAAACTAAAGAAGGATAAAATAATGAGGCAGAGGCAGCAGCAATAGTGGAGGCTCTGAGGTTATGTAAAGCCATGGAATTCCAGAACATCTGGCTTCAAACAGACTCACTACTCTTAAAGAACATTTTGGATGGAGTGTGGAAGCCACCATGGCAGATTGTTGATGAAGTCAATGAAATAAACAACTTAAAGGAAGAGGTCAACCTCAAAGTCACACACATTTTCAGGGAAGGAAATAAGTTAGCAGATCACCTAGCTAACTATGCACTAGATTGGGGAGATATAGAAAGAAGTGACTTTAGGGGACTAGATGTACAAAGTAGGAGAATTGTGAATGAGGACAAAATGCAATGCCCAAGTATAAGAGTGAGAGTAGACAGGAGATGATAGAAAAGCAGGAGGAGATTCAGGTCCCTAGAGGGGAAGGCAGGGACACAGGAGATAGAGAGCTTCTTGGCAGCTCTTCCCATGATCATCATACTCAAATCAAGCGGGAGGAGAGTATGGTGAATTTGACTAACAAGTTTGTTTGTTTTGCAGGTATATTATATGTACAGATGGTCTATGTGTTAACTGAGATCAAATTGGTGGTATTAATGCTTAGCACTCAGTCCATTGGAAGGATGTTACACATAATCATCTGTACTCTGCAGATGCTATGGTGGAAGGATGTTACACATAATCATCTGTACTCTGCAGATGCTATGGTGGAAGGATGTTACACATAATCATCTGTACTCTGCAGATGCTATTGTACATCATTATGGGAGACAAGATGGACAAATCTATTATCTCACAGGGGAAGTTCATGCCCCTAGATAGAAGACACTGTCAGCGTTACATACAGGGTGCAGACAGTAATCTCTACTAGATGAAGCACCAGAGGAGATTCATCTCCAACGAAAGGAAGGAACTACACCCAAGACTTAAATGGGTGAAGATTTGTCATTGCTACACACAAGGTGCTGACAGTAATTCTTACTGGATGAAACATCATAGGAGATCCATCTCCAAAGAGAGGAAAGAACACTTAGGGAATCAAGTTTAACTTCATGTATCCTTTGCTAAAGAGTACATGCAAGTAAACATCAAGGTGTTACACATTAAAGTCATGAATAACATGTTGATAGCTAAAGTTCTATCATGGAACTACAGCTGTATGATACATAAAGTGACAAATAGAAGGGAGCATGATCTAATATTAAAAGCATCTAGATGGTACTTCATGAGGGATCCTCAGGTAGTGGTATTAGTACTTTGTACTCAGTCCACCGGGGTGGAATTGGGGGTAACACCTAGATATAACATCAGTAATGCTCAAGAGGTTGAGGACCTAAAAGTCAAAAACACACAAAACACAAGGAAACAGATACATGCAAGCATATATCATGTACCCTACTATTTAAGGATTCTTCAGGTGGTGGTATTAGTACTTTGTACTCAATCCACCGGAGAAGAATTAGGCATAGGGTGCATACATGTTACATGGGAAGTCATCTTCTATTACAAGGAAGTGGACTTCCAAGACCCTAGCCAATTGAGCTCAAGAGCTCTTGAGGGTACAGACGGCACATTTCCTATTTCAAGAGGGAAAGTGCTGGATAAAGTACGAGGCAAATTCTCACTAGGAAAATATGTGTTCATACAGTTTACAGGGAAATCAGAAAAAACTACTAGGCAGGCATGCAATAAGGAAAAAAGAATTAAAAAGAAATACAAGGAGTGTACAAGACTTGGATCAAGTGAAGGTCATTCTTCTGGAGCAGCACACACACTCAGGCAGATGGACAAAGCCTTGAGCAATGAGGCAAGGACTCATATCAGAGCAACCACGAGGTACATGGAAAAAATCAATAAGAAAAAGGGGAGTAAGCAGCAGATTTTCACATGCAACATAAAGGACACATTGAAGAGACTAATACGGAGAGAAAAGTACTTACCAGAAATCACTTTGAAGTCCTAATATCATCATCTTCAGGTCAGTACATCTCCGAATCAGCAGAGTATTGAGGGAGATAGTGATGAATTCATGAAAATCGAGAAGATTAGGAGTCAAATACGAGGAAAAATGGGAGATGAAGGAAATACAACTAACGAGAAGAAAAACAAAAAAATGAAATGGAGAAGAAAGCTGGCACAACTAGAAGAAAAGAGAGATAAAAAGAAAGTTACCTATGCCAAGAGGTGGGAGGTCACAGTCAAGCTAGAGGAGCTCCGATAGTGGCAGATCGGAGGACAGCAGAGAGGAAACAAGAAAGAAGCAAACAAAAAAGAAAATATCAGCATAAGAGGAAGAGGAACTGATTTCAAACATAATAAAAGAAGAAGAAACGATTTACCTGAAGCTGATGCAAAGAAGATCTTAATCGTCACAAGCTTGGATGCAAAAGACGACAGTCATCAGAAGAGAGGAGATGAAGAGGCCGGAGAAGAACAAGTCTTTGAGAGAGAGAGTCTCCGGATGAGAGAGAAGCAAGAGTAATGGAAATGATATTTCCTATACTATGCTATCATCATAAATGAGGCGTATGTGGGAGGCTAACGGTCGGATAAGGAAGGGGTATGTATGGGTATTAGGAAAGGGCATTCGTTGGTTGACAGCTGGGCCTGGGTATCTGAAAGTTAGGTGGGGTGATTTATTGATGGAGAATTCGAGAATATGGCTATATTGGAGATATAAGTGGCGAGCCTATACAAATAGAAAGGGGAGAAGTGGCAACACGGGCAAATCGATTTTTAATTATAAGGTGGCTATTAAGTGGCTAGGGGGTAAATTAGAGATATATAGGAGTGGTTATTTGTGTAACATCTACTTGAAATAGACTGCGGGGCAGAACTGGGTCACTAAGGCGGTAAATGGGCTAAGATTAGTGGTGGCCCAGTTTATTGGGTCTGATATAATAAAAGGGGATGTTTGGGCGATAATTCCAGCTGATGGCCACAAATACTACTGGGCCATGTGCTTGACGATCATTTTGGGCTCTTTTAGCCCAATGGAACTTGGAGAGCACTCATGGTCATTTGGATCGGTTACGAACGAGCCACAGTGCACACAAGCTTGGAAGTGGGCTGCTGGATCATATTTCATCATTTTCATAGGGCTAGTTTTTATTATTACAAGCTTTAGTAGTTATTGTGTGAGAGCATTATTAAGCTTTTTGCTTAATTTTGTTCATAGGTGTTATGGACTTTGCATACCTTATTCTCATCACGTTAGATTTTGAGACAATATTTTTGTATTTGTTTTTGCTTTATTTAATATATAAAAACTAGCCCTAGGCACGGCCTAGTGGTTTTATTAAAAAAAAAAAAACCCCAGTCGATAGGTAAGTTTAATGCTGATGTGACTGCTACAAGAATTGAACAAAGAGATATGGAACGGGAAACATCAGATGGAAAATTGAATGAAGAAACATGAAAAAATAAAATGGTCAGTCGAGTTTCATATGTAAATCCTGTAGTAACAGCTTATGATAAGATGGCCTGTACTACAACACTTGCATCAAATTTTGATCAAGGTGGAGGGCTCGTAAAATATATGGAGAAGGCAGGTCATGCTAGAGTTGCAAAGGGCGATAAAGATACTAGGATATTGAAGGATATCCCTGCAGCTACTATATTTTCAGGAATGCTTTCAAATACTACTGGTACATTGAAGTATCCTACTGACGTGGATGCTACTGAAAACAATTTTGATATGGCTCAAGCTCCTAGGTTGGTCTCTGATGTTGATATGGAAACAAGAGCTGCAGGTTATCAATTAAGGGGTGATGCAACATCTGGACAGATTAACAGAAGGCAGGAACATTCTAATATTGCGCAAGTAGCAGGTGAAAAACTAGCAGGCTATGTGGGAATTCATGATAGTATTAAGGCTGGTAATATAGACGTGGAACAAACACAAGGACTAAATGAAAACAAGCAGCTACCAATTACACAAAAGTCTCTTGGATGTGATGCTTTATTTTCAGAAGAGGCTCCAACTGATTTGCGATTTGCAACTGGGCAATCTCAGCATGCAACAAAAAAAAATGCAGGCTATGACAAGATGTCAAGTGGTGTAGCGATATTGCCATCTGGTGGAGTTTTAAAAAGTCAAGCTAGTTAGTTTCAAAGACAGGAAAATTTTGCTCGACTTCCTGTTGGGATTTCCAATCATAATAATCAACATGAAATAGGCATGGATGCTAATCACATAGAAAACGCTGACCTACAAAGGCACGGTGAAGGGTTAGATATACATGCTGTCTCAAGGATGCCGGCAACTACTGATGGTGCACTGAAGGCTACTGAACTTTTTTCTAATAAACTTGTGCAGCCTAAGGATTAATATAACTATCAAGGTGAGAAAGGAACAATGAACAGGAAAGCTGGAGAACAACAAATAACTGATGGCCAGCAAAAAATTGGAGACCAAGTCTCTGCTAAAACAGGTATGGTCCAGATTTCAAGCAATAATAAATTAGGGAATAAAAGCATAGTGATCGACAATACTGCTGGGAAAATACTCCATGATGTTAAGGGAGAGGATAAGAACAAAAAAGGAGAATGGAACGTTGTATCTGGTAGAAAATCCACTACCAAACACGGGGCATCACCAAAGTTACAGAACATAGGTTCTCAACTTGTTACTAGTTTAAATTCTTTTGGAGTCATTGCCAATACTAGAGAATCTGATGATGATGCAATAGAGGTACATGATAGTGGGGTTAATGGGCAGCTAACAGATGGTAAGGCAGTGGCAAAAAATCATACGCAAACTGGTCAGCCTTCTACTGGTGCACAAATAGATTTCATGACTGTAAATACGAGGCAAATTGTTGTTGCTGTAGCTAATGTTGAGGAGGTCTGTAGTACAATTGCACCTACTAATGGATCTTCAGTAACATTGTTACACCAAGCACACAAATCATATTTTCCTACGCTGCATTTTTCGACTCCTCAAGTGGAGAAAATCATCAAAGATACCCAGGTTTCCACGATGTTGAATACTAATCCCATGATCAAGCAACCCTTGGTCACTTTGAATACATCGGCTCACAAAATTCCTTCCCTAAGTGTGGAATCGTTTGGAGAGCATAGTGGTGGTTCTGGGCAGCAACTACTCTCAACAGGCAACAATCAACAACCAACTACAGCAATGATCTCTAAACGTAAATCTTGTGCAGACATGGCAGAAGAACTTGATAATGAAGAAGAAGGCATTCAAGAAACAGTTTCGTCAACTCAAGTAGCTGTGAATGCACAAGTATTTACAGAAATCACAGACCACGAACGTTCTCTATTGGATGCTTTGGGCAGTCCAAATAAAATAGGACTGTTATCAGGTTCAAAAACGACCGCAAGGAAGCAAAAATCAGTGGCAAAAAGGCAAGAACCATGTAGTGCAAGAAAATTGAAAAGGCATGAATCATTGTGGATGTTTTTACAAGATGAAATTGATCAAAAAATTGAGACAAACTTACGTATTGCTAGTTGCCACAAAACAAAAGAAGATGAATTGATTGAATCTTGTCCAGAGGAGGCGACTGCAACTGGCGATTTATCTCCGAAGCTTGGTGAAAAAAGGGAGACTAAAGAAACAACAATCAGGCAACTTCCAATGAGAACTGCAAAGCAAAAAGGGGTTGCCCCCTCCACATCTACGAGGTCCAATAGATTGGAAAAGAAATGAAGAATTTTGAAGATTATTTGAAGACAATTAAAGAGGATGTTAAGGAATTACAAATTGAAGAACTCACAAGTTTGATAAATAAGGGGCACAATTCTAATTTCTACATTGTTTTAAGCTATCATTTTAGAAGCATCATCACTTGTAATAGCGTTATAGAGTGTACCATAAACTATATGGCGAACATAGAATACTTAGTACTTTCAAGTTCTTATTTTTTACATGCTTGCTAGTATTAGAGGCGTTTTCTTTGCCTCAATAGGATTAGTAAGGTAAGGTCCATGCCCCCCTTACATGTACTTTTCCTATGTGGTCCGTTCTTTTAGTATTAATAAAACTAGCACTAGGAACCTACCTAGTGGATTGCTTAAAAAAAACCCCATTCGAAAAACCAAACCCCCTAGAGCTCTAAAGAGAGAGGCTCTGGCGATTTTTAGATTCCTAGAGAGAGAAAGTTACTTTTCCGGCGGCCAGCCCCTCCCAGCGGATGGTTTGCCTTCTCCCATTGTTGCCGAGCCTCCTACGTCACCTAAAACTAATCCACAACCTCTTCATTACGCTAAGGCAGTTAAGAATGCAATAGCTGAAACAACCATGCACGTGCGGAAGCCTGCTGTTCAGTCTATTCCTCTTCGCAGGGCACATAACTTTTAAGGTCATCCTTTGGTAGTTTTTACGTAGGAGGAAGTTGAACGCATGAACATAATTGAAGGTTTGAACTATGTTGTAGTTTGCAAATTTTCATATGGTTGGACAGATATTAATGAACTTCGTCGAATTATACCATTACAATGTGGTATTAAGGGTGAGTGCAATATTGTCTTTTTGCGTGAACGGCATATTTTAATTAGAATGACATTATGGCATGACTATGTTGATTTCTCATCTAAAAGTGTTTATTATCTCAAAGATAAGTATGGTTAGGAGTATCAATTGAGAACACTTATTTATGATGTAAAATTCAAGCCAGGGAGGAAACTCCCAAAGCTATGACTTGGATTTCATTCCCAAATTTGTTACCCACATACTTTGTGAAGGAAGTGTTATTTTCCTTAGCTTCTGTGGTGGGTAAACCTTTACAAATAGACAAAGCAACAATAAACAAGACTAGGCCAAGTTGTGCTACAGTAAAGGTATTGATTAATCTCATGGATGATTTACCAAAGAAGGTAAGGATGGATATCGTTGATGAAAATGCAGCGGAGTTGAGGACGGAATGGGTGAATATACAGTATGATAATTTGCCTAAATACTGTAAGGAACGCAAGCTATAGGGACATGACGAGTATGAATGCTGGAGACTGCATCCAGAATTAATGGAGACTAAGATTGATACTAGAAAGGTTGCTAAACAAAATAAGAGACAAGATAAAAAAGAACAAGGTCCATTGAAGATTTTTGCAAGTGGAAAAGTGGTTGGAAATCAAGGTGGTCATGGGAAAACAGTTAGAGATAGAAGAGTTCAAGGGATGGAGAAGCAGCAGCAGAACAATAAAGCAGTAGTACCTGTACACAATCAGGAGGAACCAATCACATCAGACAAGGAGCAAGCAGACAATATTGGTACTAAAAAGAAACAGATGCAGAATACTAACAAATTTGCCATTTTAGAAGAGGAAAGTGAGGACAACACAGAACAACAGTTGGCTTTGGTCGAAGCTACAAGTGCAGTTCCAATTACAAACAAGGGTGGAGTGCTGAACCAGAATTCCCCTGAATTTCTTCCTAAGTCTCAAGAGAGGGAGAAGAAGACAAGAGAAGAAATAATGCAGACAAAGGTGTTGCCAGCTACCAGTACCAATCCAGCAGGTGTAAACAAACAAAAACAAATGGAGGAAGCCAGGAACAAGAGTGAGAGTCCAAACAAGGGGTCAAAGTCCATAGACAAGTTGCAACAACTTACAAATTCTCAGGCAGATATGCAGAGTGCAGATAAGGAAAAAAGATTAAACAGGGAGTCTACAAGTCAATGGGTGCAGAGGACTTTTAAAACTAATGTTGCTGCTGTGAATACATCATGTCAAGAAATCCTATCACAAGACACATTGGTGGAAGAACAGATGGCTATTAATGCTACAAAGGAGTTTGTAGAAGATCCAGATATGGAGATGCTCAAATCTAATGAGAAGGCCAAAGCTATAGGAGGGAAGTTATGGTCTGATCATATTGAAGAGATAGAAGAGGATGGATAGATTCCTGAGTTACTACATAGCGATGAGGACAGAGGTGGCCAAGAGGAAGAAGAGGAACCAACAGAAGGACAGAAGGCAGATGACAATAGCAAGATAGATCCAGGAGGAACAGAATTGCCAACAAACAGAATAACAATACCAAATGAGGACAAATGGGGAGAAGGAACAAAAGAAGCACACAAAAACATGGTGGAGACTTTAAAATTAATTTCTAGTTCGGTAGCAGCAACACAAAAGCAAGCCAAAGAAGGACAGGGGAACAAAGAGTTGACTGTTAAATAGCAAGAGGGAAACATAATGGAGACAGGGGCCAATCAAACAGCTGAAGCAGTTCAAGAAGAAGAAAGACATAGAGAAAGGGATATGGATGAGGAATCAACAGCTCAGCACTTCCTTAATGTTTCTAGAAGGGGTGACTTATAACCTAGAGATATAGAAAAGGCCAAATCAGCAGCTAAAGGAAGGAAGAAGCAACCTAAAGAAACTTCAAATGCACCAGCATGAGGAGTTACAACTAGGAGAGCACTATCTAAATCCCAAAATAATTAATGGATACATTAATTTTGAATGTAAGATCAGTGAACACAAGTCAAGCCTTTGAAAGGATTATTACAATGCATAGAGAACATCATTTTGAATTCATAGGGGTCCTAGAACCTATGCAGGAGTCAAGTAAGATAGAGAGATACAGGGCAAGGATTGGAATGGCTCAAGTAGTGGTGAATTATTCAAACAAAAAATGGGATTTTATAGATGAAGTGCTTGAAGTGGACATTCTTTACAACCTAGCACATCAGCTTACTCTAAGGCTGTTCCACACAGAAACACATGTGGAACTAGTACTTACACTTATATATGCTAAATGTGATCCCTTGGAAAGAATTGAACTTTGGGATACCTTATATGTAATGGCATCTGATATGAGAGTTCCATGGCTAGTAGGAGGGGACTTCAATGTGATACGGGATGAGGAGGAAAAATGTGGAGGACTTCCAGTGTCCATTAATGAAGTGGATGACTTTAGGCATTGCATCAACACATGTTAGTTGATTGATTTGGGGTTCAAAGGAAGCATTTATACTTGGTGGAATGGTAGACCAGAAGAAGACTTTATTTTTAAAAGGCTAGATAGATGTTTTGGGAATGGGGAACATCACCAGACATTCCCAAGGTTGGAGATTACTCACCTGTCAAAGACAGGATCTCATCACAGACCAATTTTGCTTAAATGCGATATAGAGACTCCTCTAGTGAATAAGTCATTCAGGTTCCTGAATTTCTAGGTTAAACATGAAACTTTTAAGGATGTAGTCAGGGAAAATTGGTCTATTGATTTTAGTGCTAGCCCCTTTGTGCTCTTCAACTTTAAGTTCAAAATTAAAAAAGCACTGTCATTATGGAGTAAAGCTACCTATGGGGATATTTTTTAGAAAATTCATAGCTTAGAAGAAGTTGTGTTGGTGCATGAAAGGCAATTTGAGGTATGTCCAACATTGGAGAATAGACAGAGATTACAAAAGGTACAAGCTGAAATGATAAAGTACCTAGCACTTGAGGAGGAATTCTGGAGCCAAAAAGATGGAATGTTGTGGTTTTCAGATGGAGATAAAAACTCAAAGTTCTTTCATGCACAAGTGAATGGGAGAAGGAAGAAACTGAAGCTGAACAGAATCCAAGACAGCAGGGGAGGCTGGATTGAGGAAGATGAGATAATTGCAGAGGAGGCAATAAAGTTTTATCAGGAGCAGTTTTCAAAGACAACAACTCCAACATATTTTGACATCCTGGATCATGTTCCTACCATGATATATGCAGCACAAAATGAAGTTCTTATGGCTATGCCTACAAGGGAAGAGGTGAAACAGGATGTAATGTGATTGAATGGGGATTCAGCAGGAGGACGAGATGGTTTCACTGGGGCATTCTACCAATCATACTGGGAAATAATTGAAGATGATGTATTTGATATGGTGAGATCTTTCTTCTGTGGCCAACAATTACCCAAAAGTGTAACTTATACAAATTTGGTATTATTGCCAAAGAAAAAAGAAGTGATTACATTTTCAGATTTGAGGCCAATTAGCTTGAGCAACTTTGTGAACAAGATTTTCTCCAGGGTTATACATGAGAGACTAGTTAATGTTTTACCTAAATTGATATCTCATGAGCAGACTGGTTTCGTAAAGGGGAGAAGCATTGTAGAAAATGTATTGCTAACACAGGAAATCATCACTGACATCAGATTGAGAACTAACGCTGGTCCTAATGTGGCGATTAAGCTGGATATGGCTAAAGCTTATGATAGACTGTCATGGCTATTTCTCACTAACACTATGAGGAAAATGGGTTTTTCAGAAGGCTTTATAGGCATGATCTTTGATTTGGTAGGAAATAATTGGTATTCTGTATTGATTAATGGCCAACCCTATGGTTTCTTTCATTCTACTAGGGGTTAAGCAAGGGGATCTTTTATCACCTACCCTGTTCATTATGGCTGCAGAAGCTCTATCTAGAGGGTTGAATTTTCTTCATTATAATCCTCATTTTTGTGGGTTTGGTTTACCTAAATGGAGTCCAAGAATTAATGATTTTTCCTATGCTGATGATACTATTATGTTTTGCTCATCTGATGAGACTTCCTTAAGTCAATTAATGAGGGTGCTACATGCATATGAAAGAGCCTCAGGGCAGCTGGTAAATAAGGCAAAATTAGCAATTTATCTTCATCATTTGACAGATTTAGAGGTGGTGGAAAAGGTTGAAAGAATAACAGGAATTAGGAGGCAAGAGTTCCCCTTCACATACATGGGATGTCCTATATTTTATTGTAGAAGGACAATGGATTATTATCAGGGGTTAATATCTAAAATCATGGATAAGCTTCAGGCTTGGAAAGGAAGGTTATTATTAGTAGGAGGAAGAGCTGTTCATATTCAAATTGTGTTGCAAAGTATGCCAATGCATCTTCTTCCAGCAGTTAACCCACCAAGTTATGTGCTTAACATACTTCACAAGATTTTTGCTAGATTTTTCTAGAATAGTAATGTGGGGGTAAACTTAAGGCACTGTGTTTCTTGGAACACACTTTGCATGCCCTATGATGAAGGAGGCATAGGCTTCAGGTCACAACATGATGTATCAAAGGCATTATTTTGTAAACTATGGTGGAATTTCATAACTAAGCCTAGTCTCTGGAGTATTTTTATGAGCAACAAATACTACAAGAAACTAAAAGCAGTAATTGTTCCATAGAAGGAAGGGTCTCATGTATGGAGAAAAATGTTGGAATGCAGGGATCTAATTGAGCACCAAATAATATAGAAGGTAAAAACAGGATCAACACAGTTTTGGTTTGATAATTGGACAGAACTAAGACCTCCATAATTTCAGGTACCTCCTGGTTTCCCAATAAATGAGGATGTTCAGAATGTGAGTGAAATATGTAGTGATGGGAGATGGAGAGTGGAGAAACTACAGGAATTATTACCAGCAGAACTTGCACAACACATTGTGCAACACATCAGACCTCCTGGAGATGAGATGAGGCTGGACATTCCCTACTGGATGTTGGAACCAAAAGGCTAATTCTCAGTTAAATCAGCATGGGAGTACATTAGAAGAAGAGACAATCCTAAGGAAGCATACAGGAAGATGTGGGTGAAAGGAATGCCATTCAAGATTAGTTTCTTTATGTGGAAGGTGTGGAAAGCAAAACTTCCATTGGATGATTTCATGAGAATATTGGGATATGTTATGCCCTCAAAGTGCTGGTGTTGTGTTGAACCTAGAGAGGAGTCTCTAATTCATGTTCTCTATACATCTAATGCTGCAATAATGGTGTGGAAATACTTCTTAATGAGGGCTGGCATTTCAGTGGAAGGCTTGACATTACATCAAGCTATCATAAAGTGCTGGACAGCACCAGTCATAGACAGGACCAGGCCTGTCATGCAAGCATTACTAGCAAGCATTGTTTGGGAACAATGGAAAATGAGGAATTCAATGAAATATGGGGAGGCGGTGTCAGTTAACAGAGTTATATACCAGGTTTCAAGTACTTTACAATCTCTTGTAAGAGTAAGGAAACCTAGTCTGAACATACCACAAAGGTGGCAGAGTCTACTGCACGTGCTTGAAAATTACACACCTAAGCTCAAGCATACTAAGGTTTTGTGGGAATTTCCTATGGAAGGGTGGTTCAAGGTAAATACCGATGGTGCTTCAAGAGGAAACCCGGGGAGGAGCTCAATAGGGGTGTGTTTAAGAGACTCAGCTGGAGACATTATCTATGCTATGGGGAGAGAAATTAATGAAGGCTCTAATAATCAGGCTGAAGTAGCAGCAATAGCGGAGACTTGAGGCTATGTAAAGCTATGAAATATAAGAATATTTGGGTACAAACAGATTCACTACTTCTAAAGAACGTAATGGATGGAGTGTGGAAACCACCATGGCAGATAGTTGATGAAGTTAATGAGATAATCAGTCTGATGCAAGAGTTCAATTTCAAAGCCACTCACATTTTCATGGAAGGGAATAAGTTAGCAGATCAATTAGCTAACTATGCTCTAGACTGGGGAGATATAGAATGCAGTGGCTTTTGGGGATTGGATGTACAAAGCAGGAGGATAGTGAATAAGGATAAAATGCAAAGCCCAAGCCTGAGAGTGAGAATAGCAAGAGGATGATGGAAGGTCAGGAGGAAATTCAGGTCCCTACTGTGGGAGGTAGGGATACAAGAGATAGGGAGCTTCTTGGCAGCTCAACATATTCCCACCATACTCAAATCCAGCCGGAGGAGAGTATGGTAATTTGGACTAACAGGTTTATTTGTTTTGCAGGTACATTTCCTGTACAGGTGGTATATGTGTTAACTGAATTCCAATTGGTGGTATTAGTGCCTAGCACTCATTCCAATGGAGAGAGGTTACACATAATCATCTGTACATTACAGATGCAAAGGTGCAACATCATTGGAGACAGCATGGAATCATCCATGAACTCACAAGGGAAGGTCATTTCACTAGTTAGAAAATACTGGCAGTTCAACACTCAGGATGCTGACAGTAATCTCTACTGGATGAAGCACTTTTGGAGTTTCATTGCCAAAAGGAGGAAGGGGAAGCTTATGCCCCTACACTGTTATTGGTACTCACAGGGTGCTGACAGTAAAATCTACTGGATGAAGCATCTGAGGGGATACAACTCCAAAGAGAAGAAGGAACAACACCCAAGTTAGAAAGGGGTGAAGCAATATTACTACACACTGGGTGCTCACAGTAAATTTTACTGGATGAGGCACCTGAGGAGATCCATCTCCAAAGAGAGGAAACAACACTCCGGGATTCAGGTATCACTTCATGTACTCTATGCTACAGAGTACATGCAAGGTAACATCAGGATAATACATAGTACAGTCACAGAAAATATGTTGATAGCTAAAATTCTATCATGGAATTATAGCTATATGATACATAAAGTGACTAAAAGATGCGAGCAGTGTTCGACACTAATGTCATCTAGATGGTATTACCTGAGGGATCCTCTGGTGGTGGTATTAGTACTTGGTACTCAATCCACCGGGGTGAAATTGGGGGTAACATCTAGAGAGGACATGAGTAATGCTCAAGAGATTGAGGACTTTAAAGCCTAAAATACACAAAACTCAAGGAAACAGATATATGCGAGCATATATCATGTACTTTACTGCTTAAGGACTCTCCAGGTGGTGGTATCAGTACTTTGTACTCAATCCACCGGAGAAGAATTAGGAATAGGGTACAGAAATGATTCAAGGGAAGTCATTTATAATGTTGACTTCCAAACCCATAGCCAACAGAGCGCAAGAGCTCATAAGGGTACAGACAGCACTTTTCCTCTGTCAAGAGGGAAAGTGCTGGATGAAGTACGAGGCAACTTTCCACTAGGCAATTATGTGTTCATACAGATTACAGGGAATCCAGAAATGACTAATAGGTAGACATGCAAGGAGGAAAAAATCATAAAAATGAAATACAAAAGGAGTAGAAGACATGGCCTTTATGATGAGGTAACAATGGTGCACAATCATCTCATTGGAGCAGCTCACACGTTCAGGAAGATGGTAAAGACTTTAATCGACGAGGTAAAGAATCTCACCAGAGCAGCCACAAGATACATGGTAAAAAGCAACAGGAAAAAAGTTAGTCCACCTCTCAATCAGCAAGGTATAAAGGGAGATAAGGATGGATTCATGCAAATAGAGAAGAACAAGAGTCAAAAAAGAGGAAAAAAGAGAGATGAAGGATATAAAATCAAAGAGAAGACAAACAGAAAAAAAACATGAAGAAGAAGGCAGGCACAAACAGAAGAAAGGGGAAAGGGAAAGTTTACCTATTCAAGCTTGTGGGAGGTCACAGGGGAATTCGAGGAGATCAGATGGTGGCAGATCAGAAGTCAGAAGAGAGGAGACAAGAAATAAGCAAACAAAAAAGGAAAAATCAGTATAAGAGAAAGGGGAAATGTCATGAAACAAAAAAAAAAAGAAGAAAAGAATCACCTCGAGCTGATGCAGATATGATCGTGGTCGTTTCAATCTTGGAAGCCATTGATGCCGGAGAAGAATATGGGTCTTTTGCTGGAGAAGAAGAAA
Source organism: Nicotiana noctiflora (assembly GCA_032618575.1). Classification (NCBI taxonomy): domain Eukaryota; kingdom Viridiplantae; phylum Streptophyta; class Magnoliopsida; order Solanales; family Solanaceae; genus Nicotiana; species Nicotiana noctiflora. Next base: position 54,141 of record JASVEL010007328.1, read on the forward strand.
GGTTTTTGAGTGAGAGAGTCTCTAGAAGACGTCTGTCTAGGCGTGACAGCTGGACCTGGGAATCAGATATTTAGATGGGGTGTATTAATAATGGAAGTTTCGAGAAAGGGGTCATTTTTGAAATATGAAATGTGGTTAGCCAATTCAATTTGAAATAGGAGAAGTGACTATACGGGCAAATCAATTTATAAATATACTAGGGCTATTAATTGGCTAGGGTTTAATTTTATGAATTGGAGTGGCTATATGCTTAAGAGCAATACGTTAGTGGCGAAGTGGCAGAAGTGGGCTTCAACAGTGGTAAATGGGCTAACATTAATTTTTGCCCAGTATAATGTGAAGGGGTCTGTTTGGACGATATTTGGGAATGTAACGGGCTGGGTATGGAGCTGTTATATTTGGGAGATAAAGATCACTGCTGATGGGCACAAATTCGAGCGGGCCAATTGCTGGACTTTCACTATGGGCTATACGATTGGCCCAATACTTTTGTGAGAGCATTTATGCTCATGCGGCATAGTTCTAAATGGGCCACAGTGCACAAATTTCTGGAATTGGGCTACTGGATTATTCTTTAACACATTCATAGGGATAGTTTTTATTATTGCAAGTTTTAGTAGTCATTTTGGAAGATCATTTTAAGCACTCTGCTTAAATTTGATCATAGGTACTATGTACTACGCAATTTTTATTCTCATCACTTTAGACTTCGAGACCATAAGTTGTATTTGTTTTTGTTTTATTATATATATATAAACTAGCCCTAGGCACTGGCTAGTGGATTATTAAAAAAAAAAAAAAACCCAGTCGTAAACCAACCCTAAACCCTAAGGAGAATTGGAGTGCTGATTTCAATGCAAATCCCTATGCCATTTTAAATCATAAGTTGAAGAAGGTTAAAAAAGCCTTATTTGAATGGAGCAAAGCAACGTATGGAGGCATTTTTCAAAAAATAGCCAGTCTAGAGGAAGTGGTGATGGTTCATGAGGCAGAATTTGAAGCAAATCCCACAAAACAGAACACGCAAAGATTGCAGAAGGTACAGGCAGAATTGATAAGGTACCTAGCCCTGGAGGAGAAATACTAGAAGCAGAAAGCTGGCATGTCATGGTTTTAGGATGGGGATAGAAACACTAAATTCTTTCATTCTCAAGTTAGAGGTAGAAGAAAGAGTCTAAAGATATCAAGAATTCAGAATAGTCATGGAAGCTTGATAGAAGAGGAAGAGGAGATAGTTGCTGAAGCTATTAAATTCTATCAATATCAGTTTACAAAATCTGCTATACCTAATTCTTTTGACATACTACAACATGTTCCAACATTGATAGACTCCAGCCATAATGAGGAACTCAATAAACAACCTACTATAGATGAGGTGAAGGCAGCAATTTTTGGGTTGAATGGAGATAGTGCAGGAAGCCCTGATGGATTTACAGGCAAGTTTTATCAATCATGCTGGGATATTTTTGGTTGGGATGTTTTTTATATGGTGAGAGCTTTTTTCAATGGTCATGATTTACCTAAATGTGTGACACATACAAATCTAGTGTTGCACCCAAAGAAAAAGGAAATTAATGCATTTTCAGATCTCAGACCCGTTAGTCTGAGCAATTTCTCTAACAAGGTGGTGTCTAGGGTAATCCATGAAAGATTGGTAGGGCTCTTACCTATAATAATTTCAGAGGAACAAGCTGGATTTGTTAAAGGAAGAAACATTATGGAGAATATTCTTTTAACACAGGAGATTGTAACAGACATGAGGCTGAGAACCAAGGCTGGACATAATGTGATAGTCAAGCTAGATATGACAAAGGCCTATGACAGGTTATCTTGGTTATTCTTGACTAAAATACTAAGGAAGTTGGGATTTAATGAGAGGTTCATTGGTATGGTGTTATGAATAATATCAAACAATTGGTACTCTGTACTGGTAAATTGACAAGCTCATGGTTACTTCAGATCATCAAGAGGGGTAAAACAAGGGGATCCATTGTCACCTACATTGTTCATTATAGCTGCAGAAGCATTATCTAGGGGTCTCAACTCTCTACATAATAATCTCTATTTCTGTGGCTATGGACTTCCCAAATGGAGTCAAAAGATTAATCACTTGGCCTATGTAGATGATCATCTTCTCATCATCACATGCCACATCTCTTGGGTTAATTATGGAGGTTCTAGCAGCATATGAATCATCATCTGGGCAGTTGGTATACAAGGCAAAGTCTACTGTCTATATTAATCACTTGGTGGATCAGGAAGTGGTTGATAAGGTGGAAAGAGTCACATGTATTAAGAAGCAAGAGTTCCCAATCATTTATCTAGGTTGTCCTATCTTCTATGCTAGAAGGAAAATGGAGTTCTACCAACCTATGATTACTAAAGTATTGGATAGACTTCAATCATGGAAGGGTAAGCTGTTATCTATAGGAGGAAGGGCTGTGCTTATTGCTAATGTTTTGCAGAGCATGCCAATGCATCTCTTATCAGCTGTCAATCCCACTGCAAATGTGATCAACAAGCTTCACAAGACCCTTGCTCAATTCTTTTGGAACAGTGCAGTGACAGGCACCAACAGACATTGGGCATCATGGACAACTTTATGCATGCCCAAAGAAGAAGGAGGCATTAGATTTATGTCACTACATGATATGGCTAAAGCTTTATTTTGCAAAATATAGTGTAATTTCAGAACTAAGCCAAGTTTGTGGAGTATATTCATGGCTAACAAGTATTGTAAAAAGATGAACTCAGTGATAGTACCATGGAGGGATGGATCACATGTTTGGAGGAAAATGCTGGAGTGTAGGGACCTAATAGAACATCAAATTAAGTGGCAACCAAGAATGGGATCCTCATTGTTCTGGTATGACAACTGGACAGGTCTTGGTGCTTTATATTTTTTGGTGCCTCGGGAATTTGGAATTGATGAATCACTACACAAAATATGGGATGTTGTAGATGGGGAACAATGGGATGCTGAAAGACTATTTTACACCCTACCAGAGGAATATGCAAAACACATTTTTGAAAACATCCAGCCACCTACATCTAAAGGAATTGTTGATACACCTTGCTGGATGTTAGAATCTAAAGGTCAATTTACTGTTACAGCAGCTTGGGATTACTTAAGGAGAAGAGCAGACCCAAAGGCAGCATACAAGAACATCTGGGTGAAAGGTCTGCCATTTAAAATTGCTTTCTTTATGTGGAAGGTGTGGAGGAATAAGCTGCCTCTAGATGATTTCTACAAGAGACTTGGTTACATTATGGTATCCAAGTGTTGGTGTTGTGCAAAACCTAAGGAAAAGACAACACTACACCTTTTTTTCACATCATATGCAGCAAAGAAAGTGTGGAGTTACTACTTGGGACATGCAGGAATTTCAGTAGAAGGTATTACTATGCACCAAGCACTCACCAAATGCTGGACAATAGAGGTTGCCTCAAGAATGAAGCCAATTTTCAAGCACTACCATCTATTATTCTATGGGAATTATGGAAGAGAAGAAATAGCTACAAATATGGAGATGCAGTTACTATTAATAGGGTGGTGTACCAAATCTCATCAACACTACAATCATTGGTCATGGTGAGGAAATCTGGAATGGCAAATGTACCACATAGGTGGCCAGATATGCTGAGAACACTGGAGCAGTACACACCTATCCTTAGATATACTAAAGTCATATGGGAACTACCAAAAGAAGGATGGATTAAAGTCAATACATATGGAGCTTCAAGAGGTAACCGAGGCAGGAGTTCTATAGGATTTGTACTTAGAGATGAACAAGGGGATGTGCTATATGCTTGTGGAAAGGAGATTAAAGAATGCACAAATACAGTGGCTGAAGCAACAACAATTTATGAGACCCATTTGTGTGCAAAATGGATACATACTGATAGATCTACACACAAACTCCATGGTGTTGAAGAAGTCAATAGAAGATGAGTGGAAACCACCTTGGCCAATAGGAATGAAAATAGAAGAGATTAAAGAGTTGAGGAAGATGGCTCATGTCAAAATGTCACATACCTTCAGGGAAGGTAACAAGTTAGCAGACCATATTGCCAACTATGCTCTTGACATTACCCAGTTAGAGTGCCATAGCTTTTGGGAAATGGACTCTAGGAGTAGACAGTTGGTTAATTCAGATAAGATGCAATGTCCATACATCAGGGTTTCCGTTACAAGAAGATAGATGAGGAAATGGTAGGGGATTCAAAAGGAATGGAGCCATCATATAGCTCAACAGCTGTTCATCATACTCAAATCCATTTGGAGGAGAGTATGGTGGTCTTAACTAACATGTTTGTTTGTTTTGCAGGTTTGATTAATGTAAAAATGGCTTATGTGCTAATGGAAATCCTACTGGTGGTATTAGTGCTTAGCACTCAACCCAATAGATGGAAATTACACATAACCACTTTTACATGGAAGTGGACACCTTGGGTCTACCTTACTAACGGAGTAGAGGAAATGAGTAATTCATTTGCACAGTGTGCAGACAGCAAAATTCCCATTCTCAGGGAATATAGCTGGATGAAGCAACAGTGTATTCATATTGAAGACATCAACAGTGCTGACAGTAATGACAACTAGATGAAGCACAAGAAGAAGATCTGTCATTTTGACACACTGGGTGTTGACAGTAGTTCCTACTGGATGAAGCACCTAAGGGGATACATTTCCAAAGAGAGGAATGATCAACACTCAGGAACTCATGCTTTTTTGCATGTACTAATTAAAGAGAAGAGAGCAGAAAATTGGGATACTAATGCTATTTAGATGGTACTTCCCGAGGGATCCTCAGGTGGTGGTATTAGTACTTTGTACTCAATCCACTGGGGTGAATTTAGGGGTATCATCTAGATATAACAAAAGTTCTTCTCAAAGAGTTGAGGACATCAAAGTCCAATGCAGACATAAAACTGGGAAACAAATATATACAAACATACCTCGTGTACTCTATTCTTTAAGAATTCTTCAGGTGGTGGTATTAATACTTAGTACTCAACCCACCGGTGAAGAATTAGGCATAAAGTACGGAAGAGGTAAATGGGGAGTCAAACAACAGATAAGTCCTCACACCAGTGGATCCATAAGGTACATGTGAAGAACAAGGAAAATAGGGTGAGTGAGGATCAAAATCACACATGCAATAAAAAGAAGATAGTAGAGCAGCCTGTAGTACAAGAGAAGCACTTACCAGAATTAATGGGGCTAACTCTTCACCTTCAGGCTCGAGCACAGCTCTGTCAGTATGACTCACAGGGATATAACGGAGATTTGCAAAACAAAAACAAGCCATTAAATGAATGGAGAGAAAGGAACCAGAATAATAAAGGAAGACAAATCTTGGAAATGATTACCTGGGAAATGGAAGGTAAAGAGATGAACCAGTAGTGGCGGTGGAGCTCAACAGTCAAGTCTTTAGGAGAGGAGATTAAAATACTCATGCAAAGAAGAGAAAGGACGGGAAAAATGAGTCAAGGACGAGAAAGACTAAACAAAAGAAAGAAGTCCAAGAGAAAGAAAAACCAGTGGAGAATAAGGTGGAAACAAAAAGAAGAAAGGAGAAATAGAAGGAGATATACCTGGATCGAGTCTTGGATCATCATAGAAGAGATGAAGAAGCACAGTTCATGGCAGATCAGACGACGGATGATAGCTTTGGAGACAGATCAACAGACGGCCATGGGAGATAGAGAAAGGAACTCGAGAGAAGTCTCTGAAGAGGACAGAAGAAGAG